>CM032331.1:6226700-6583856 GCA_019022515.1 Quercus aquifolioides | reverse complement strand
TTTCAGGGTCTCGCCCTCTCGCATGCTTAAGGATAGTAGTGAAGCTAAAAACCGAGGAGTCCTGCGACAAGTCACAAACAGGAACAGAATGCCTAGGTAAGTTCGAGGAAGGTGGAGCTTATAGAATCCGCCCTTAGGTGGTCAAACCATCTCATCGCAACTGGTCCTAAGCTGGATGAAAAAATCTTGCACATCAAGGCTTCATTGTGAGAATGGACAGCCATCCTCTGATTAAAATGGCTGACATGCTCCACAGGGTCCATTTTACCGTTGTAGATTGTGAAAGTTGGCTAATTGAAACGACGAGGGAGTTTCGCCTCCTCGATGTTACACGTGAATGGGGACCTGGAGATCTGGCTCAAGGCCTTGCTCATGGCATCACTTCCTACGCCTAGGCGCGGCGGGCTTTGATTCTGCCGTTGGTGACGATGCTCGTCTTCATAAAAGAAGGTCTCACTGAGAGGAGTTTGAGACCTTCTCTTGTAGTCAACAACTCTTTCATCATTAGAAGAAAATCCGAGTCCGGAGAAGTCCGCTTTCTCTTTGCATGGCGTAACTCCCTCTTTAATCGGTCAATCTCCAATTGCATGTTCTTTCTGTCACTTGCATGGGGAACATGGCTCTCTCCTCAAGGGCGACTCCGGTCAAGGTGAGCGGTATGGACACTTCCCTTACGATCAGCTCTCTGCTCAAGGTTAAGGAAGGGATCCCCGCGTCCGGAGCCCCTTGATTCCACTTGTTGTGGGCCTAACTGTGCCATAGTTAGCCGTTACACTCACTATCACTCAAGCTCTTCTCACAGACGGCGCCAATTGTAGGGTCACAAGTTCCTGGCCCAAGCCTAGATTGGGTTTAGACGAAAGTTTGGTAAGCTCAGTACAATAAATTTGTAGAGAATGGGCTGAAGAACTTGGTTCTAGTAAGTATAGCAACGGCTAGTAACTATAGCAACGACTAGTAACTATTTTAACCATGGACCAATGAAAAATGTACGTGTGACTTGAAGAGAAATATCCGTCCGAGGAGATGGATTATCCTTTTGTATTATAATTCTTAAAGTTTGGACAGTTCTTTTTCATACCATCCTCCTCCTCCTCCTTTGAGGGGAGATCTTTTACATTATATAGCTATTTTCAGATCATCCTAACCATACACTTGTCACCCATCTAAACCCTCACTTGAGTATAATGTCCCATCAGCCACCTTCCCTGGCCTCTGAGTGTTGCGGTGATCAAGGAAATACTGTTCAGGGGTCCTCTCCACATAAATGCGGCCAGGAAAGTAAGTGTGGTGCATTTAATATGGAGGCAGTAGCACATCTCCGAATTCTTATCTCTTCTGCAAGTGGGTAAGGGTCTCCCTTTTCGTGGAGATCTCCTGAAGGATCATTCAAGCCGTTGAAGTGCATGGCCGAGTAGCATTTGGTCCCATCCGAGGAACAGATTCTCCTCGGACTGTACTCTGCTTCATTCATTATAATTCTGGACCAGGAGCTTCTTTTAATCACTTACACCTCCTCGGACACGTCATGGTCCCAATTGGGTTCCAAGGCCCAATGTACAATTTTGGGCTTTCACCCCCACATGAACGTTATACATATTTTAATGATTTCTAGTAAATTGAATTTTGGCAGATTTTTAGCTTTTTAGAGAAATTGTGTATAGCTTAACAAAATTGGTGCTTTAAAGTAGGGAAACTTGAATTAGTACATAGTTGAGAAACTGTTTCAAAATAAATAATAAATGTTGTGAATTTCCTAGTGTGATTGTTCGATCAAAAAAAAAAAAAAACCTGGTATGAGTGAACCCGTAGTATGACTTTGGCTTCCACATGATATGACTTTGGCTTTTTCAGCAAGCCAATGTTTTATGAGTATGGCAAAGCCAAAATAGCATTAGCAAAAGGATATACATATAATGGTAGTTTGAGTACAGCAAGAATTCTTTCCAAAATGCTATTAGTTTGATATTTTCTTCACGAATACGAAAAGGCTTTAAGGATTTTTTTTTTTTTTTATTATTATACAAAATAGAATTTCTATTCTAGCCTAATCTAAGTATATATGTGCGAAACTCCTTTTGGAGACTTGAACCCCAGCCTTTGTCCCCCACACCCCACAAGCATTTATACTTGTAGGGTGACCACTGCACCAAGGGTGCGCGGCGGTGAATTTTTTTTAAACTTGAACTGATGAAACATAGTGAGGAATCGTAATCCATGGTAATTGTGGAACCAAAATAGAAGCAGAAAATGAGAATTATTGCCGTATTTGTTTTAGTCCCCAACAAAAAACTGTAAACAAAATTCTCAGAAGTTTCAAGGCCATTGGCTCTGGGCCTCTGACCATAAAATTATTTTTTGTGTTTCCCTAATGAATTCAAATCCACCCAACAATAGCACAATTCCATCATATACAACACAAATTACATTTTGTAGTCAACAAGAAAAACAATTGATCTTCTTATTATATTATCAAGTGGATTTGGATTCATTATTAACCCTAAAATATCCCAAACAACTAAAAGGACCAAAATACTCTTGGAACCACAAAAAAAGGACCAAAATACCCTAGGATCCCAAAGGACCAAAAATATCTCCGAAACCTCTAAAATAACCAAAATACCCTCGAAATCTCTAAAATCACTAAATATGCTCAAAAACCACTAAAATACCCCTTGAAATCTCAAAATTTCTAAAATGACCAAAATGCCCACTGAAATCTCTAAAATGACTAAATATGCTCTACTAAAATGACCAAAATATCCCTAAAATCTCTAAAATTAGCAAAATATCCATGAAACCTCTAAAATGACCAAAATACCCTCAAAATCTCAAAAATCACTAAATTTGCTCAAAAATCACTAAAATTTACCAAAATACCCCCATAAACCTAAAATAATCACTAAAATACTCTCGAAATCTAAAAAATTACCAAAATACCCTCGAAACCTAAAAATGACTGAAATCCCCTCGAAACCTAAAAAATGACCGAAATACACCCTAAAACTAGAAAATTACCAAAATTCCCCCAAACTAAAAAATTACCAACATACCCCGAAACTTAAAAATTACCAATATACCCCCTAAACATAACAAATGACCAAAATAGCTCGTAACTTAAAAACCAAAATAACCTAAAAACTATAAAATGACCAAAATACCCCTAAACTTTTAAAATGACGAAAATACACCCAAAACCTCTAAAATGACCAAAAATAACCCGCAACCTCTAAAATTACCAAAAATACCCCAAAACCTCTAAAACGACCAAAATACACCTTAAAATATCTAAAATGACCAAAATACCCTTGAAACCTTTAAAATGACCAAAATACCCCTATACCTCTAAGATGACCAAATACACTTGAAACCTCTTAAATTACCGAAATAGAGGTTAGGGGTATTTTGGATGTTTTGAGGGTATTTTCATCAAATTAAAGGTTCTAAGAGTATTTCGGTCATTTTGTAGGTTTCGAAGGAATTTTGGTAATTTTTTTAGGTTTTAAGGGTATTTCGTTAATTTTTATATTTTGTGGTTATTTCGGTCATTTTTTAAGTTTCGGGGATATTTCGGTCATTTTCTGGTTTATGGGGTATTTTGGTAAATTTTAATGGTTTTTGAGATATTTGGTGATTTTAGAGATTTGAAGGGTATTTTGGTCATTTTAGAGATTTTTCATGGGTATTTTGCTTATTTTTTAGGTTTTGGGGGTATTTCGGTCATTTTTTTAAGTTTTTGGGGGTATTTCTATAATTTTTTAGGTTTCAAGGTCATTTGGTCATTTTTTTCAGGTTTCAAGGGTATTTCGATCATTTTTTTAAGTTTAGGGTATATTTTAATCATCTTATATGTTTTAGGGCATTTTTTCATTTATAGGTTTTGGGGGTATTTTGGTCATTTTATAGTTTTCGGGGTATCTCGGTCATTTTTTAGGTTTAGAGGGTATTTTGGTAATTTTAAGGTTCCGGATATTTCATTCATTTTTTAGGGTTAATGGGTATTTTGGTAATTTTAGGTTTCAAGGGTATTTTGGTAATTTTTATAGGTTTCAGGGGTATTGTGGCTTTTTTTTTTTTTTTTCTTTTTTTTTATAAGTTTAGGGGGTATGTTGGTAATTTTTAGGTTACTGGGGTATTTTGGTCATTTTATAAGTTTCGGGGGTATTTTGGTCATTTTCTTAGGTTTATGGGATATTTTGGTTATTTTTTTGTATTTTAGTCATTTTTTAGGTTTATGGGGCAATTTGCTAATTTTTAGTGAATTTTTGGAGTCTTTGGGCATTTTCAAATTTTAGAGGCATTTTTGTAATTTTGATTATTGGGTAAATGGGTGGGTTGGGGTTTATCCATAATAATTGGGTTGAGTTGGGTTGGGATAGAATTAATTAGTTAATGGGTAATAAATGAGTAAATGAGTTTTATGTACCAACTCAATTATGTCTACCTCAAATCCACCCAAACCCACTCATTTGACACCCCTAATTTTCACCGTATTTTTTAACACAATAGACTTTGATATTTACCCTTGATGGCATTAGATATAAGCTGGCAGAAGTTTCTAGATGTCATTATTATATTTTTTGTTGTGATTTATTTGGAATCAGGTGGATGTCCACAATTTTAAAATGGAAGGAAGGCAACAAAATTCCTAGGAATTGCCATCTTGTTAAATATATCTATATTCACAAAAGGTTAGCTCTTCTGTGACCATAATTTTGCTGCACAGATCATTGCATCCTTTGAAAGGTCTACAACTAATTTGCAAAGAGGAAAAGCATGAAGTCTTTATTTTCGGTGCCTGCAGCATTGCCTACCCATCTTCACCATCCAGGGAAGGATGGGCTTCCAAAAAACCATTACCTATCTCATGTATTCAATATTTTCATCTCCTACACTAATGTTACACTTTCTATGCTTCTTTCACAAGAAATGTCGGCAGAAGGGCATTTCTAGTCTTCTTCATAGACCGACTACAAAACTCTTCTAACCCAATGAAAGCTACATCTAAAAAAGAAGCTTTAAAACACAAAATACTACTAATAGTATTACTAATAGTCCAGTTAGGAACAACATCAGGTTTGGACAGAGAATCATAGCAGATTTTGCAGTCCCCTTCGAAAATGACTTGGGTCCAGTTTTCCTGAGTTGCTGACTGTACAGCCCAAAGGAGGGCAGAGGCTTCAGCTTGGAGAGGAGAACATTTGATATTGATCTTGACGTCAGCTCGGCATCTTTTGTGTAGAACTTGATTTCTTAAATACCAAATTTCATCAAGAACTAAAGCCATGTTGAGGAAGATGAGCCACTGGTCTTCTGATGGCACAGGTGCCCTTGGGGGATCCAGGATGAGCTATTACAATTGCTTTTGCAAATGTTAATTTTTCAAAAATAAAATTAATAAAATCTTACTTAAAAGTTAAAATCAATCATGTCACAAGAATATTTAGTGAATTATACCCAAAAAAAAAACTAAATTAGTAATTTTATATCTCAAAAAAATAAGAAGAATTCATTGTAAATATAAAAAATTAAATATACTTTAAATATAAAAAATACCAATTTAAACTTGTTGTCTTGTCATTAAAATATTTCGATTGTCAAAGCCGAACATAATGGTATCTAGAAGATTTTCTCAGCGTGTGGGATTTCCCCTTCCAGGTCAGGGCCTAAAACAATGGAGTCCGCGGGAGCTGGCTCAGGACAGTTAAAAAGAAGGAAAAGATAATACCATGCTTTGTTGAAGTGAAATCACTTTTCATTCAAGCTGTTCAATTGCATCATTTCAGTTCTGAAGAAGGTATGTAATTATGGGTCCAAGCACTGTGGGTTACAAACATTATAACCAAGCATTTCGAAGATGCTAGTGATGAATAATTGATAAATAGAGGCATAAGAAACGGCATGATATTTAAAAGAATCCCCCCCCCCCCCCCCCCCCCCCCCCCCCCCCCCCCCCCCCCCCCCCCACCCCCCCCCCCCCCCCCCCCCCCCCCCCCCCCCCCCCCCCCCCCCCCCCCCCCCCCCCCCCCCCCCCCCCCCCCCCCCCCCCCCCCCCCCCCCCCCCCCCCCCCCCCCCCCCCCCCCCCCAAAAATGAAACCCAGCGAAATAACTTATGAGCATATTTAAAGCAGCCATAAGAGCATTCACAGCAGTGTAGTTATAATGCTATATTACTAAATTTAGCTTCACAAACACAAAAAAACGCCAAAAGCAGTGGAGGCATAGTTAAAAATTATAGATGAATTGCTACAGTGCACATCTATAAATAGATGCCTATAAATAGATGTGCACTGTTTATGAGAGCAAAAAAATAATAATATTATTTTATTCTTCTCGCCCATTAAAAAATTATTTCTTTCTCTCTCTCTCCCAAATCACTCAACCTCCTCTCCCAAATCACAATCACTCAGCTCTCACTCTGTGCTCTCTTTCTCTCCCAATCACTCAGCCTCTCTCCCAAATCACTCAAGCTCTCATCCTCTCTCAGTCACTCCCGACCTAGCCGTCCCTTTCACTCTCCCAAAACTCTCTCAAGCTCTCGTCCTCTCTCAGTCACTCCCGACCCAACCGTCCCAAGGCTCCAAATCACTCACCGTCACACTCAGATGTAGCGTAATTGGAAACCAAAGCATTGACGAGGATGTTGACAGCATAAGCAACATCGACGCATGGGTTTGTCTCCGGTTGGTGATTTTGTTTGGTTTGGATTGAGGATTTGGGGTTTTTTTTTTTTTTTTTTTTGCAGTGGACTTCTAGTGGTGGTGGTGGCGGCGGCGGCGGCGGATGTTTGTGCTGTGTGGTGGTGGTGATATATTATTTTATTGTAGCAATTATATTATTTTATTTTGTTCAAAGCTAAAATAGATCCACTGTTGCAACATGTGTGTAGGTAAAATAGATAAAGTGATTTTTTGTGTAGCTAAATAGCTAAAATTTTGTCTTCACTGCTAAGATCTTAATAATATAAAATCTATATATAAGTAGATTAAGATCTTAATAATATAAATTCTACATTTAGAGCATTCTCATCAGCTGTTCTATAAAAAATGTCATTTTAACACACCAAAAACCTATTTTACTATTTTACCACATCATTTTACAACGTCTCATTTATCAGGTGTTCTATTCTTCAATCTCATACATTAAAATAATATATATATCACATTAAAATATCATTAAAAAAAACTTCAAACGGTAATATATACTGCACAGCCTCCCGCCACCACTACCCAACACACCACCACCACCACCACTGCCCATAGTAGCCCACCGCCGACAACCATAACCAAAACCCAAAATCAACAAACCAACCCACTACCATCGACCACCATAGCTAAAATCCAAAATCAACCAAAACCCAAAATCAGCCCACACCTACCAACATCAGCCATCACAACCATGAAAATCAGCCCACCACCGCCATAACCCATCATCATCAACCCAATGAAACTCAACCCACATCCACAAAAAAAAAACCAAGGCGATCTGATCTAAGAGTGTGAGATGGACGGTGCTGCGTGGTGGACGCCGATCTGCCCTTCCGAACCCATCCACCACCGATCTGTCCATCCGAAGCCACCTATTGCCCAACCCACCCATCAAACCACAGCCAAAAAAAAAAAAAAAACCATAGCCAAGACCCACAACCCAGACCCACGGCGAGCAAAGCCCACCATCCATGGCGAGGAAAATCTCACCCACGACACACGGCAAGCAACAGTGGCAAGCTTGGGCGGTCTATCTCTCGGCGTGGCCAGACGGCGATGAGAATGCCAGGGTTGCAGACGGAGAGAGAGAGAGACGGGTGAGATGGGAGTGAGATTTGATAGGAGGAGAGAGAAAAAACGATTTAAATAAGCCAAACAGTGTTTGGCATTTCTATTCGTACGCTCTCAAAAATGAGAGCGTACTGTAGCATGTTCCAAAATTTTGGAACATATAGCATACCTGATGAGCATTCGTTTTTGTGTTTGATGTGCCAAATGTTCCAAATATTTGGCATTTGGCACATTTGAGAGAGCTAATGAGAATGCTCTAACAAAGGCAAGCATGTAGTTGTTATATCCAACCTGTGTAAGAAATTCAATGCCTTACTTTGTAACAAAACAACCACAAACATAAAACACATCTACAACACTAAGGCTCAAAAATTGCAAACAACATTCAGCGTTAATTGTATGTTAATGTTATTGTGTAATTATACATCTTTCGACATTGCTGCACCAAATGATTCAGCAGAACCAAAGCCCTGTTAATTGTAAGCTTCTGCCTCTAATTGGCTGTCCAGATTCAGCACCAGACATTAAAGAAAAGGTCCATCCATAGATCCATGTCATGCTGAGCCTATAATACCATTCAAAGAAAGTTATGCGTCCAAAATCCATTACCTTATGCCTCATGAATTCAATCTCTTGGATCTCCTACATGGTACTTGCGATTTCTGCGCTTCTTCCACAAGAAAACGTGGACGTAATGCCAATTCCACTCTTCTTCAGAGACCTACTGGCACTCTATCTTATATTTTTAGGCTCCAACCTGTGGGGTACTTCACTTCCCAGTTGATCTACACAAGCACAAGCCAAGGGTTAAAAGATTTTCTTGGAAAATTGGCCTGGCTTCCATGGTTTCAGCACTAGCAATAGTCATCTACTCTGCAGCTCTCTGGTTACCATGAGTATCAGCCAATGATCTGTAGATGGCCAGATTTCAATTCCCTTCCCTTCCATTATGTAAAAAAAAAATAAAAAATTAGTCTTTAACGACACTGTGGCAGCTGTAAGGAACTTAATGGAATTTCTGCTTGTTTTTATGCTTATGGGTTTTGTTATTTTTCAGTTTCTTTATATAATGACATTTTTTTTTCTGCAAACACTCCGTTTGATATGAACGTATACATATTAATGATTTCTAGTAAATTGAATTTTGGCAGATTTCAGCGACAAATTTCAGAGAAATTGTACAGTCTAACAAATCTGAGAAGTAAATAAAAAACAATAAAAAATAAAAGTTGAAGTTGAGAAGCTGTTTCAAAATAAATAATAAATGCTGTGAATTCCATATCATACTAGTTCTCAATCTCATACCACCAACCAAACCAGATTGAGTGACCCATGTTTGTTTCGTATCACTTCACATGCTGGACTATATTGCATCACATGACAAAATTCATCCCATATTTTAGCATATAGATCATATACTAAAATGCACAAAGAAAAGGGCACTTCAGTGTGTAACAAATTTTACCCTAAAGAAAATTATGTCTCCTACTACTTTTACTCACTGGTGTTTAACATGTGAAGCAAAGATGCCATTATATAAAGAAGCTGAAAGAAAACACATGGTATGCCTTTCCTAATGGCAAAAAGGAGTTAAATAGAGATTTGGTTGTTAATTTTATCTCTACCCTGATCAGCCAGCTGATATTTTCACCAAGGCTCTTCCTTCTCCTCGATTCCTCAATCAATCTGTCAAAGTTATGGGTGTTTTACCCCTCAGATTGAAGGGGATGTGAAGACAAGTGCAGAAGATGAAACAAGTCAAGCTACTGCAAATA
Source organism: Quercus aquifolioides (assembly GCA_019022515.1). Taxonomy (NCBI): domain Eukaryota; kingdom Viridiplantae; phylum Streptophyta; class Magnoliopsida; order Fagales; family Fagaceae; genus Quercus; species Quercus aquifolioides. The sequence continues at coordinate 6,574,302 of CM032331.1, read as the reverse complement.
TAAGTCTTACCAAAATCAAATAAACTACATGTAACTTAGTGTTAGCTGTTGTCCCATTAGTAACAAATTTTGTTATGGGAATTCTACACATGTCATGAGGGTATTGGTTAGAGTGAAAGGTTGATATTTTGTTATATTAGGCGTCAGAGCAGATTAGGGTCTACAAAATATCTATATAAGCATTGTATACATCATATAATGAATTATCAATGAAATCATATTCAGTCAAAACAATTCTCTACAATTCTCTTTATTCTTGCTTAATCTATATTTCTTTGCATAGTATCAGAGCCTTCATCAATGGCTTTTACTTAAAGTGCTAGCACTTATTCTTCTACTTCTACTACAATGGTTTTGAATCCTGTAGTGAATTTTTTATTGTTGCTTTTGTCCAATATGGCAAGCATGATGACAGTGAAATTGGACCACAACAATTACTGGTATGGAGGCATCAAATCATGATGATCTTAGAAGCCTATTCCATAATAAAGTTTCTTGATGATTCAGGCGAAGTACTTGATCAATTTCTGAAGGATAGCTCACATAGATTCACTACTGAAACTAATCTAGAATTCATCAATTGGAAAAATAGTGAACAAGCTTTGTTCACATTCATAAATTCCACATTATCTCCTTCAATTTTGGCCATTACTACTGGTCAAAAGTCTGCAAAAGGTGTTCGAAAGATTCTTAAAAAGCGCTTTGCTTCAGTTTCAAGGTCTCCTGGCTACTTTGAAACCTTGAAAGGGATCGGAGAGTATGGATGCTTTCTTTCAACGAATTAAGGAAGTTAGAGACAAATTGATCTCAGTAGGTGTGTTCTTCAATGAAGAGGAATTGATTCATCTTGTTTTAGAGGCTTTACCTCCAAATTATTATGTTTTTTGTTTTGCTGTGAGAACTCGCAATGATCTTTTCTTTTTTGAAGATCTAAACACCTTGTTGAATGCTAAGTAAATGGCAGTTAAGAAGAAATATGATCTTTGAAATACTTCATCTATGGCTATGGTGATTCAAGGTGGTTTCAATCACAATAAAAATTAAGGTCGAGGTAGAGGTGGAAACCAGGTCGTGGAAGATCCTCTGGTGATGGATGCCATGGTACCATGGTGGTTTCTGATGATGTCGAAAAAATCATCAGTGAGCCACACGGTTCTCGCACACTCAAAACAGTACATGCACAACATAAAAGCTGAAGACCTTAAGAGGAGTACCGGTGTGGTGCCGACCAAATACCCTCCGAAGGTCAAGTTAGAACTTCTTACAACTCTAGAGTGCTAAAGAAGAGTTAATTATGCGTACCTTAGTTTATGAGGGTATTGGGGTTTTTATAGTAGTGGAGGGTTGACCTCTCTTCCTTGCGCTAGAAGTCTTTTCCTTATAGGAATCCTCATGAGCGTATATTGCGGAATCCTTTCCTTGTAGGAGACTAACACTAAGCGTGGGATACAAGACATTTCCTTATATACTCCCTCGTCGGGGTCGTCAGCTTCTCCTACTACCTCGTCGGGGTTGTCAGCTTCGCCTACTACCTCGTTAGGGTCGTCAGCTTCGCCTACTACCTCGTTAAGGTCGTCAGCTTTGCCTCAAGGAAGTTGATACCGTACCGTACCAGTCGATACGGCCGGAATTCTTTGTACCGGTCGATGAACCGGTACTGAAACACCTTCAAAATGTACCGCTCAAGATACCGGCCTATATCGGACAATACCGGCCGTACCGGAGTATACCGGACGTTTCGGCCGGAAAAGAGAAATTCGGCCGGTACAAAAACTAAAAGGAAAAATAGAAGAAATGCATGATTTGAACAAACCCCAGTGCAGCAAGTTGCCACCACATTGACATCGCCGATTAGATCTTCTTCTTCCTTTTTTTTTTTTTCTTCTTCTCGTCTGTTTTCCTTCTCCATTGCTCTGTCTTCTTCTCTTTTTTGTTGAACAAAAACAATGCTATGTGGTTTCTCTTTCATTGTTTTGTGTCTTATTTGAAATTTCCTAAGCTCTATGGCCCCTTTCACACGTGATTAGCCTTGGAAATGTTAAAAACTTATATTTTTTTAATAAAAGATGGGCTGAATGGTTCAACCTTTCCTTTCTTTTCAGTTTTGAGCCCCCCGTTATGTGATGCAATTAATCAATAGAACCTTTTAGTTTTTTTTTTTTTTTTATTTTTAAGTAGCTACTTTTTAGTTTTGTTTGTATAAATATGCACTGAGTAATTAAGTTTTTTGTTTTTTAGATTGTGTGTTTCTTTTTACGCAATGAACAATTGAAGTAATATTTTATAGTAGATAGAGATTTTTGAGGTAATGTTTTATGGTAAATAGAAATTTTTTGTGTGTGTGTATATATATATTAAATATATAAAATAGCGGTAAACCCGAAACGGTACATCGGTATTGACCGGTATCCGAAATATATCGTATCGCTAGCCAAATCGGTACAGCCTCCAGTACGGTATTGACTCTCTTGTTTTGCCTACTACCTTGTTAGGGTCGTCAGCTTCGCCTACTCCCTTCAGCTTAGTAGTGTCAGCTTTCCATATGTTAACCCCGTCTTCCTAAAGTTGTAGACGTCCTAAAGTTGTTTGACTGCCTTTTATGACAAGTGAGGCCGACGGGTCTATTTTAAACGTCGCTTCATGATACTATATTCATAAGTATTCACATTAATAATTTTACCCATATCAGTTTCCTATCTTTTGGTACCAATTCCTTTCCTAGTTTCCTATCTTTTCCATCTTTGTCACCATGTATAGACATAATTAATAAGAAACCCAAAACTACAGTAATTGAGTCTACCATACCTAAAGCAACTGTGAAATGGATGGAAATTATAGTGGTAGTTGATAGTTGATTGGAAAATGACAACAAAGGAATTTATTAACCATTTGCATTATCCTTTAGTTCCTAGTTTCTCTGTTCTCTTTTGCTTTCTAAGTAACCATGTGTCTTTGTCTCTCCATCTGTCCGTGTTTCCCCCACCATGTCCACTCCACCTGTGCATCCCCACCTCGACTACATGTACTTTCGTCACTCTATTCACTTACACTTCAAGATCCACTTCCCTCATCCTACCAACTTGAACTTTCTTCTTAATTCTCAACACTCTTTTGGGCTTATAAGGAGATAAAATTTAGTTCTTCTAATTTATGGAGGTCAATCCCAATAAAAAATATTACTAAATTGTTATTAGTTTCTTCCAATATCTCAATATTTTTTCTTCTATAAAATTTGTAATCCTTAGTGTGTTTTTATAGACAAAATAAAAATACAATAAGAATAGTGTAGTGATCTGATCATACTATATGCAATTATAAGAATAGTGTAGTGATCTGATCATACTATATGCAATTACAAAAATTGCATGATATAGTGATTTATATAAATAGGCATGTTTCATGCCTACTCAATAATACAAATATCATTTTCATGAAATAAATATACCAATATTTTTATCATATATCAATTTCATTTTTATTATAATATTTTTCTCTTTCCTTCGTACCTAGTGTGCCTTATTTTGCAAACTATTTATTGGAAACTTAATTTGTTTTCTATGAAATTTTGAAAAATTTGGAAGAGAATTTTTCATATTATCAAGATTATAAAATTGGGGTAACCTCTCTTTTCAATATGAAGTCCTTGATAGATAAAACTTATCCATTAGAGAAACAAAAACTTCATGAGCTCACGATATATAATTATTTTGACTAACATAATAGCATAATTATTTTCCATATTTTTGATAGCGGGTATTATTAAATTTTCTTTTGTATTTTATTAGTTTTTTTGTTTCAAATTTTTTTGTGGCAAATAGAAAATTAATTAAAGTATAATTTAGGTACGAAACAGATTGGAGTAACTAGCACACCATGCATCCAACCCATGATTTGTTGATTTTTTGTTTTGTTTTTATTGTTGCTAAAGGAACTATAAGCAAGAATGTCATTTTTTTTTTTGTTATTTTTTACCCCAATTAAATTAACTATTCTCCCTTTAGGATTATTTGTTCTCAGTCTCTCTCTCTCTCTCTCTCAGTTTGTAGTATGTTGGTTCTGTACTCTCTAGTGTCTAACTCCCATTCTTGCTCTTCTTCCCTTATTTACCCTCCCTTAGTGGAGTTGGAATGATTAATTTTAGTATCTTTCGTGCAGGTGGGGCCCTTCAGGATTATTCCTGACAAACCTGGGTCCCACTTTGGAAACGAGGATTCCAAACTTTGGGACTTACAATAGACGCTGAATGTTGCTCAGTGGCGATGTCCCCTAAGACATTACTGAGGTACTCCCCGGTCCGGACCCTGAGCAAGATTGGGCCCGAAGAACTAACCAATTGGGGCCAATCTCTTGAGCACTATGGGTTGGGCCTACCATGAGATTAGTATCAACCCCTTAGCCCACGGGCCCATTAACAATGGGCCGGCTACCATACAATACCTTGGGTCATTGCTCGATATTCAGTTAATTAATTAACTCAATTTATGCATGATTCAATTAAGGCATAACCACATCATTAATCCACAGTTTATTGGAGTGAAAAATTAATTTGACACATGCAATATGGTCACAATGGGAGAAAACCCCAATATGTGATATATATATATATATATGCGAAAAAAATTATTAGTTGAGGACTTCTTGTTCTTTTTTTTTTTTTTTTTGAAAAACATACACATGTGAAACAAAATTATTAAGTAGGAAGAACATATAATGGAGACTTTTAAAAGAGAAGCATATACTAAGCTTTTCCATTTGACGTGTTTTGATCCAATATTTCACATGTGGTGGGGTTTTCAATTAATATAAAATTGGCATGGACTAACTCACCACGTGGCAATCAACCATTTTTAGAATTTTCCATAAGTAATACTACATAAAAAAAAAAAATTGTTAAACATTTTTTATATAATTAAGCTGAGTTGACAAGTTTATATTAGTTCTTATCTGAATCCAATATTAACATCATTTTTTTACATACCATTAACCATCCACCACATCAATAAATAACAAATTTGTCATCAAATATTTTGTGTACATAAACTTTCTCTTTTCTGATTCAAAAAAAAAAAAAAAATTTCTCTTTTCACCTATCAAAAACAAATGGAACAAGAAACAATAATTGATTTAGTAGAAATAATTACTATTATTATATGGGTAATTAGACATGGCAAAACAGGCAGGTCAGGTAGAGTTCGGGTCGGGTCAATCGGGTTGCGGGTCGAGTCATGACCTGTATTTTTCACATAAATTTTTTTAATAAAGAAAACAACATGTATTTGCCATTTGGAAAGTCATGCAACAAATTACTAGATGTAAAATGCATTACTTTGAATTCACCACTTATATTAAGAATGAACTCATAAACTTATTAATATTTATTCAATAATTTTAAAATCAAACAAATCCTAACATTGCTATCTAAAACAAAATACCACAAAGATAAGTAAAACAAATACACAAGTTTTATTTCTACACAATATTAACATCCCAAAATATAAAACAAAATTACAAATGACTTATTGGATAACTCATTTGACAAAGAATAAAAACATATAAAAAAATTTACAATCTTGAAAATTAATTTTATAATCTATTATCAATTGTGGTTGGCTCTCTATTTTAATTTGAGATATATATTAAAGTTTGATTATTTATTTATTTATACACGGTATCTTTTATGAATATCATATCATTATTAAGCAATACATAGTCTAGGAAATATCATAATTTATTTTAAAAAACCATTTATTTTGGACGTAAATTGTTAAAAAAAATAAGTCTAAGCATTCATAATTTATGCCAATTTGATACTTTGGCTTAACTATTTTCACACTTGTGATTGTTTCTCACACATGTCTACAATTTTAAATCTATATTTTTAACTCTACTGTAAGCAAATTATCTTGGTATGTACTTTGTTATTTGATATCTAAAAATCTTTACTTATTACAGAATGTTCAACCATTCATCTTTCAATTAATTTGTATGCAGTTATGTAAATATCTCAATTGTTTCCTTAAAACTCACAACAAACAATTAAATTAATTTTTTTTTAATTTAATTTTTTTTTTTTACCAAAAAAAATTAAAAGTGGTTTGGGTTCGAGTCGGGTCGGGTTGACCGGCAAAAAACACGGGTTTAGTTACGGGTCAACCCGTTTTTACTTCTGGTAAAAAAAAAATCAAATTCAAGTTAGGTATTTTTTGAGTCGGGTCAGATCGGGTAAAAAAATTATGACCCGTTTTGCCATGTTTACAGGTAATACTGTAAGAGCATCTGCAGTGGGCCTGCGAAATGCCAAATGTAAGGTACATTTGGCATTCAGGCCCAAAACGTGCTCAGCAACTGGAAGTGGGAAAGTGTAAAAATCCAATTTTTTTTGGCATAGTGCTACAGTACCATCCCAAAGGTAGGATGGTATTGTAGCACTTTATCAAAACATTATATTCTATTTTATTCCTCTTTCTCTCTCATCACACATCTCTCATCTCTCTGTCTCTCACTCACTTTTCTTTCTTTCTCCCTCTTCTCTACAATCAACGGAGCTCCACCATGATCATCAACCTATGGGTAAGCACCAACGGAGCTCCACGGATTTGGTTGTGGGTGGTGATGGATTTACTAATCAGTTTTGGCCGTGGGTTTGGAGTTGAGTTTTGATGGTGGATCGTGGTGGCCGTGGGTGTGGTGGTCTGGTGGTGGCTTGGCGTGGCGTGGGCGTTGATCGGCGTGGAGGATCGTGATGGGTCTCTCACGGGGATCGGCATGGCGTGGAGGATCGAGTGGGTATTTGTTTTGTTTGTGGGTGAAGATCGAGTGGGTTTGTGGTGGGTTAGTGGTGGAGATCGTGGCACATCGGTGGTGGGTTTTGGCAGATCGACGTGGCGTTGTGATTGGCTCCGATGGCTCCGTTAATGGTTTTTTTTTTTTTTTTTTTCTGGGTTTGCTGGTATATATGAAAGTCTGGTTTGGTTTGATGGTTTTTTTTTTAACATGGTTTTGCTTTTGGTTTGATGGTCCGGTGGTGGTGCTGGGATACATGAGGGTGGTAGTGTGTTCACTGTGTTACTATTTGGAGGTTGTTTGGTGGTGAGAGAGGTAGTGTGTTCACTGTGTTGCTATTTGGAGGTTGTTTGGTGGTGAGAGAGAAATAGTAAAAAAAAAAAAAAATATATTTAAATAAAGGAGTAAAAAATATATAATTTAAAGATATTAAAAGTGTTATAAAATGATAGAGCATAAATAATAAAGTAGATTTTAAAATAGTAAAATATAATATTTTAAAAATACCTATTAGAGATGCTCTAACAATAGTCAGGTAGTCTCGGGCTCTCACAAAAGTTGTGGGCCGGACCCATGTTTGGGGCCCACAGCTTTTTGAGACTGCACCCGGGATTGCTTTGTTTGTCGTATTTTCAAAGCGATGGACCGTGGACGGCGGATCTTGACCTAATTTCTTTCATTATAATAGTGGTTTGATGTGATCGGTTACTTTACTCTTTTTCTCTCTCTTTCTAGCATCTGACTTCTGAAGGGTTCGCAAAATTTCCAGAATTATCTTCTAGTCAAGAAATTGATCCATCTAACCCTGTTAATTTTTTTTTGCAGACACCACCATAGAGTTCTTTCTGAAAGATCTACAATCAATTGGCAAGATAGAGAAAAAGAGATGAATTCAGTATCTCCAGAAAAATCGCTTCAGGAAAGGCTTTTTCAGTTTTTAAGCAAAGTTTTGATTCCAAATTTGATCGCTACTTTATGCTCGATGAAATCAATGGTTTACATCTCCTCCACTACGGCTACGATTTCTATGATAATTCCACAAGATATTGTGGACGGAAGGCCAGTTCCAGTCTTCTTCAGAGGTCGACCCACGATCTATCATATATTTCTAAGCTGTACCCTTTTCGCGTTTTTGGGCTCCTTCAGTTCCCTGATGGTCCAGCACAAACCAAAGGTTGAAAGAGTTTTCAGGATTTATGCCGTGGCTTCAATGATTTGTGCACTCGTAACTCTCCTCTACGCCACAGTACTTAGGTTTGTAGCCCCTCCTTAAAGTAGCCAAAAAAAAAAAAAAAAAATTTAGGGATGAAGAATCTTTTATATAATTATATTTCTGTTTGTATATAAAGAATTTAGATAAATAACTAGAAGCTATGTATTGTGGTTTTTCTTTTCTTTCAGTTTGATGGCAAATTATTATGCTGAAAACACTGCTTGATGTGAATGGAAATATATCACAACATCTAAAGCTAGTCTGAAGAATTTCAATAGAGTGAATTTAATCCCGTTGAGCGAAATGAAGCAATTTTTGAATTTGATTCGCTCGAAAGCCATTGACTTAGCTTTCACAAATTAGTTGCACCCAATCTGTATACACCATAAGAAAGAAATATAAAGCCAAATAACATAGAGACGGAGAAATACTGCTGCCACATGTTTTTTTTTTTTTTTTTTTGAAAGAAAACCTTGCAAAGATCTATCTATTCTACCCACTCTTAATTATCTTATACTTGAGAAGAGATTTTACCACCCAAACACTAGATCACCACCTGTGTTGTTGGAGTGATTTGAGAAACCACCTAAACAACAAAAAATCTTAAGCAAGGTTGGATCACTGTAAAGACAAAAGATCAATAGTTGCAGCAAGAGCAGGGGGCTCAGATACAGTGTCTAATAACTAGTACTAGAGGTTTGTAAACTAACTTGCATCACAACTTTTTCATGGTGGATTTGACAAGCTGGGCTAGCCCTTGAGGAATCTAGCTCAATTACCAGAAGCTATGTATTGTGGGTTTTCTTTTCTCCCAGTTTGATGGCAAACCTTTTTTGCTGGAAACACTGCTTGATGTGAATGTAAATATTTAACAAAATCCAGAGTTGTGTAGAAGTCTCATGTGCCCGCTCTTAGGAGTTAGGATTGAGTTAATGTGGACTAAATTTCATTACAAAAATATCAAGATATGGCTAGTTCCACTCTTCTTCACGGTGGGTAAAACCCGTCCATTAAGGGTGAGTGAGGCAGGTTGGTTGGTTGCCAGTCTGAAGATTTTCAGTTGAGCGAATATCTTCCTGATGAAGTGAAAATGAAGCAATTTTCGATGTCGGAATAAAACTTTCTCCTAACATTTTTACGGAAGCCACTCGCGTATTTTTCATGGGTCAATTGCAACCAATCAACCCTTGATTTGTATATATCATAAGAATGGAAATAAAACCCTAATAACACGAAGACGGAGAAATACAGCCACAGGTTTTATAAGAGAAAACGTTACAAAGATCCATCTATTCTTTCACCCATTCTAATTATCTTATACTTGAGAGGAGATTTTACTGCTTAACACTAGATCACCACCTGAGTAATTGAAAGAACGATTTTACAGTCTGCGATTGACTAGCCATATTGGATCAATGTAAAGACAAAGGCTTGATCAACAGTTACAGCAAGTGTAGGGAGCTCGGATATAATGTCTAATTATCCATTTTGGAGGCTTGTAGGTTAGCTTGTATCATGACTTTTTCATTGTGTATTTGACGAGCTGGGCTAGGCCCCAAAGTGTTTTTCCTTATTGGGTTTTCACTTTGTGAACAATTCCTCATCTAAAGTGTATAGTCGTTTTTGTGATTGTATTATTATTACCTTATCCATATCACAATTGTAATCAGTTAATTAACTACTTGGACAATTGTTGAGAGAGAATAACTTGTGGAGCCTCTAATTGAGTAGTTAATATAATATATAGAAATACCACTTAACCCAAATGGCTTAAGCATTTGAGTTTGGGTTTAGCTATGTTATATTAACCACTCATTATTATCATTACTATTTTAATATGAGACTTCATTCACATGTGTATTCCCAACAATTTTCCACTCGTGTGAGTCTCTGACTCTATGAGCTTTAACGAAGTCCTACTCACTCCTTTTTGCATATGTGCTTTTCCTTCACCAGTACATCATCTATGGACCCCTTGTACACTATCCATGGAAACTACATGTCAACCCCGCACACTCACCCATGAGAACATGATGCAGGACTATTAAGAAATTCAGCACTATACTAGGTTTCTTGATGAATTCTTGAATAAGGAGGGATGTTTAAGAGTTTAGGTTAGAAGATTATGAATGTTTATCGCTGTTGGGGCTGAAACATGGGATAAACAAAAAATAACATAAATAAACACTAGGCAATCACAGCTAGGTCTTCCTAAGCATCACACTTAGGTTCCTTGGCATCACACCTCGAAGAAGTTTGCATCACACAAACAAAGCTTAAAATAAGCTGTTGAATTTTATTGATCAAAATATTCTACCATCACATGACCAAGAGCCTTTATATAAAGGTTATAGTTATCCACTTGGGCTCTAAATAACCTATTGCTAGAATGAATAGGAATAATAATAATAATAATTAAATAAAAGACTTAATAATACATAAACATAAAATAAGACTCATGGGCCTTTGGTACGGCCAAGGACAGCCCATTCTAGATTTAATCTATTCCTAGAATGAATAGGAATACTAATAATAATTAAATAAAAGACTTAATAATACGTAAACATAAAATAAGACTCATGGGCCTTTGGTACGAACAAGGATAGTCATTCCAGATTTCTAGAAATTACCCAATTGCTCTTATTCTAATAGACCTTAATTAAAACTGACCCAATAGCTTCTCAACCTAAAAGACTTAATACTAATAACTAAAATGACTTATCAAAGGTGCAAAGAGGGTCCGACATTAAAACTAGACCACAATTCTTGAACCTGTGTATATTTAATCTTCTTTTTTCTTGAGCTCTTCCTTGTCCTCGTCATTCTCCCCTAGTTAGAGAAAACTCGACCTTGAGTTTTGAAATGTTGAAATAGTACAATCTTGGGCCTCCTGAATAGCATCCTTGAGATTGGATAAAAAGCTCGACTTTGAGTGTCCTTCCTTTTCTTTGATGCTTGAAACCATGATGACAATGGAACAACCTGCTCCTGAATGGGAACATTATACTTTTCAGGAATTACGAAATCAACAATTGGAACCACCATTGCAAGTGACACATCCTTAACTTGATGCACACGTGGAAGTGTTGGAAAAGACTTTTCCATCTCTTTGTTCCCTTCTTTCATCATGCTATAGAGTTTCCTCCATTAAGCTAGTAAGTTGCTGTTTTAAATCATCTTCAAGTTGTTAAGATGTTTCAGTTTGCTGATTAGACTCTTCTGCTTATTCTTCTGGCTCCATGGACTTTGTTGCATATTGAGTTGACTATTGCACTTTGTTTAGGGTCCACTAGTTGCTCATCTGGTTGTTCTACCATTTTAGCAAACTTTTGTGACTTATCAGCATCTTGTTCTCGCTTTTCAACTTCCTTTGGTGGCTGTATAGCTCTTTGTTTTGGAGTTTCAATAATATTCTTGAGGTTTTTTTTGAGTTGCAACATCCTTAAGCTTGACCTCTTCTTTTCGCTTCATTTGTCCTGAACTCATAGTCTTTAATACAATTGTTTCATTATTATTGAACATAAATTGATATGTATTATTCTTTTCACAATGATACACATCTTGGTCATAGAGCCAAGGGCAACCTAATAAGATATGTGTCAGAGGCATAGGAATAACATCACACCATATAGAATCATTATATCGCCCACGAGAAATAGGAACCAAGCATCGTTTAGTTACAAAAATAGAAGTGCTATTTATCCAAGCCACCTTGTATGGTTTTGGATGTGGTTTAGTTGGTAACTTCAACGTCTCAACAATAGCCTCAAAAACAACATTCATGTCGCTGTCACCATCAATAATAAGCATCCGATCTTCAGTTCCACAATGCACTGTGGTCTGAAATATTGAATTACACTTCCAATCCTTCTCTTGATTAGGTGTAGCAAGAATACGCCTAACAACCAAAAGAAGAGACGTGTCTTCTTCTAATTCTAGGAGATCATAAAAAAAGTAGCCTTATCGTTCAACTCATTAGTAGTATTGACTTTGTAGTCAATATGGACTTTGTAATTTGGCTGTATAATGGATGCTCTAGGGTCAACCTCTCTCAAAGGTGTTTTCCCGGCTTGGGAAGAAATCCTTTCTGTAAGGGACTGCTTCAAACACTTCTCAATCTTTAAAGCTAATTGGAATGCTTAGCAACTGTATGAATTCATTGTGTAATCATTCGGCTACAAATTGCAGCCCTTAATCCTGACTTAAATCGGGCTAAGATTTGTTGTGGATCCTCAATTCCTCTATACAACACACCTTGGTCTAAAATATTGAATTACACTTCCAATCCTCCTCTTGATTGGGTGCAGCAAGAATATGCATAACAACCAAAAGAAAAGACGTGTCTTCTTCTAATTCTAGGAGATCATAAAAAAAGTAGCCTTATCGTTCAACTCATTAGTAGTATTGACTTTGTAGTCAATATGGACTTTGTAATTTGGCTGTATAATGGATGCTCTAGGGTCAACCTCTCTCAAAGGTGTTTTCCCGGCTTGGGAAGAAATCCTTTCTGTAAGGGACTGCTTCAAACGCTTCTTAATCTTTAAAGCTAATTCGAATGCTCAGCAACTGTGTGAGTTCATTGTGTAATCATTCGGCTACGAGTGGGAGAAGGCCTTTCTAAACCTCAAAAGCTTGGCAGTTACATTCCTTCCAAACCATCCACAATAGATATAAAGGAAGAATTTTTTAAACAAGGAATTTTATGTAGATATTGGTACTATTTTCTTGTATTTTTATATGATAATGAAACAATGAAATTAAAAAATGACGGGGATTGTCCAACAGTTTGGATAGTCTGTTGCCACTACCTCGAATTTTTTCTTCATTGAAATGAGGCTTGGCTACCTCGGATTAGTCACATATGAGGCCTAGCTACCTTGAATTAGCCATAGATTTTGTGCTTTCTTCATAGTATGGTTGCTACTGCTTTAGATTTCGTGTTTTCTTTCTGATTTGGTAACTGCTACTTTCTTTCTCTTCGCAATGGGTGGCTCCACTTTTTTCTTCATTGAATCCAAAACGTTTGAGTTTTCCGTTGAGGAAGGGGGTTCTTATTTTTTATTACGGATCTTTGAGAGAGGGCTTACCTCAATGCGCTTTGTTTTTATGGGGAAGGAGAGTGCAAACCGATTCTTGTTCCATTTGGAGGCACTACTTTCAAAGTGATCACCTGGTCATTTTGCAAGAACTATTAGAGAGGGTGACATTGTTTTCATCCTTCAATTGGGGTCCAACGACCATGGCACGTTTTTAATGGTTTTTGAACTTCTCCATGGTCGATGGAAGGGCAACATAGTGATACCGGAGGGAAGGTTGGGTAGTGGCTGGCGAGGCTTTGGCTTAAACCTGAGGAAAACTTTAAAACCAACTTCCCTGAGTAGTCATGGATCGCTTCATAGAATACAAAGTGCACCAAAGGCTGATGCGGCGGTGGTGGTTGGTAAACCTCATAATCACGACGGTGCAAAAACTACAGGTAAGGAGAAAATTACGGTCTTTCAAAATTTGAATCCTTCAAATCCCAGTAATTCAGTCTGTGATCAAGGTAGGAGTTATTCTGGGGAAGATACGGCACAATTCGGGGCTGATATTTTGTCTAATATTAATGTAACTGCCAAAAGTGATTTGCTGACTCTAGACATCACTTTACGTGTGGAGCGTGGGAAAGAGGGGCAGTGGGCAGTAGTTTCTTCTTTTATTAAAGATGTGGGCTCCAATCATATTAGCCATGGAATGAGGCCCAATACTTTCAAGGGCCGCAACATGTACACCCAAAACTGGGCCCCCAAACCTAAGCCTAAAGCCCAGCCTCAACAACCTATTATTTCTAAGCCTAAAGCCCAATCTCAGCAACCCAATATTTATAAGCCTAAAGCCCAACCTCGGCAACCCATTTTTTCCAAGCCTAAAGACACCCTCTCTCAGCAGAGTACAGATAAGATGCTGATGAAGCTCATCTCCCCCTCCATGCAAACTTCAACTTCTACTACTTTTACCACCAACAGCACTTCTTACCCACCGAGGTGCATCACTTGTACCGATACCGATATGCCTCCAATGTCCACCATCATCAAGGACACCACGTCCGACATCGTCAGCAACCCACCGGTGAAGAACAATCCCACTCCTCCATCGATGGCCGATATCAATTTCTCCCCACCAGTGAAGAACAGCCCCACCACCAACAGCAGCAGCTCTTCTCCACCACGGGCTGATTCTTTACAATTTGGGGCTGTGTCGGCCATCAACCTACCACCGTTGACTAACGGCACTTCCGATTTGCCAGTTGCTCCGGTGCTAGTTACAGCCGAGGATTGTCATGTTGAGCCTCACCCCTCCATTAAGAATTTCGTTGAAAATTTGGAGCACACCTGGGGTAATTCTGAGAAATGGGTCTTAGAGCTTCGTGGAGGTAGGCAGATAGCTATCCCTCTCTCACTTTACCACTCTCCTGGGAGCTTGTCGGACTTTTCCGATCTTGAGGGAGCTGTGGGACAGGGTAACAACACTTTCAAGGAAGAAGGGCATATTGTTAGTTGGGCGGATGAATGTGAAGGTGCTCTGGATAATGTTTCTCTTGTTTCAAGGTCAGACTGTTAGTTGGGGGAATCTGATGGGGGTCTTGTAAACTGGGAAAATGATAAAGAACCATTGGTTGTGCAACCTTTGGCGATGGCTAACCCAGTTGCTCCACTTGTTGAAGTGGCAGATACTTCCACTCAATTATCACCGTAGGTTGAGAAACGAATTAAAGCCTTTAGGAAATCTGTGGGTACTTCCTTGGAAGGCTTCGAAGCGGAAATTATTGGGATTTTCTTAGCTTTGGAGGCTAGGAAGAAAGCTAAAATGCAGGTAGTTTGCTCTCAGAAGAGAGAGCCTAAGACAAGTTCTAAAGGGCATCGGGAGTTGAAAAGTCTGCTAAATTCTTGGAACTTTGAGAATAATTCTGATTTGGTAGGAGATGCTAGTGGGGAACGGGATTCTGTGGTGCCTCAATGAATCTGAAAATTATCTCCTGGAATGTTAGGGGGCTGAATAATTGTGAAAAAAGACTTCGAATTCGGAATATGATCAGAGGTTGGGGTGCAGACATTATTTGTCTGCAGGAAACAAAAATGGAATTGATAACAAGGAGAGAGATTCGGAGCTTGTGGGGTTGTCAACATTTGGATTGGCTATATTTGGGCTCTATAGGTGCTTCGGGGGGTGTTTTGGTGATGTGGGATAGAAGGATGGTGGAAAAAATTGACGAAGCAGTGGGAAGGTTTTCTGTCTCTTGCAAATTTAAGAATGTGGTAGATCATTTTGTCTGGGCTTTCACTGGTGTATATGGACCAAACTCTGATCGTGACCGGCGACTGCTTTGGGAAGAGCTGGCTAGTATTCATAGTTGGTGGAATGTGCCTTGGTGCATTGGAGGCGATTTTAATGTCGTGCGATTTCCTTCGGAGCGACTTGGTGCAGACTCTTTCTCATCAGCCATGCTTGATTTTTCAGATTTCATTTCTGGAGCAGTGGCTTCGCGGTCTAGGCTAGACAGGTTTCTTCTCTCTTCTGATTTGGAAGAGCACTTTCCTAATATTCGTCAAAAAAGGCTGCATAGATTACTTTCAGACCACATTCCAGTTCTGTTAGAAGGGGGAAATTTTCACAGAGGCAGCCGTCCTTTTCGCTTTGAGAATATGTGGTTAAAGGCAGAGGGTTTTGTAGAGAAAGTGAGAACTTGGTGGGAGTCCTATCATTTTCAAGGTTCCCCTAGCTTTCGGTTTGCAAGCAAATTGAAAGCTTTGAAGATAGATTTAAAGAAATGGAATGTAGAAGAATTTGGCAATGTGGAGGACAAGATGAACAAGTTATGGAAGAACCTTGAAGCACTGGACTTGCTAGAAGATAGTCGTCCTCTGTCATATGATGAGAATTTGGAAAAAGAACGGCTTCGCATTGATCTCGAAAAGGTAACTCTTATGGTTGAAATATGTTGGAGGCAGAAATCTAGGGCCCTTTGGATCCGAGAGGGGGATAGAAACACTAAGTTCTTTCATAGAACAGCAAACTCCCACAGAAGATTTAATACGATAGACAATCTGATGGTGGAAGGTGAATTGACATCGGATCCTAATTCAAAAGCAGCTTGCATCTCTCACTTCTATAAACAATTGTACTCTGAAAATGAGGGCCAAAGACCTGTGCTTGATGGAGTGGATTTCTCTATGATTTCTGAGGAGAAAGCTGCTTGGTTAGAAAGACCATTTGAGGAAGAGGAGGTATATGGTGTCATTCAAGGTTGTAATGGCGATAAATCTCCAAGACCAGATGGTTTCTCAATGGCTTTCTTTAAGGCTTGTTGGGACTTTTTAAAACTTGAAATTATGGAGGTCCTTGCCAACTTCCATTCACAAGCTGTCTTTGAGAAAAGCCTTAATGCAACTTTCATTGCTCTCACTCCAAAGAAAGTGGATGCTGTCAATGTGAGAGACTTTAGACCTATTAGTCTTGTGGGTAGTATTTATAAAGTCATTTCCAAGTTGCTGGCTAATAGGCTGAGAAGGGTGATTACTGGAATTATCTCTGAGTCTCAAAATGCTTTTGTTCTGGATAGACAAATCCTAGATTCTGTTTTAATTGCTAATGAGTGTTTGGATAGGGCTCAAGGCAAGGATACCTGGGGTTTTATGTAAGTTGGATGTGGAGAAAGCTTTTGATCATGTCAGCTGGGATTTTCTTATGTAAATGTTGCAGCGTTGCGGATTCTCTGAGAAATGGAGACAGTGGATTCTGTTTTGTATCTCCACAGTGAGATTTTCGATTTTGATAAATGGTTCCCCTAAGGATTTCTTTGGGAGCTCTAGGGGGCTGCGCCAAGGAGATCTTCTCTCCCCGCTCCTATTTGCTATTGTTATGGAGGCATTAAGCCGTTTGTTGGATGGTGCGGTTCTGGCTGGACACATTTCGGGCTTCACTATTGGTACCAGGTCTAATACCCCCCTCATGGTGACCCACCTACTCTTTGCGGATGACACTTTAATTTTCTGTGATGCTACAGCAAGTCAGATTGAATATTTGCGGGAGATTTTAGCCTCTTTTGAGTCAATGTCAAGGTTGCATATTAATCTAGCTAAGTCAAAATTAGTTCCAGTTGGAGAGGTGACTAATATGGGGGAGCTTGTGGCATTGCTGGGTTGTAGACAGTCATCTTTGCCAATGACTTACTTGGGACTGCCTTTAGGTGCTAAATTCAAGGATAGGGCGATTTGGAACTCTATCCTAGAAAGAATGGAGCGAAGGTTAACGAGTTGGAAGCGATTATACTTATCGAAAGGTGGTAAGATTACCTTAATCAAAAGCACTCTCTCAAGTTTGCCAACTTATTTCCTATCTCTCTTCCCTATTCCTGCAAATATTGCTATTCGTATTGAGAGGCTTCAAAAAAAATTTCTTTGGGGTGGGATTGATGAGTCTCCTAAATTCCGACTAGTAAATTGGGCTCAGGTCTGTTCTCCATTGCAGTATGGTGGTTTGGGTATTAAAAATTTGAGAACATTCAATCAAGCTTTGTTGGGGAAATGGTTGTGGAGATATGGAAGAGAGACAACCCATCTCTGGAGGCGGGTTATTGAGGCTAAATATGGGAATGATTGGGGAGGTTGGTGTACAAAAGAAGTCTCTAATCCTTATGGTGTTAGTCTTTGGAGAACAATAAGACAAGGCTGGCCAGCCTTTTCAAAATCCATTCAGTTTGAGGTTGGTGTTGGTGACAGAATTAAATTTTGGCATCATGTGTGGTGTGGGAGCTGTACTCTCCGGGAGGCTTTTCCAGAACTCTATAATATTAGTTGTAATAAGGAGTCTTCTATTGCAGATGTTATGCACTTTCCTAACCAGAGGCTTCACTGGGATCTCCTTTTTTCTAGAGCTCCCCAAGATTGGGAAACAGAGCACTTTTACACTTTTCTAGATCTTATCAATTCACTGTCCCTTAATGGTGATGGTCAGGACAAACCATGCTGAAAACCAACTGGGAATAAGAATTTTAAAGTGAGTGAGTACTGTCTCCCTCTTTCCTCTACTCCCGACATTTCTTTCCCTTGGAAGCCTGTGTGGCGTTCAAAGGTCCCTACTAAGGTTGCTTTCTTCTCTTGGACTGCCTCATTAGGTAAGATTTTGACTACTGAAAATTTATGGTATAAGGGTGTCGCCGTTGTAGATTGGTGCTATATGTGTAAAAGGAGTGGGGAATCGGTGAATCATCTTCTTCTTCCTTGTCCTATTGCTTATGAATTATGGTCTATGGTGTGGGCTCTATTTGGTCTCCAATGGGTTATGCCGCATGGGGTCCTTGATTTATTTTCGGGTTGGCAAGGGTCTTTTGGTGGGCATCGGAGCATTGATCTATGGAGGGCTGTCCCACATTGTGTCCTATGGTGTATTTGGCGAGAACGGAACTCAAGATGTTTCGAAGGGAAGGAACGGTCTATTTCAGAAATTAAATCTCTTCTTCTCCACACCTTGCTAGAGTGGAGTTCTTCCTTTAATCTTTTCCCTTGTTCTAATTTTTTAGAAATGCAAATCTTTGTAATTTTTTTGTTTGATGTACTGTTTTCCACGTACACCCCCGATGTACCTGGACTTTTAATTAATACAATTCCGTTATTTATCAAAAAAAAAAAAAAAAAAAAAAAAAAAAAAATCATTCGGCTACAAATTGCAGCCCTTAATCCTGACTTAAATCGGGCTAAGATTTGTTGTGGATCCTCAATTCCTCTATACCAAATTTTGAGGTCATCAAATTTGTTCATATACTCAACTACTGACATATTACCTTGCCTAAGAGTAGTGAATTTTTCAAATATCTCATCTTAATAACCACAGGGCAAGTACTTTTGTTTTAGCTGCTGCTTCATGTCATCCCATCTAACAATTGGAGGCTATCTAGCACATCGACAATCATACTCCACATCTCTCCACCAAATCTAAGCTTGTCCAATAAATTTCATAATAGCAAAACTGACCCTACTCTCATCGGACATGTCATATTCCTCAAAATAACTTTCCAAAGAAGCAAGCCAATTTGAAAATACACGGGCATCAATTGTTCCAGCAAAATATGGTACTTCTACACAAACTTTCTTCATTGTGTCTCCAGCCTTATTACAATAATCAAGTCTTTCATAGTGCTGATTTGGGCTTTGATACCAATTTGATGCAGGATCGTTAAGAAATTCAGCACTATGCTAGGTTTCTTGATGAATTCTTGAATAAGGAGGGATGTTTAAGAGTTTAGGTTAGACGAGAATAAATAATGTTGATGGCTGTTTAGGTCTGAAACAGGGGATAAATAGAAAATAATATAAATAAACACTAGGCAATCACACCTAGGTCTTCCGAAGTATCACACCTAAGGTTCCTTAGCATCACACCTCAGAGAAGTTTGCATCACACAAACAAAGCTTAAAATAAGCTACTGAATTTTATTAATCAAAATATTTTGCCTTCACATGACCACAAAAGAGCCTTTATATAGAGGCTATGGTTATCCTTTTCCTAGTAGGACTTGGACTCTAAATAACCTATTTCTAGAATGAATAAGAATACTAATAATAATTAAATAAAAGACTTAATAATACATAAATATAAAATAAGACTCATGGGCCTTGGGTACGGCCAAGGATAGCCCATTCCAAATTTAACCTATTCCTAGAATGAATAGAAATACTAATAATAATTAAACAAAAGACTTAATAATATGTAAACATAAAATAAGACTCATAGGCCTTTAGTACAGCCAAGGTCAGCCCATTCCAGATTTTTGAAAATTACCAAATTGCCTTTATTCTAATAGACCTTAATTAAAACTGATCCAGTAGCTTCTCAACCTAAAAGACTCAATACTAATAACTAAAATGACCTATCAAAGGTGCAAAGAAGGTTCAACATCAAAATTAGACCACAATTCTTGAATCTTTGTATATTTAATCTTCTTTTTCCTTGAGCTCTTCCTTGTCCTCATCAGAACCTGACCCGTACTTCCATGTCCATAGGAACACTATTAGCAACACTCCTTTGTTTTTCTAAGATCTTTCGCGTGGGCCCCTTAGGCTTGCTCTATCCCCACTAGGAAAGGAGCCATGAACACCAAGCCATCTTTCACGCACGCCACTTGAGCTCTAATACCAGTTGTAGGAGAGGTCACACCTTGGGAGCACCATTAGCAACACTCCTTTGCTTTTCTAGGATCTTCCGTGTGGGCCCTTTTGGCTTGCTCTGTCCCCACCAAGAAAGGAACCTTGAACACCTCGCCACCTTTGTCACACACCACTTGAGCTCGAATACCACTTATTGGAGAGATCACACCCTAGGGAGCCTCTAATTAAATGGTTAATATAACATATAGAGAGAATACTTAAATCTAAAGACTAAGCCTATAAGTTTGGATCCAACTATGTTATATTAACCACTCACCCTTGTCATTCTTACTCAATGTGGGATTTTCCTCGCGTGTGCATACCCAAATATCAATCTCCCTCTCATGTGTGAGTTTCGACTTGGCTTATTGATTGTGAAATTGATAAAATTGGTAGCAAGTCATACTAGGAGTCTAAACACGTAATTTTCAATTAGTATTAGAGCATTGGTTCACCTTGTTTGGATAAATTTCCTTGTGTGATCCTTGACTCCATTTGTTAGGGATAAAGTTGTGCGTATTAATTTATACTCTTTGATGTTTTTCTTAACAAACTCGTCAACATTGTCGTGTAGGGGAGGGTGATACCATCCATCAGAGGGAGGTGGTGTTGCGATGTCACATGGAGGAGGAGGAGGAGGAGGAGGAGGAAGGGTCTAGGTCTCAATCAATCTCTCACTCTCTCCCTCTCACTCTTATGTGTTTCAGTTTTCAAATTGGGGATTTTGGATTTCAGATTTGATTTAATTTTACCCATTACTTATGGGGTCATGTATTTGGAATAATTTTTTTTTTGGGGGGGGGGGGGGAGTGTTTGGTGCTGTTGTTTAAACAATAGTTTTCAATGTTTAAATAACATTACACATATTTCCATAAAATAACAATAACGTTACTAGAAATCTCTTGCCAAACGAGCCCTAGGCTTCTAAGATGTAACATAATTTTTGTAAAATTTTTTTTTATTAAGAAAATGCTACATCATTTAAAAAAAAAAAAGCCAAGTCGCTATTCTATTAGCCATGTAAGTAACAATACTAACGATAGTTAATAGAATAACTAATAGCACCAATTTTTAAAACTTGAGTGACTAATTGCTCTCACGGGATAACTTTAGGGACTAATAATGTATTTTAACCTAAATATTATATTATGATCTATCGCAACTGAAAAACAAAAAGATGTGAAAATATTATGACATTTTATTGTGTCCCTAAACCTTCTCTCCTTCGCATGGGTTGACTAACAACATTTTATTGAAAACGTAATACGCTTGAAAACAAGAATACGAATGATAAATGCTATGATCAATGTTGACTTTGGAATGCATGAGGTTAGCACTGCCTTTGAAGTGGAAAAGGCAGCATGCATAATATGGAGTAGAAGAAAAAATATAGGATCTCAATTCTTTCACAACTTTTTTGTCATAATTGTGATGTAGCAAAATTGTAAGGAGGTTATTGAGAAGAAAACTCTAAAGGTGTTTCTACAACATCCACCATTTTAGAGAGAATTACTCATACTTAAGAGAGAAATCATTTGTAGCCTCTTCTCCTTCCCCTCCCATTGTCATACCTTGAGAGGAGATTTATATCCAAACACAACTCACACTTATTCACAGTATAAAGAATGTTTTGGAGCTTGGAAAGCATTGGGTATTTGCCAAAATAAGCCGGTGAGGCTTGGCGGTGCAATCGGAAGATATTGTGGGATTTGGTAGCTGGAGCTTAGAAAGCTCAAGTACTTTGGGTAGATTAGGTTTGGAAGGTCTTTTTGGTATCATTATACTCTAACTTATTCACTAGTGGATCATTTCGGCTTGGAGGACTGTAGAGAGGTTTTTACACTGAGTTATTAGGTTTTCCTCTTTGATAACACATTGTTGTGTTATCTTGGGTTTGCTATCCTTTTCTCTACTGCCCCTTACATATTTGCCTTGCACTTATATGTTCATCCATGCAATTGTTGAGTGCTTCGATTAATTAATTTGTTAATCATGTATATTTTGCATCAAGTGTGTTTAGATTAAAATTAATCAATCCGTAATTAAGAATTAGGGGTTTAAACAAGCTATAGTGGTTTACATTATTTGAGCTTTCAAAAACACATTAGAAAATTATGTCTCGCACCAGTACTTTTACTCACTAGTGAATAACTATCAGAATGAGATAATTTCCTAGTCATGTGGTTAATTAGTTGTGTTCTATACGTGCAAAATTTAGGAAAGTAGTGAGGTATTCTAAGTGCTTCAGTGTTGTAGTCCAACATGCGATAAAATATGCAAGCTTGATTTGTGCTCAATTTGAATAAGATAATTTCTCACGTGGCTAGTTACTTTGATCTCTTCCTTGTTGAGATCTAGCATCTAGGGGAAATCTCGACATTTGTGATCTCTCTTCCATGTAAGGGTCTTTTGATCCATAGGCCTAAAACAATAGAGTCGTCATTGCGCGACTGGCTCAAAATGGTCAAAGATGAGCAGATAACACCATGCTTATCATGTCGTAAGGACAGGCACTCCCCCCACCCCCACACTGCTTCACCATTGATCAATTGCCCAGCCAAACTTTCTAGCACATTTTTTTTTTCTTCTGCTGAAATTTTTTTTGCACCAGCTTATTAACATTCTAATGTTATTTTTACAAAGTTCTAATGAAAATATCATGCTTATGACCACTTTTCTTACTATGACCTTCCAAAAATTAAATTAACATAGTAGAGTCAACTATCTAACCCTAAAGTCTATGTTCATCAAAATATGAAGTAACATGCACTCGATTTAGCTTTAGAGCATCTTAATATGAAAATCACCCAATTCCAAAGACCTAGACTATAAATTTTTGAAAACAGTATAGGTATTAAGCAGTAGTTTCTACGTTACTAATGAATGGCTTCGATTGATCTTGACACCAAAAACTCAAATTCAATGTCCTCCCTTTACAGATTTGAGTACCTTCTTTTTAGAATTGTTTGACAACTTACATTGGTTTGATTAGCCTATAAACTTACAGGAGCTAAGCTACAATGAAGATTCATTCATAAAAATATAAAGAAACAAGAAAATCAGGGTGCAGAAATAAAGCTCAACAAACATCGCCTCTTATATACACATTCCATCATGAGATTTTATTTTATTTTATTTTTTAAATCAAACCTGAGAATGTACAAATGTAAAATAAATTATCCGTGTATTTGGATGAGGGATTTGCAGGTCGGATTTGGGGAGAGAGGAATTGAGCAATGAATTTCTCAACTTCCTTCCTCGGCCCTTCATCTCTCTCTCTCTCTCTCTCTCTGATAAATTCATTCTCAAAAGCTACCAAAATTTAGATATCTTAATTGTTATGTTGTATCTTTTGTGCTGGCAATTGTATTTCGTGGTTGGATTTTTGCTGTGTAAGCTCCTGTAGCAAGATTAATTTTTCATAAAGTTTTAACTTTTTTTCCTTCCTAGTTACTATGCATTCTCTTATGAGAGTTCATTTTTTTCTTTTTTGAAACTGAATATTCATTCATAGAGGAAAAAATACAACTAGATCAAAACACATAAAAAACCAGAGAAAGAAAATAGGACAGAGGCACCAAAATAGACCAAAAACCTAGCCTAGCCTAGCTATAAGCATCTGTGCGAAGAAGGTCAGCTACAAACCCTGGAGCTGTACCAAACCAGCTCTTCAAATCTCTAGACCTCTTGGCATATTGTGCAAGTTCATGGGCTACCTTGTTGCCATTCCTGCTTATGTGCCTGGTCACTACCAATTGAAAATTTGACATTCTTAGATAATACTAGCAATAGTGTAACCAGCCACTCCCCTGCAATCTTTGGCTTGAACTGCTTGAATAGTCTACAAAGAGTCTCCTTCCACCATGGTATTTTCTAGGCCTAACATTTGTGCTAGGACAATGCCTTGTTCCATGGCAATGGCTTCAATTTCCTCAACTGCAAAATTACCAGGTAAGGGCAAGCTAATGGCTGCAACCACCTACTTTTCCCAGTCCCTAATCACAACACCCACACTAGAATGACCATCCAAAGCTGGAATAGCTCCATCCACATTTATGAGGAACACACCTTCTAGGGGAGGCTTCTATGCTCTAACCTCATCCCTTTTTCCTGTAACCAATAAGTTTTTTGCATTTTTAAAATCTTCAATCATGCAGATTGCCGTCCCCTATACCTGGTTCATTGTTGTTTTATTGGCTTCATACACCAATTGATTTTTCTGTAATACCATATCGCCCATGCTACTCCAAACAACTTTTCCAAATCACTTTGAGCCCCTTTACTTATTATGGATAAAGCCAAGTCAAATATGTCACAACTGCATTCTGAAATTCTTGTTGGACAGTCATTCCAATTTGACCAGACAACTTTGGCAAGATCACACTTTAGGATGGCATGCTCCACTGTTTCCACTTCTTTTCTACAGATGGGGCAGATGGCATTAGCTTAAACTCCTCTCTTGTTTAAATTCATAATAGTGGGGATCGCATTCATACATATTTGCCAAGCAAAAATGCGGACTTTTTCTGGGATATTTAAGTGCCACATCTTCTTCCATAGAAGGGTTCGCACGTCTCCCACCGAAGATTCTTCCTGTAAGGTTGAATTTAGCACTTGCCTTGCTACATAATAAGCACTCTTCACAGAGAAAATTCCTTTCTTATTGCCCGCCCATATTATGGAGTCTTTCAGTAAGTGATAGGGATGTTGAGGATTGTTTCCACCTCAAAAGGGAGGAAGAAACTGTCCAGCCTACCTTTTCTCCGTCTTCTTATGTCTACATCTATGAGTGCTGATACCATTGGGAAGACCCCAAAGTCTTTTGGCGGAGATATGACCTTGTAGGTTGTAGGGGTTGGCAGCCATTTATCATCCCAAATGTGAATCTTTTTTCCATTGCCCACTCTCCATCTAGTGCCTTGCTTAAGAACCCCCAAACTTTTGTGGAGACTCCTCCATGCATAGGATGGGTTGCTCCCTAAATTGGCACTAAGGACATCACAGTTTGGGAAGTATTTGGCATTGTATACCCGGGCCATCAATGAGAATGGCTCTTCATGCAATCTCCACCCTTGTTTAGCAAGCATATCAATATTGAAAGTTTGAAGGTCCCTAAATCCCATATCTCCTTCCTTTTTTGCTTTGCACATCTTCAACCAACCCACCTAAGCAATTTTTGATTCTTGTTGCCCTTGCCCCCACTAAAAGTTCCTCATCATTCCTTCAATGTCATCACATAGGCCCTTTGGGAGTAGGAAACATCCCATTGTATATGTTGGCACTGCCTGTGCCATGGCCTTTATCAAAATTTCTCTACCTCCAATGGATAACAACTTTTCCTTCCACCCCATCAACTTCTTCCCTACCCTCTCTTTTATTTCACTAAAGACTTGTTTCTTAGACCTGCCAATCATTGAAGGGAGACCTAGATATTTTTTGGGTTGAGCATCCTGCATTGGGCCGAGGCTTTCTTTCACTTCAACACTTTTCTCTTCTTCTATATTTTTGCTAAAAAACACAGAGGATTTGTCTGTGTTAATTTTCTGGCCTAATGCTTCTTCATACTTCTGCAGTATATCTAGTAGTTCCCTGCTTTCTTGCCCAGTTGCTTTGCAATATAAAATGATGTCATTTAATAAAGAGGAGGTGGGTGATAGTAGGGCAATTTCTGCGTATGGAAATTCCATAGAGTCTCTTATGCCTAGCTGCTTCCAAAATTAATCTTGTAGAACCTTCTGAAACTAGGAGAAATAAGTATAGGGATATTAGGTCTCCTTGGCGTAAACCCCTTGTAGGGGTTATACAGCCATGGGCAACCCCATTAATAAGCACAGAATAAGTTACAGTAGTAACACAATTTATAATAAGATTTATCCATTTTTCATTAAACCCTATTTTCTCCATGACTTTCTTTAGGAAAACCCATTCAACTTGGTCATAAGCCTTGCTCATATCAAGCTTTACGGCCATATAACACTCTTTTCCTTCTTTCTTTTTCAAGTAGTGCATGATTTCAAAAGCAACTAGTACATTATCTGTTATAAGACGACTTGGAACAAACGCACTTTGGTTTTCTGAAATAATGGTGGAGAGGATTGGTTTAAGTCTATTTGCAAATACTTTTGATATGATTTTGTAAGACACATTGCATAGACTTGCTGGCCGAAAAATCACTCATTTTGGTTGGGCAGTTTGTTTTTGGAATGAGGGAAATATTAGTTTGGTTTAGGGCTGCTATTGATGCATTTGAGTTTAGAACATTTAGCACAATATTAATTACATCATCTCAAATGATGTCCCAATTTTTTTGGTAAAAGATATCAGACATACCATCAGGGCTTGGTGCTTTTGTTGGATGCATATTCCGGACAACTTGAATAATTTCCTCCTTTTGAAATTCCTTTGTGAGTTGCTTATTCATCTCTTGAGTGACCCTTCCTGGTATTAGATAAGCTACTTCCTCTATTTTGGTTGGAGAAGAGGTAGAGAATAGCTCCTTGAAATATTTTGTTGCTATGCTTGCAATACCCCCCATATCCTCACACCATCTTCCATCTTTATCCCATAGCCCTCTAATCTCATTTTTCTTTTTTCGTTGGGATGCTTTGTAGTGGAAGTATTAAGTGTCCCTGTCACCCTTCTGAAGCCATTGGACCCTTGACCTTTGATGCCATCTAGTCTCTTCCTCATCTAGGAGTTCATTAATCTCTTTTCAAAGGTCATTTATTTCAGCTCCCCTGCTGCCATCCTTGTCTTCCAGAACCAAAGCTTGGAGGGTCTTCCTTTTCTCTTGAATTTTTCAAGGATGATAGCCAACATCTGTTCGACTCCATCTAGTTAAACCTGCTGCACATTCTTTTAGACCTTCAACCAGCCCAATGGTTGATTGTATACCTAAGAAATTTGTCCATTTATCATGTATAGCTTCCTTGCATTTTTCATACTTAGTCCAAGCAGCTTCAAAATGGAATATAGGTGGATTTTGTTGGTTTGTCATGAAGATGGCATAGTGGTCGGATGTTGACTCCACAATGTGAAACACTCTAGAGTTTTGGTAATGCTCTATCCAATCCATTGTAGCTAATACTCTATCCAATCTTAGTTGGATTCTTCCCTTCCTATGTCTTTGGTTGCACCAAGTGAAATCTGGCCCTTCATATCCCATGTCTTGGAAATTACATATATTTATAGCCTCCCTAAAACCCTCCATTTGTTGTTGGGATCTATTTAGACCTCTTGCTATCTCTGTTGCTGATAAAATTTCATTGAAATCTCCCAAGCAAGCCCATGGAATTTGGTACTGGGAATTGACATGTCGAAGCAAATTTCATGATCTTCTCCTTAAACTTGTTTCTATGATTCCATAGAGTCCTGTCATCCTCCACTTAAATCTTGATATAGGATCCATAACAATTGCATCTATATGTGAACTTGAGAAGCTTTTAATTTCAACATCCACATCTCTAATCCATAGTAGAGCAATTCCCCCACTTCTACCTTCACTAGGGATTATTAAGCCATTAGGGAAGCCAATTTTTTCTTTTACCTTCATCATTCTTCTAGTTCCTACTTTCGTCTCTATTAAAGAGACTAAATTGGGATTGTATCGTTGCACCATATCGCGCAACGCTCGAACTGTCTGGGGGTTCCCAATTCCCTGGCAGTTCCAGCTTAAGGTATTCATGGCTCCTGGCGGTGCTACCTTGTAGCCACTGCCGTTTGAATAAGGGAGAGAGACATACCTTCCCATATCCTTTTTTGTCTGCCTTCATCTTCTGTTTCCTTATCTTCCAAAAGCCCGTGCTTCGTTCCTACTGTGCTTTCAGCAATCTTCATCGCTGCTTCGGTGTTTTTTAATTTTCCTCTTGCCAATTTCTTCCATTTACCCATCTTTGTTTGGGCCTTTTCCCCGTCAACGTTAGTGTACATTTCTTTATTAGCCCATTTTGTGTTTTCATTGGGCTAGTCACCTCCTGTTGCTCTTTGTTTTGCTCAGCCCATCTGTTGGTTGTGGGCCCCATTCATCACTACCAATCGACTCCACATTGTCTTCAAGCACAAATGATTCCATTCCTCCTTTCTTAACTCTTCTATTGTGGGTACCCACCCTTTCTTGCTTGGCAGATTTTTCTTTTCTTTTTTGAATTTGAATTTGAATTGCTTCTTCCAAAGAGCTTATGTCTCCATCAACTCACACACCAGGTAAGGTTACATCAGCCTTTTGTTTTCCAAGAAAGTTTTCTGCCTCCTGATTTTGCCTCTTGGTTTCTTTCCTCCAACCTTCCCCTTCCTTCGGTGCTGTACTTTGCCTTGTTTCCCCTGAAATTTGCGGATTAGTGGGCATCACCGCTGCCTTTGCTGGACCAATTTTTAAGCTTCCCATTTTGTTTCCCCCTTGAGCTCTTAGCCATTCTCCATATTGTTGGAGTTCATTAGTAGGATTTCCCATGGATTGGCAATGTCGTTCATCATGCCCCATTAGCCCACATGAAAAACAGAAAACAGTGAGCCTTTCATATCAAAAATAAACTCGATAAATCTCTCCTTCCGGACTAGCTATCACCCCGTAACGCCTCAATGGCTTGTCCAAAGGAATATCTACCTGAATCCTCATAAATTTTGCTTGGTCTGAAGACCATGATCTCGAATCTGCCATCAAAAAATTTCCCGTACTATTTCCAATATCTCTTCTGGTTTTTTTCGACATCATATCAAAAGGAAGACCCCATACTGTAGCCAAAAGGGAGAGTGCGTGAAGTTGATATTATTTGATGTCATCCCTCTTTTCCATCTTTGAAGAAGTAGTAGATTATTCTCAAAATTCCATGGACCATTTGTTTCCACCCATTGCAGCTGGTATGCATTTGAAAATTTGAATTGGTAGATATCATTTCCCACTTCCACTATTCTCAAATCTGGACTTGCTTTTCAAGCCAAACGTAATGTATTCTTTAGTGCAGGCTGGTTTTGCTTTCCGTTTGTTAATAATCGACCCGCCAAACTGAGAGCACATTCTTCCAACATTTCAGCTCTGCCTTCCCCTGAAACTACAATTTGAACTTCTTCATCCTTGGTTAGGCGCATGTGCTTTATCCCTTCTATTAGATCATGTTCCATCCTAGCTTGAGCATATTAGTTGACCATCAGAATGGGATAAGCAAGCTACTTAATCTGGGCCAAAGAAAAGACTCTTTACACTTTTTGAGAGAGAGAGAGGATCTCCTACATTTCTAGAGAGAGGAAAACTCGAGAGACTCAATAGAAGAAACTCGAGAAAGAAAGACTCCTACTTGGGGAGAGAAAAGTTTTACCTGTCAAAGGCTTTGAGAGAGTTGTGCTTATGAGAGTTCATTTAAAATGAGAACAATTATTTATTTAAATAGCCTTATGAGAGTTCTCTTACCAAACACACAAGATAGTGGGGCTCACATGTTTGAGCATTTAAATCACACAATAATCTTCAAGTTCTGCCACCAAACCTAGACATGGCAAAATGGTCAGAATTTGTTGACTCGACTTGACCCAGAAAATATATGACCCAAAACCAAATATTTTGACTCGGAGAAAAAACAAGTTGACCTATGACCCAACCCGTTTTTTTTTTTTTGGTTAAATTGACCTTCCTGGGTTAACTTGTAACCCAACCCGTTTTTAAAAAAATTCGCAAAAAAATATTTAGACTACACCCTTAGGTGCTAGGTGCATAAAGCATAAAGCATGGCAGAGTGATATTCTACTACCTAGCAAGTAGCCAATAAGAGTAAGTAGTGACATTTGTCACATGACAACCCATTTATTAAAAAAAAAAAAAAGTTAAAATGAAAGGAAAACTAGTAAACAAAGCAAATAGAAAAACATTAAAATCAGACTAACAGTGAGAGTCCAAGACTAATGATTTGACTATACACTAACACTACTTGTCTACTTACACAAAGTAACAAAACTTAAGTTGAAGTTGCTAAACTTTAGCTACAGTTTCCAAGTACGAATATTTGCAACGTCGAATCTGCTACCAACATTGAGTAAATTGAGATTGTGATGTAATTCTTATAAAATATTTATTTGTTCTTCTTTACTTAATATGTTATGTTTATTTTTAAAATTGTTTTTGTTTAGTTTATCTTTTTAAATAATCTATCCTTATTATTATTTTAAATGCAATAGGAACATGTGCACTTAAAGAGGTTGATAACTTGACATAGTCCATGACATTTAGTTTTTTTTTTTTGGGTGAGAATGATATTATTAGTGGTGTAAACTTCCTTAGGATCTATCTCTCTTTGAAGTTGTAAATTTGTATTTACAACCATTTTGGCAATGAGTTATTAACATTGAAAACTTTGTCATCATGAATTCATGATTATAAAGAATTTTAGTCATACTCAAAATGGTTAGAATTGGAAGGATATTAACAAGTGGCATTAGGTGTAATTCATTTCCTTGATTGATTTTATTCATTTTCTTTAAAAATAAAAAAGTTGCTATTGATTTGTTTTTGTAATTTATATAAAAAAAAAAATCATTTGAAAAATACGAGTCGACCCAACTTTTGTTGCAACTCGATTGACCAGTTTTTGACCCGCATCCTGATTGACTTGCAAACCCAATTGACCTGACCTACCCTTTTGTCATGTCTATCCAAACAGGTCTTTAGCCTCTAAAATGCTTAAGAACATGGGCCAAAAAAACAGTAAAACTGCCCTCATGGGCCTGGACATAAAAGGCCCAACATATTTCTCTATACATCCAGAGCTGATTTACTTTGTCAAGAAATCAACCAACAACAGTGTTTTTGGTGTTTTTTCATAGTTCTATGTGGGGCAACGCGCCTCATTAGCTTGTGGACTTTACCATGCATTCGAGAATCGGATAACCGTGGCGATAGTACTGACCACTGTGAAGGTTTTAACTTTTAGCTGCCAAAAGAGTTTCTTGACACACACGACACACATGACAACACGTGTCAAATGGTGACCGGATTTATTTTCCCCAAGTATAGAGAAATGCATGGCTTGATTCATACGCAAGAATTAAAAAACGGATCGTGATGTACAAGATATTGACTCGTGAGATCAGAAGCAACCTCGAAATAGAAACTACACTAAAAAACACCCTTGTTGAGCTGAACAAAACAAATACAAAAGCTGGGAGACGCGGAAATTTTCTTGGGTTCTGGTTGTTTAAAGCTCCCCGAGCATTCACATTAAAGATGAAATAAATGCTAAAATATTATATTTGCAACTAAAACACTAAAATGAGAGTTACGACAAAGGTGTTATAGCAAAAAGAAATTACAACTTACCTATAGTAAGCTGTCATCTTTGACGGCTTACCGTAGCTATAACTTAAAAAAAAAGAATATATATATATATATATATATATATATATGTTTTAAAGCTTTCTCTCTCTTCTTCTCTTCTCTTTATTTTTTTTATTATTTTTTTCTTTTATCTTTAGACTTGCGGTTTCTCTCCATCTTCATCTTTTTTTTTTCTTCTTTCTCCTCTCCCCATGAACTCGATCTTCCTTTGGCTTCCAATCAGATTTTGTGGTGGGTCACGATGGCGGTGGTTTGTGGGTTTGATTTGGAGGCACAGTGATGAGATTGGTCATGAGGCATGGTGGTGAGATCAGTCAGTGCGTGCGTTGGATTGTTGGGTTGCAATTTTGTTTTAATGGTTGTTTCGGCCACAATGAGTGCTTGGCTATGATTCGTTGGTGGATAGGAATGTTATCGGCGAATGTGTGGTTGAGATTTGGTGGAAGAGGAAGGTGGCTAAGATTTTGCTTTTGCAGTGGCTGGTTGTTAATTTTGTGGCGCGCGGTTGGGTGTGATTTTGGTGGATGGTTATGGTTATGTTTGGCTTTTTTGTTTTTCTTTTCTTCCTACAGTGGGTTCTGGTTGCCACGTTATAATAGATAAAGTAGGTATTTAAGACGTTCAAAGCTAAAAAATTTAGGATCATTGATGTGAATGCTCTTAAGCAGGCAATTGTTAATAAACCTTTTAGGAAATAAATTAATTTTTTATTTTGACTATTTGCCACATCAACAATTTTTATCTAAAAAATAATGGCAAAGACTAAATTGACAAGACACTAAAATATTAGGGGACCAAATTAACATAATTGAAAGATTATGGACTAAAATAAAATATAGTGTAAAAATAAAGACCAACTACATAACTTACCCTTTAAATAATTGTCATTAAAATAATATTATCTTTCAAATACCCCCAAAAAAAAAAACTTGGCGATCAACGGAGACCACCAAAAGAAAGGGGAGGAGAAACAAAACTCCCCCTCTCATAACAATTATTTACTGTTTTTATTTTTTTACATTTTTTTAATTAAATGTTGAAATTTAAAGGTTTTTTTTTTTTTTTTTACTTTAAATCTCAACCATTCATAGTAATTGCATCATGTGCAATACTTACATGATCTCAATCCAAAACCAACAGCGTCACACTGATGGCAGAAAACTGAGCAACCTGTTTTTGTTTTTTTTTTTCACCAGAATTTCAAATATTCACCTGTGTTTGGTGTAGACTGGTATTTCCAGCAGCACACTTCAAAGGGATTTCGATACTCGTTGACCCGTCACATGACAAAAATGGTTGATATAGTACTCAATTGGCGTCTATTTTTTTGTGCACGACAAAATATAAATATATTAAGTACAAAAATAAAGTTGCATTATAATAAAGGTCAACCATATTGCATAGATTCACTCACTTATTATTATTTGGGGGGGGGGGGGGTTGTTCACTCACTTATTTTAAGTTTAATGTTAGGTATCTACAAATTTTGTTATAAAGTCTTACAAAATTATTTATCACTAATCAGAAAAGCAATTTAAAGATATTAATTTATTATGTTGTAATAATAACTTTAACATTTTTTTTTTCATTGCTACAAACATCAAGGGAAATGATGCAAACCCAATCAATCCCTTCTTATTACTTTCTAATTTACCTAGCCCTGTAAAGGCCAAAAAAGAAAAAGAAAAAAGAACTGACAACCGCATGCTTTATGGGTCCAGTTTACAGTTTAAATTTAATATTAAAGCATTAA
Source organism: Quercus aquifolioides (assembly GCA_019022515.1). NCBI lineage: Eukaryota > Viridiplantae > Streptophyta > Magnoliopsida > Fagales > Fagaceae > Quercus > Quercus aquifolioides. Next base: position 6,541,051 of record CM032331.1, on the reverse strand, counting down.
AAGGTTAGTAACACTATGTACGGTTAGTAATAAAAGTAAGGTTAGGAATACAACTTTTGCCTCAAATTTTTGTCAAATTTTGTTTCTTGAGTAGAGTTGTCAACCCAGTTGTCAACTCACTCTTTTTAGTCTATCGCCCTCAACTTTTTACGTATCTAAGTTATGACAAAAATTGTAGCAAAAATTATGACCTAGCATTAGATGATATTAGTTTAAACGGACAGGCAGAAGGAACTCCAACACGTTGATGGCGGTGCCAGAGATAATGCTTCTGTTCAGGATGACTTGAGTGATATGGCAAAGACCACCAGTAAAGCAAGACAAGCGACACCGATGACCCAAATAAGATACGGAGGAAGGATCATAGCCACCATTAATATGAACCCAAGAGTAGCAGTGGCACATCCTATATTGCCCAAAATTTTGGCACTCTCAGGAAGCGTACCGCTTTGCCAGAGAGCAGCAGTGCAAAATACGAACCCAACTAAGTTCGTAAGCAATGTAGCAACTAAAAGGCCACTGGTCCCAGAAGATATGCCAAGGAAATCGATAGCAATGACAGCAGCCGTTGATTGGACAATTACTGCAATGAATATCTCGACCTTTTTCATTGGTCTCGAGTTCTTTCCTCCCATTGCATTTTCCACATCGCCAACCCTGCTTTTGCCTTCTTCAACACCTTTGTCTCTTTTTCCCTCTTCATGTCCACCTCCACCACCTATGCTTACGCCTCTGTCTATTACTTCATGTTGGATTCCTCCTCCACTAGCTATGCCTCCATCTCCCGCTTCATCTTGGTCCCCTCCTCCACCATCTATTGCTTTGTCTTTCCCTTCAGCTACACTGGCAGCTCCAGTTCCCTCCTTCTGTCCTCCTGAATTGTCTTTTTGGGAAAACATTTTTGGTTTCTAAGTGTAGCAAATGAATCAGGTAAGTCATGATTATATAGTTGAAAACTTAAAACGTAATACTGTAATTCAGAATGGAAATAGAAAAGGCTAATGCTTATGGTAGTTACCAAGTAGTTGAATGGCAAATTCTCGGAAGTTTCAAGTTTCCATGCCATGTTTGTCAAGTTATCACTTAGTTTTCGATACGGTATAGACTTAGACAGGTAAACGCCGTGTTATAGACTTGACTCAATCTTCAATAATAAATTTCAGGGAAAGTTTCAGTCTGACAGTGCTGGCCATTCTGGGTCCATAATCCATATATACTTTTGAAATTGACGGATTGCTTGTTAAGTTTTGACATACTTTCAACTCCCAGATAGCCAACGAAATTTCCTAGAATCATCTTGTTATATATATCTATAAATGTGAGATCATGTCAAATACAATAGTGAGACTTATTATTCGCAGCAGTCATCAAAAGGATGAAACCCGCACCTTTGGGACTTCCCCTTCCAGAAATCCTTCTTCCCCACCTTGGCCTTTCAAAATCCTTTAACTTATGCCTTATGAAATCCATTGTTAGCATCTCATCCACTGCAACTACAATTTTTATTTTTCTTCCACATGCAAACGTAGACGGAAGTCCAGTTCCAACTCTCTTCAAAGATCGACCACCTGATTATCATATGTTTCAAATATTCACCCTCTCCGCATTTTTGGGCGCCTTCAGTTCCATGATGATCCAACACAAGGAAAGGGTTGAAAGATTTTGCAGGATTTATGCCATTGCTTCCATGTTGTTGGCAATAGCAATTGTCTTCTGCGCCGCAGCTCTCTGATTTGTAAGCCCGCTCCTGAAGCACGACATATAGTTATTATTACTATGGGAGACATCGTGACATTTGTTTGGTATTAAATTGGTAACAATTGTCTGATTCAAAGAAAGTACCATGTTATATCTTCAAAGAGTAAACGAAGATCAGTTTTTTTTTTTTTTTTTTCTTTTTTGGTGCTGAATAAGAATGATCAGCTAATGTATTATTTTATTTTATTTTTTAATAATGACCCGCTAAAATTTCTCATCTGAATAAAATTTCTGGACTTTTCTCAATTCAATACAGGGATATGGCGATGGTTAGGTTTATTCTTTTAAAATAAAAAACCGTTATCATGGTTTCTCTATATAGCATTTCTACAAAGCTGGATTAGCTTTACCTATGTGACTTGTTAGTGTAATGCTTGAACGAAAACCAAAAGGTCCCCTGGTTCGCAGAGACGTAAAGCTGATGAACTCGAAGCTATGTTATATGGGTTCTTCTGTTTTGTGGGTTTTCTTTCTTTCAGTATAATTTGCCAAGTGCTGGAGACACTCTGTTATTTAAGATGTTTGATGTGAATGTAAATGTTTTAATGATTATTAGGCTGCGTTTGTTAAATTCATTTTCAGAAAATATGTTTCAAATTTGTGGGTATTGGGGGTGACTAAAATTGTTGTTCAATTTCAGATTGTAAAATAAGAGGTATTTTGGTGTTGTTAGTGCTTTTTAAGATTAAATTACGTTAAAAGTTAAAACTTAATTTTAATTAACTAAAGTTTATAAAAGTGATGAGTTATTTAATAAAGCGAAGCTAATTATAAAGAAAGAGTTACTTTACTACAACAAACCTGGCATATGATTACAAAAAAGTTTGTTTTTAAATCCCTTGATTTCATCGCCTGAGAGGCTGAGACATATGGTCACAAAATTACTTTTCTTGTGTAATCTTGGTTGCTAAAATGCTAGCAAGGAAAATTTTAGTCACCGAATTGTTTGATTAGTTTTTTTTTTTTTAAATCAAAGAAGAAATTTCATCACCAAACATTTTTCCTCGCTAAATACTGTATTTGGTGATGAAACAATTCTATTGCCAAATTTATTTATTTTTTTATATTTTTTTATATATTTTTTTTTTTCACTCTATTTGACAATGAAAGTTTTCGTCGCTAATTGCATTGATTTTTTAAATTTCTTTGAATAGAATAAGTGATAAAAGTTTTCGTCAGCAGATTCTTTTTCTCATTACATCAACTTGTTCATTTCCAACTATGTATAAACAAATCATTTATACAATCCAAAAGTAAATAAAACATTATATTATTTATAAATACAAGTAACTTGTTCACAACTTAATTACTACTTTTACAACTAATAAAGAAAAATGCCTTATAACATTACCAAAAAAAAAAAAAAAAGTTCAAGCTGTGCACCATAAAAAAAAAAAAAGTGTTCTTTGTATTTATTCTCTGGCCCACTGCATCTTCATAATTTTGGAGAATAGTTTGGAGTTCCCTACTTTCCTGCCCAGTTGCTTTACAATATATCACGCTATCATCCGCGAAGAGTAGATGGGTTATAGATGGACTTCCTCTACATATGGATATCCCCAAGAGCCTTTTGTTTCTTATTGCTCCACAGTCAAGCCTGTGAGACCTTCTGCACAAAGAAGGAAAATATATGGGGATAGAGAGCCACCCTGGCGTAGACCCCTAGTTGGGATTATACTGCCATAAATCACCCTATTGATTAGAACAAAGTAAGATATAGTAGAAATGCAGTGCATCATTAAGCTAATTTATTTGTTATTGAACCCCATTTTTTCCATGGGTTCTAAAAGGAAGCGTACATAAATGATAAATCTCATTACCGTGAGCTTCTCTTGATTTTTTTTTTCTTATCTTCTTTTTCCTTTTGTTTTTTTCTCTTGATTTTTTTTTTCTCTCACCTCCTCCTCCTTCTTCCTTTTATTTTTTCCCCTCATCGTGGCTTATAAGATTTTTCTTTATTATCTATCAATTTTTTTCAAATGAAACACATTCTGGCCGAATCCATGATTTTGGCCGGTATTACCCGAAACGGCCTGAACACCTCAGAATTTGTTCCGTGGTGGAACAAGGGGGTATACCATTCTACAGGTTTAAATGTTGGAATGGTATTTTCCAGCCATTCCAACCGGAACGGAACGAAATTAATAACTTTGGTTTGATAGTTCACTTCACTTCTAGGGTCCACACTTGTAAAATGGTGAGACTATTTGCAAAATTCCTAGGATAATCATATATAAGAGAGTCACAAATCTTTGTTGCACAGATGACAGAACAAAGCGATCTTCCAAAAGGTCAGTAACTAATTGGCAAGTATAAAAAGGATGAAGTCTTTATCTTCGGCACCATCGCTTCCTTCAACAAAGACTTCTTCCCCGTTCAAAAAGAATTGGGATTTCAAATTTTGATTAACATATGTCCTATGAAATCAATCGTTCGCTTCTCCTTCAATCTTATCTAATTACCAATCATTGTTGTATATAAGGAAGGGTTTTCAATTTGTTTGAGACTAGGATAGATCATTTTATTCCCAATAATACGATTAGAGCGAGGTAGCCTTTCTCTCTCTCTCTCTCTTCTTTTTTTTTACTTGAAACAGAATCGCTAAGTCGCTCAATTAATTCTTTATGCTGATGTTAGGCTGCGGCAAGGAGTGTGAGATCGGGATCCATGGTGCTAGCTCAACCAGATCAACCAGTGCCGACTCTAGCACTTAGGCCAGCAATCGCCTAAAGCCCCCACATCGGTTTGGCCCTAAATTTAGACAAATAGGAATATTTCTTTATCTATAGAAGCATTAATTAAGACTAAAAAATAGGCAAATAGATAAAAGATATGTTATTTATTAGAATTATCAACAAAAAAAAGATAAGTTTTTTATCAGAGAAAAAACCGGATAAGAAAAAAGAAAAACTCATTGTGCATGTCAAAAAATAAAAATCTTCGTGGGTTGTGCTTCTATAGAACTCATCTTGACTGTTCATTCATTTTGCGTGTGAGATTTTTTTTTTTTTTTTACAAATCTATGTGAGAGTTTAAGAGTTCACAACTCATGTTCAACCACATAAACGGAAAACTCTTTCTATCTTTCTCTCTATGTTAAGCCTCTCTCCTCCATTTCATTTTCACTATGTAAGCTAAGAAAACGTTATTTTCTCCGTTTTATCTTTTTGGTAGTGTTAGGAGACAGAGCACAATTCCAAACGTTAAGTTAGAGTGTGGAAAGTTAAATTACCAAGTCTCCCAAAAAGTTTAAACTACTAGGAGATGGTGGATTTCATCATTTAATTTTATCACTTGCCCTCATGTATGGCCTCAAACTACCTAAATTAGAGTGTGGACTATTAAATTACCAATGCTATTAGGAGATGGTGGATTTAATCATTTAATTCTATCATTCAATCTCATGTGTGGACTGAAACTACCTTTTAATAGGTGGGGCCCAACATGAGATTTTAAATGGGAGATAGAGTGAAGAAGACATGGATTGAACTCAAGACCTCTTGCTCTAATACCATGTTAAATTACCAATTCTCCTAAAATTTTAACTAATTAGGAGATGATGAATTTAATTAATCATTTAATTCTAACATCTTAGAAGTATATGGTTAAATTAGGGTTGTCCACAGGTTAGTTTAGGTCAGTTTTGGTCTCAACCCGGACTTAACTCGCTTAGGTTGAGTGGAAGAAGACAAGACCTGTAACCAACCACCAACCACCACTAGTATTCAATTCAAATCGAACTTAGGAGAATGATTAGTTGATTCGGTCAAAACTATTGAAGGAGCGATAGTGAGCGAAGGAGAGTAGATCTTCTCTGATCTGAGTGGAAGAGAGTAAATATGAGCCAAACTTTGTTCGATTGAGTAGATCTGAGTTGGGTCTAACCGAATATCATTAGATTCAAGCATATTTGAGCAAAGGAGGAGAGTAGATCTAAGTGGAAAAGAGTAGATCTTAGCCAGATTTGAGGGAATCTGAGCTAATACTGCCAGATCTGAGTAAAGGAAGGCCTAACGTGGCAGGATCCGAGAGGAGGAGCGCTTGATTGTGGTCGAATCTAGGTAAATTCATTATTTTTAGTATTTGTTAGTTAGGTTGGGTGGCTTGGGTTTTAGAGGATGAAATTTGACACTCAACCCACTAGAGTTGGTTTTTGGGCAGAGGAGAGTAGATATTCGCCAATCTGAGCGAAGGAGAGTAAATTTGAGCCGGACTTCATTAGATTTTGAGCAGATCTGAGCGAAGGAGAAGAGTAGATCTAGGCCGAATCGAAGTGAAGGAAGTCCAAATGTGGTTGGACCAGAGAGAAGGAGCGCTTGATTGTCGTCGAATCTAGGTAAATCCATTATTTTTAGTGTTTGTCGGTCGGGTTGGGTGGCTCGGGTTTTAGAGGATGAAACTTGCCACTCAACTCGCCGGAGTTGATTTTTAGGCAAACAAGAGTAGATCTTCGCCGATCTGAACGGAGGAGAGTAAATCTGAGTTGGACTTCATTGGATTTTGAGCAGATCTATGCCTAGATCTAACCAAATATTGCTGGATTTAAGTAGATTTGAGCAAAGGAGGAGAGTAGATCTAAGTAGAGGAGAGTAGATCTAGGCTGAATCGGAGTGAAGGAAGGCCAAATGTGCTTGGACTAGAGAGGCGGATTGCCGGATTGTCTCTAGATCTAGGTAAATCGACCTTAATTTTAGTATTTGTCGGTCGTGTTGGGTGGCTTGGATTTTAAAGGATGAAACCCACCACTTAACTCTCTAAAGTCAATTTTTGGGGGCTGAGACTTGTCCCAGACTGTTAGAGGGGTTGGATTTGGTGGCGACGGGTCTGTGTTGGTCAAGTGGCTGGGTTGCTTGGCATCCCTAGGTTAATGATTAAATTTATCATATCCCAATAACTTAATATTTTTGGGAGAATTGGTAATTTAACATGGTATTAGAGCAAGATGTTCTTAAGTTCGATCCTTATATACACAAGCGCACGTTTGACTTTTTTTCTAGTTATTATAATTTACTACATAGAGTTTATTTTAATATTATTGAAATTATACATTTAGATATGGAAAATTTAGAGAGAAAATAGAAAAAATTAATCAAGTCTAAAAAGGATTATTTGGATAATTTTGTTATTAGCAAGAAATCTCACATATGAATAAAAAAAAATGTAATTTAAAAAAAATAGTTAATGAGTAAAATATTATTTAATTGATATTTTAGCATATAAAAGGCTTCAATTTAGTTATCGTCTTTGGCCCAAAATGCATTGAGCCCACCCTGAGATCAACTAGAAAAAGGAAATGATTTTAAGGGCAAACATAACTCTTTTCTTCCATAAAATTTGTTTTATTTTATAATGTAGACCCTAAATCTTTAAACGTATAGGACAATTATCAAATGTATATAACATTATACACATTTGTAACAAAATTGTAAGCAGTTATTTTGTTACAATGTAAATCTTAGTAAAATTTAAACTAATAATTTTCCAAAGAGAGCACGGTTCCTCTCCATTTCCGCCCATTTTGGGTGGATTGCAAAAAGTGGGTCAAGGAGAAGTTATTTCCATGCATTTCTTTCCTCCCTTATCAACCAAAAAGAGGTAATCACTCTACTTTCTTTTCTCTTCTTCCCCCCCTTTTACCTATGTGCAAATTTATTAGTAGTATTTCTTGACGCGTAAAGACCTTAAATGGTTCATATCTCATCAAAAAAGAAAGTCCTCGAATGTAATTTCGTGGAAGTTTCTAGCCGATTACTTGGCAATTGTTTTGAAGTGTGTTATATTATTTGGTCAGTTCACTTCAGGGGTCCACACATGTAAAATTGTGCGACTATTTGCTCAGCCTTTTGCTTTCCGCTGGCGGAAGGCAACAAAATTCCTAGAATAATCATGTTTTTAAATATATCAGAGACTCACAAAAGGATACTGCAATCCTGTAGCCCAAAATTTTGTTGCACAGACCTTAGCGCTCGTCGAAACTTCAACAAACCTTGTTGCCGCGATCTTTCTGTAAGTCGGAAACTAATTGGTAAAAAGAAAAAAGGATGAAATCTTTATCTTCGGCACCATCGCTTCAAGAAAGACTTCTTCCCCGTTCAAAAAGATTTGTGCTCTCAAATTTGATTACCATATGCTTAGGGGTGGCAATTGGGTGGGTGGGGTCATAAAAGAGCCGGGTAATACAATTGCCTATTTATCCATTTGTGATCCATTTAATTTTTTTTTTTAAATAACCATTATCTACCCAACCCATTTAATTTAAAACTCACCCATTTAACCCATTATAAAATTCATATTCAGCAAATCAACGAGAAACTCTCTTACCCGTGAAAAATTTTCTCACTAAGCAAATAATTTGAGTTTTTTTTTTTTGGCAAAACTAATTCACCTTTCCCTCAAAACATAAGAACACTAAAACAGAAACTAACCTGCAGATTTTATTTTCTACTAACTTTTCTTGGCAACCAAACAGAAGATAAGTAAAAAAAATATTAATTAAATTATAAGAATTTAGGAATCATTCCCAAGTCTCTATCCACCATGATCTTAAATGTGCAAAACTGCAAATCATATAGATTTTTCAATCCAAAACTAATTCAAATTTTCCCTAGAAAATATTTTCACTCAAAACAAATTGTGCCCTAAAACAGAGCAAAATAGCAAATACACAAATGCCAAACTGAACCTAAGATAGCTATTTTTTCCTTTCTCCTAACTTTTCTTGGCAACCAAAAATAGGATTAGTAAAAAAATTAAGGAAAATATAGAGTAATTACAAATTTGCAAGACATATTTGAGTGGATGAGATCCATGATTTTGATCCCTCCAATGTCGCTTTTAACGCCATGAATCCAAATAATAGATCAACGATGTTTCCTCCAATTTTTGTTCTATGATCTCCTTCTTTCTGCATGAGTGAGTGAGGTTTTGTGGATGTTTCCTCTCTCTCTCTCTCCAACTCGATCCACTCTCCTCCCTCTCATCCCTTTGTTTCTTTCTCTCATGCATGCCTTTCTTCGTCTCATACGTATATATATCAAAATACCATCGATTTCCTCAAACTTTAAACCTAAAGCAAAACAAAAGAAGATCAGAACTACAAACAATACCCATCACTCTTTTGCTCCACTTTCAGTCACAAGAGCTTGCTTCGCGGGGGAGGTACACTTGCCACTTGGCCATAGCCATTGCAGCCTTTGTTGTGGGTTTTTGGGTTTTAATATTATTATTTATATTTGGGTTTTATGGCCAGTGGTTGTTTTCGGTGGTGGTGGTGTGTTCCAATATGGGGTGGATTTGCAGTAGGGGGGTTCTAATGGGGGTAGTGGTTTGCTATAGATTTTTGGATTTGGGTTTTGGTGGAGGATTTGGGTTTTGTTGTTGTGGGTTTGGCTAGGTTTTATGGTCGGTGGTGGTGGCAGATATGCGGTTAGAGGGAGGAATAAAGAAGGAGGAAACATCATCTGGGTTTGGGAATTTATAGTGGCCGCGAGCTCCAACTTGGAGATTTCCTCAAATTGGTAAACTTTGGTTGTGCTCTGAGAAGATGAGAATGTTTTTTGCTTGCTTTCTAGATGGTGGAAGAGAGAATTACAATGAAGAGAGAGAAACTAATGGAGGATTTAACGGTGTAGGGATTAAATTGTCTTTAGGGACCATATTGGTCAATTTTGAAATATTTTGGATCTTATTGGCATTGGGCCAAAACTCAAGGTATTTTAGTGAATTTACCCAAAAAAACAAACACAAGTACACAAACACATACAAAATCAAGCGGTACTCTTTATCTTCACTAATCTCTCTTTGTGTTCTTCTTATTCTTCTGGTTTACACTATGTTAGGTTTTTCTCCAATTTTGAGGATCAAGAAATGCAGTTGCCTCGACTTCGTCGATTACAAGTCGGGTTAGTAAAGATCTGTGAGTTCACATTATCTCCTCAACCATGAGAGTCCAATCATTTTACTCTTCTTGAACCAAATTTGAAATCAAATACAGAAATATTGTTCATAGATCACATTTGCTTCTGGTAAGTTGTGATTTCCAACTAGCTTGTGTTGACATTAATTCCGTGCCAAATTTGATTGTAATTTCTTCAATCATTTTCCTTGTGTGTGTGTGAGTTTATTTGTAAGGGATGAGTGTGAGAGATCGGCGAAGAATCAAGCATCAAAAGATGAATCAGTGCAATTCGCGACTAGCTCGTGACTAGCTTGTGAGAAGTAACCTGCAAAAAGGCCATGTTTAAAGCAGATGATTGGAAGCTGAAAAGTCACGCCAAGCTGTCAAGTTCGCGAGAAGGGCCATCCTGCGAAGTACCCATGAAACATTTTGTTTGGCAAAAAGTTAAGTTGCTTTACCAAATTCTTTACCCACACTATAAATACCCTCATTACCCACGAATTGTAAGGAGTGCTTTTAAAAAAAAAACCCTTGAAAATACATTTGAGAGTTAGAAATTATTATACCCACAATCATCTACACATTTCCTTGTGGTTTGCCTCAACTCCTACCTCTCCATCTTTAGATCCTTAAGAAGTTGTTAGCCTAAACACTTACCACACCCATTCTGAGTGTTAAGTGAGATTTTGGTGCTGTTAGGAAGCATTGGAATGAGTCATTTAGTGGCGGATGCAATCAGGCTGAATTGCGAGATCTGGAAAGTTAGAGAAGACAAGACTTCAAGAAGTCCGTTCGTAGTAGGAGCTTGGAGGGCTCAAGTACATGGGGTAGACTAGGCTTGGAGGGTCTTTTGTTATTCGTTTACTCCAACTTTATTCTCTAGTGAATCAATTTCGACTTGGAGGATCGCGGAGAGGTTTTTCTCCAAGTTCTTCGGTTTCCTCACGTCTTGTTGTTATCTTATGTTTGCATCTCTTTTCCCTACTCTTTAAGCTTTCATTTAATTGTTTATTTTGGATGGAAATGGCTTAGTGTATTGTTGTAGGTTCATTGCGCACATTTACTCTTGTTTCGCACTTTGTTTAAGTTAGAGTAAAAGCAATCTAGTCGTAATTTTTAATTGGGGGTCTGAATAAGCTCTTGTGTTTTAGCACAAATACTAGCTTTCAGCTTTTAGAGTTCTAAGCATGGGAGTTATGGCAGAGCTAGGCGGTGTGAGGAGGTTGTGTGAAAGCTGAGATTATGGGTTTGAAATCTAGTGGGTTTGATTTTATGGGGAAAATTGGTTTGTACTTGGTTCAAAGTTTGTGTGATTTTTTTGGGTTTGAATTAGTTGGTTTGTTCATCGTGTTTGATTTGCTAGGGAAAATTGATTTGTTCATTGGGTTCATGTTCATTGTGCTCACCTCTCTCTCTTCAATCTGCTATTAGATATTTTGAAGGAAAAAAAAAAAACTAAAGGTAGAGTGACCTCTTTTCTAGTAATTGTTTTGGGCCTAAAGAATTGGCACATATTTGTTAATCAAGTTAAGTCCATTCCATAATTAATGACTTAATCATGGTCCTAATCCAAGTTCCAAAGAACTAAATTTTAATAATGTGCAAGATTGCCAATAAGTTAATCTTTCAAACTTGTGGCATCAAAAAACTTGAAGAGTAAAATACCCTCAAAGTGCACTGGTGTAGTTCTGACCAAGGAACCTTCGAAGGTTAAATTAGAACTCACAATGATCTTCAAGAACTCTAAGAGTTTAGGAATTTATGTTTTCACGTACCTTGAAATTTTGATATCTTGGTGTTTATATAGGGGTTTAGAGTGACCACGTTCACTGGAATGTAGGAACTAGCGTAATGGAGATCGTGGGTTAGTGGCTGTAGACACCCCATTTTGCAACTTACATTTAACCGATATTAAGGGCAAAACAGTAATTTTGCACCAATGGCATAATCATAATTTAATCATTTAGATCTTCGAGTTTGTGATACAAAACAAATTTTGACACTTTAACGGTCACAACAATATGTCATGGGCCTCAATTAGACCACCCAATCAAAAGCTATCATCAAAACAATTTTCAATTGTTGTGGCGCACCTACAAAACAAAAAAAAAAAACAAAAAAGAGAGACAAAGACTTGGAGATATGAAAACCAAGTTAAACAGAGACTAAAGAATGTAAATAAAGCGAAGGAAAAGCAAACAAAAGCAAATTAGGGATTCTGGGCAAGAGTATGCGTGCGCATATATGGGGCATGCGTGCGCATCCCAACTGTATACGTGCGCATCCCAACTGTATGCTTACGCATACTTCGAGTATGCATACACATGCAAGGAGCATGCGTCCGCATACACACCTGAAATCCTAACCCAGAAACTCAGAACAAAAAAACTAAAAAAACAGAAAGTCTACCAACCTAACATGCTTTAAACATAGACGCTATATAAAACTAAATTAAACAAACATATTTTACACACACACACACACACAATTAAGAGTGCAATAATTAAAGAGGAAGGGGTTGGACAATATAAAAAGATGAACAAGTTAATATAAACAAATAGACCACCGCACACCATTGGTGCAATGGTCACTCCACAAGTATAATTGCTTGTGGGGGGTAAGGGTTAGGGTTTAAGTTTCTAGAAGTGGGCTTCACACACATATACACTTAAATTAGGATAGAGTATAATTTCTATCTTGTATAAAAAAAATATAAACAAATAGATATAAACAATATAAATGGATGAATAACAAAATGAATGGAACCATAAACACATTGTTCCTAGATGCCTAGAAGTGATGAGTTCTTCCCCCTAGGGTTACTTCTCATAGAGTGTCTAGGTGAAGGTATGAAACCCATCTAGGAAGCCCCACAAACAATATAACAATATATACACATATGAACATCAAGATAAATAAAGGAACAAATAAACAATAAATATATATACAACTAGAGCAATACATAAAAGGCAAGCAATATAATGATAGAGCAAGAAATTTAAATGCAAGAATATAAAGAGACAATGAATAAAAGAGGCATACATACATACATACATATATATATATATATATATATATATATATATATATAATGTTATGATGTTACAAGGAAAAGAGAAATGGGAAGTGGGTATAGCTATAAAGAAGCTAACCCATTCCCTTAGAACTTGCCCACTTACCCAAAAGGTGTTTTTTTTTTTTTTTTTTTTTTTTTTTTTTTTTTTTTTAAATGAAGGAAAAGAGTAGCTGGAAATTTTGTTTGGAGAGGGGTTTTCTAAAGAAAAAGGGAGAAAAACTATTCCTAAAGAAATTCCTAAGAGAAAGAGGAGAATTTCTAGGATTTTTGTGCATGAAATTGCTAAAATAGGGAGGGTCTATATATAGAGAGTTGAGGGAAAATTTGAAGGTGTTGCTGGAACACCTTCCAGGCATGTGATGGTATTTTGGCAACACCATCACATCGTTCCCTACTTGCTCCCAAATTTTCCTATTTTGTCTTTTTTCCTAGTTCTATCTCCAATTTTCATGCTTCTATTTGGAGACCTTTCCAAGATTTCATTTCTTCAATCTTGATATCCCTGGAAAGCTCTAGATTTCTAGTTTTCATATGCTCTGGTCTTGCTTGATTTGGAGTTACGGTCATCAAGATATTGCATCTGGAAGGGAGGTGACGCAGTATCGAAAATTCTGCAACACTTTTGTTGAAAAATTCATTTCTCTCAATCCGCGGCAGATATTGTCAAGCCCTTTTTATGAGAGGTAGTCAAGAAGTCATATTTAATCTTGTCCAAACAGATCTCCTCAATTCTTACTCAGTTGGTACAGTTTTTTGGGCAAAAACGGTCCAAAAACAACTCTTTTTGACCTGAAAATAGTGAAACATTTAATCAGGGTTTTGGAATTTTATTGATATCTCATCCATTTTAACTCTGATTTTGGCCCATGAATTGTCATTTGAAGGGGAAAAATGACCTACAAGATGGTCTAAAATTTATCCAGATTGAACGGTCAGATCAAAAATCAACTTTTCGACCATCCCTAGTTAGGGTTTTTGGTCTAATTCTTGCCAGAAATGGCAAAATTGGTGTTGGATTTTTGTTCCACCATCCAATTAAGGTCTATTGTAATTTGTTCCCAACTTTTTGGCTTTGAAAAACATGGTTTTCACAATTTTTTGAGTTTTAGAACATTATTTTAACGTGTTAATTGGGGCCACATAAAATATGGTATCGGCAGTTGGGACTAATATAAATGGGATTGATGAATTTGGGATATAGGTTTAGGATTTGGCTTTGCTGGTAACCAGATCTCCAATGCAGGAAATGATGATCTCTAGAGGCCGCTCTATCTTGCTTGCCGAATGAATTTTTCGACAATGAGTTTGATTTGGCTGTGTTGCAGGGATTTTTGGCGGAGAGAGAGAGAGAGAGAGAAAATCGGATGAGGTGAGAAAAAAATGAATAATTTTTTTTTTGCATAAGGTACATTGACTCCTAAATTTGGAAAAATCACACACACACACACACACACACACAGATAACAAATCAAATGAGGTGAGAGAACAAATGAATAAAAATTTTTTTGCATGAGGTACATTGACTCCTAAATTTGGGAAAATTATACTTTACCACCTTAAACTATACATTAGATTACACTTTGCACCCTGAACTATGACCTTTGTTACACTTTGTACCTCCAATGTTAGTTTTACTGATAAATTAGATGGAAATTAATAGCACAAGACTTGCACATGATTTTTGCTTAGGTGACACATTATTTAAAGACAAAAACACCCTCTTCACAAACAATTAAAAGCAAAAGCTTATTTCTTTCTTTTTTTTCATCTCCCTCCCTCCATCTTTTCACTCTCTATCCTCTCTATTCTCATCTCAAAACCAAAGTTTCAAAGGAGGGGATTTAGGCTTCCTTTTAGGTTAGACCGAATTTCCATGGATGCTTGAAATTTTCGTGGTTTTGTTTGATCATTTGTGAAATATATGGATGATTTGTGTGTGATTTAGGCTTATTTTTCCTGGGTTTTGATTGGATTTTTCTGGGATTGTTTTTGATTATTGGGTTCTGTTTTTCAGTTGGGTGGCTTTGCTTCATGGTGTTTGCTGCAATTGGTTGATTATGGATGCTTACGTTGATTTTGGGTGGATGTAATTGGAAGGTTGCATTTGCGTTCTGGGTGTGGGTTTGCTTTAGCAAAGAGAGAGAGACAGATAGAAAGAGAGAAAAAGAGACAATAAATAATAAATAAATAATATTTAAATGAAGTGGTAAAAAAATAGAGTTTTTGATATTTGGTGTATTGTAAAGTAAGGTATTAAAATAGATAAAGTAATTTTTTGAGTTACTAAAAAGTAAATTTTTTAGCATCATCACTATGAATACTCTTACTCTCATTACATTAGTAACTTGTGCATGTTTAAGTCCTAAGTTAGGCAATTACCGAACCTAACCCTTTTTGAATGAAGTCTTTCCTCGCATTGAGTTTCTTCTTTGCGAGCAGCCTAAAAATTGGTTTGTTCTCCAAACAATGGCGTAGCCAGGAATTTATTTTTGAGAGGGTCAGACAAAAAAATGACAACTATTTTTTTCTCTATGTTTTCCTGTCTAATTTCATCCTATATATTGACTGAATAGTTTCACAATTGAGTGCATAATCATGGATCTTGTTTTAAAGTTCTAACATTAACTTCATTGGAAGTAAGTGGTAAAGAATTCAAAGGTGTATTATTTTCCTAAAGAATGAGTTAGTTGTCCAAAACTTGCCTAAGGATCTAGATTTTTCAAATTAAATTATCACCCATTAAGTTGAATGACTAAGATTAAAAACAAAAATACTAATAATCTAAAAATTGATAATTAATAGACAAACAATCATTCAAATTTCAATACATTAAAAAAAAAAAAAAAAAAAAAAAACGATATACTACAAACAAATATATGCTATATTATTTTTGGAGCAATACCTGGGAATGCTACACAGCCTACACGGATAGGCTTACTTTTGGAGAAAAGATTCTAACCATACACGTGTTCATCAAGTGGAGGATTAATAAATTAAGTTGGTCTGCAATTATCAGTCACGCTTTACTTAGTTACCTTGTAAATAACAGAAGAACTAGAGGAAAGAAAAAAAAAAAGTTAGACGCAGCAGAAAAGAAGGAAAAAGAAGGTGGTTCGACACTTCACTGCTAAGTTGAGACGCCAAAGGGAGAGAGTCACCTGTAATGAGCGGAACGCTGCAACAGTGTGGTGTGGCGCTGTCCAATAAGCCCTAGAAGTGGTAGGAGGAAAAGTAGAATTTTTTTTTTTCCTCTTTATTTGTTAAGACACAATTGGTAGGAGGAAAATTATAAATTTTTTTCCTTTTATTTGTTGAGAAAATTGTGTCTAATTATTGTAATTTTTTTTTTTTTGAGAAAGGATCATTCATTCATTCAATCATAATAATAAAGCATCATGATACAAGGATTCCATTGCTAGAAGAGGAGAATCCTACATCCAATACAAATCATCATCAAAAGTATTCCTAGCATGTTGTGCAAGAACATGTGCAACCTTCTTTCCACCCTTCCTAGTGCTGCTAATATTAGCCCACTGTAAACCATGGATCAAATAGCGAATATCATCTACCACATTACCTAACAATGAATGGTTAACCAATGGTGAGGAGATGGCTTGTATCACATTGACATTATCTCCCTCAATAATTAGTCTTGTGAAACCAGCATCCACAACACATTCAAGTGACCTACATGCAAGCAGTTCTACTTCCTCACTTGTATTCACCTTCGGCCCACTAGCAATCATTGCCACCATAACCTCACCCTTATCATTATGGACTACCACTCTAAATCCAGATCTCTCCAACCCCGAAAAGACCGCCGCATCAAAATTAAGCTTGTAAGCAGATGGTGGAGGTGGTTGCCAAACTTCACTGTTGGGCTGCTCCATCGGACTCACTGCCAATTGAGTCTGGGATATTTTGTACTCCTCAAGATACTCTTCTGCTCTCTTATTTAGATTAGTCGGGTCCCTTAATTTACCTCTATACACCACACAACTGCGCTGGTTCCATATGAGCCATGACTGAACCCAGAACAACTCCACCTTCTCAGTCATTAACTTGTCCAACAAATGCTCCATTAGTTGTATCATATCTGGATGACCTGTACACTGTTTTTTCATATTCGTGATGCTCCCTGCCTAGATATCTTGCACCACAGCACACTCCCATAATGCGTAGATGGTTGATTCTGATTCCCTGGTACATATAGGACATTTATCCTCATTAATAATCTTTCTCCTTGATAGATTGAAGCAGGTGGGCAAGATATCATGGCATGCCCTACACCCAAAGACTTTGATTTTATTTGGGATTCGGAGTTTCCACAATACAACCCAAACCTTTTTCCCAGCACAACCACTTGAAGTTTATGCCCTATTTCCACCTCTTTGAATCTTCCTAGCAACCTTATATGCCGATTTAATAGAAAAATTCCCATTTTTATTGTAAATCCAGATAATAGAGTCAGAGACATTTATTCGGCTAAGTGGAATTCTGCAGATTGCTTCGGCATCTTCCTTGTGAAACGTAGACATAATCAGCTCACTTCTCCATGCATGCAACTCCGGATTGATCAATTCTGATACAGCTAGTTCGTCAAACATAATTATTGTAATTTTTGAACATATATATTTATCACTAATTGGATTGTATATATTAACCGAGTATGGAGATTGGGGGGCCAAAAGGGTAAATGTTCCTCAGAAATTTTCAAATTGGTTAAGATAAATCTAAAATCTATATTATATTTCTACTAATTGTTTTCCAAAATTTTGGGAGAACAAGGCCCCGTCCCAACGTGGCTCCGCCATTGTCTCCAAACATAGATTATGCACACCTAAGGGTGTTCATCAAACCGCATAAACCGCAAAACCGCACCAATTAAAACCGCCAACAAAATGGCATAACCGCACCGCACCGCAGTAACAATGTACTGCACCACACCGCACCGCACCGCACTCTCTCTATATATTAATATATATATATTTATTTTTAATATTAAATATATTATTAATAGTTTAATAATCCTAATTTTCAAAAAAAAAAAAAGGTTTGATAACCCTAACAGGTGTTGACTACAAAAGCCAGCCCAAAATAAAAAAAGAACTAGCTCAATAATTTAAAACTTGCCCCAAAAAAAGGAGAAAAATTAGTTTTGGGTTGGGTGGGAAAAGCCCAAAATTTGAAAATATACCAACTTCAAATTGCATCTTATACATAATACTGCACATGTGATCGCAAAAATGAGGTGTGGTGTGGTTATGGTTTTGGCTAAACTCTAAACCGCACCGCACATATGACCGCAAAAATAAGATGTGGTGCAGTTATGATTTTAGTTAAACTGCATTGCAAAGTGTGGAGCTAAAAATGGCTCAAAACCGCACCGCACTGCACCGCGAACATCCCTATGCACACCCAAAAAAAAAAAAAAAAAATCCCTAGCACCGGAAGATAGGCCAAGGAAATCGAGAGAAATGACCATAATAAATATCTCTACCATTGCGGAAGGTCTCGAGTTTCTTGCTTCCCTTCCATTTTCCTTGTGTCCGCCTTCATAGCCACCTTGATCTCTCTTTCTTTCTCTATCCCGACCACCTATGCCTCTGCCTATCTCTTCAACTACACTTGCAGCTTCCGTTCTCTCCCATCCTGTCCTACCGAACTTTCATGTTGACCTTCAACAGCGCCAGAGTCTAGAGAGAAGCTGAACCGTGGGATAGCATTTTAAGTTTTCAACTGCAGCAATTGAATGCAATATTTATATATACTAGTTACGCAATACTGTAATTGTGTGATTTCAAAACGTAATTAGAAAAGGCAACGCAAATTATTATACGTATTTGTTTAGCGGGAACCGGAAGTCAAAAAAGAAAATTCTCGGAATTTTCAAACCCACTAACCCTCATTATACAAATTTTCTTACCGATGAAAATGAAAAATTTTCGGTGGCATGTTTGGCCAGTTATCACATATTTTAACGCGGCATTATAGACTTGACTAATAAGTCATAATTCCCGGAGAAAGTTTGGGGCAACAAATTTTTCTACCATAATTATATTACAACTTTGACGTGGTAAATTGTAAAAGGTGAAAACAAAATTGTGTCTTTATGTAAAATTGATAGGTTGATTTCACAAATTTTTTTACGTAATTTTTTTTACAATTTTGATGTAATAGATTATAAGTAATAGAAAAAAAAAATAGTAAGTTTAGCACTTTCAAATAATTCTATTATTTATTTATTTTTAATTATTGAGAAAGGTTTTGCCAAAATTTAAGTTGCCTACATGCGATTTGAAATTTGACATTTTATCCACTTGAGGTTAGCTTAGTTAGATTTTTTTAATTAAATATGTAATTTTACTTCACTTTTATGTTTCTCTTCTCCAAAAACACAAAAAACATACAAATACAACATCAAATAAGATAAAAAAAGAATTCAACAAAACACTTGGATCATGGGATTTCAAACTAGAAGTACAAAACTTAAATTTCGGTCAAATTTTAGGTGAATAAAGTGTCAAACTTTAAATCATATGTAGGCAACTTAAATTTCAGCCAAACTACAAGTGAATAAGTTGTAATTTGTTCTAAACTAGTTTTTACCATTTATAAAAATTGTAATAATTTTGTGACAAAAAGTTTTGGCGAAACTACAATATTGATCCCTCAAGTTTACCTTGTGTGCGCAATTGGTCCCTCAAGTTTCAAGTGAGCGCAATTAATCTCTCAAGTTTAAAAAATGAGTTGTATTAGTCTTTTTACTAATTACCGTTAATGATGTTACTTACGTGGTTAATAGAACAATGATTTGACATTTTTTTAATAATATGACATTTTTTAATTAATAAATTAAAATAATTAATTGCCATGTCAAATCAAATCTAAAGCAAATTAACCCAGTACCCAGGTTTAAATCAAACGCACAACGGCGCAAGAGAAGGGGGAGACAAAGATTGAGGGACCCTACCTGCCGCCGGCAACGTACGCTGCACCCCTCTGCTGGAGAGGTTTTATGTCTTCTTGCTCTCACAGCCACCAAAACCATGTCGCTCCTCTCTTCAATGGATCATTATTCACCAAAAACTCAGGAAGAAATCCTAATAATATAGCATTCCCTTGGTCAGGTGTTTTCCTCGTCAGGATAAAGGGATGGCCCATGTTCCATTGCATCTGATAGGGGTTGCTTTTCATTTAGGGGAGGTTGGCCATCAACTTTTGATATGGACTTCTCGCAGCCCATAGCTTGGCCACTACTCACTAGGATTGAAGCTCAGTTTGACAACTTTGAGCTCAATAAAGTGTGAAAAAAATTACTTGGGGTCAATTAGGCTGAGATTAGCTTGCTCCAGCAGAGGGCTGCTGTGTTGCCGGCGGCGGCTAGGGTTCGCTCAATCTTTGTCTCCCCTTTCTCTCTCACGCCATTGTGCGTTTGTGAATCCAAAATCATAAACATGTGTGATTTTATTTGGAACTGGATTGTGATTTTAGATTTGATTTAAATCTAGGTTAGTTTGTTTTAGATTTGATCTAACAAGGGAACTTATTATTTTAATTTTTCAATTAAAAAATGCTATGTCTTTAAAAAAAATGTCAAATCATTGTTCCGTTAGCCACGTAAATAACACCACTAACGGCAGTTAGTAAAAGGACTAATACAATTCATTTTTTAAACTTGAGGGACTAATTGCACTCACTTGAAATTTAAGGGACCAATTGCGGACACATAATAAACTTAAGGGACCTATATTGTAGTTTTGCCAAAAGTTTTCATTCTGTAATTACTCAATGCCGCGTTATAGACTTGACTCGGAATCTCCGCAGATAAATTTCAAAGAAACTTTGGAAATGTTACTTGTTCTGTTTCAATATACTTTCAACTAAAGCAAAAGAAATTTCCTAGAATCATCTTATTAAATACAAATATATATATATATATATATATATTAATAATATTAAATATATCTATAAATATGGGATCTTGTATCTCTAAATGTAGGAACTTATTATTCGCAACGAGTCGCCAAAAGGATGAAATCCACGGTTTCAGTACTTCCCATTCAAGAAAGCCTTCTTCCCCTTTCAATGAATGTCGTGGTTCACAAATCCTTGAA
This sequence comes from Quercus aquifolioides, assembly GCA_019022515.1. Taxonomy (NCBI): domain Eukaryota; kingdom Viridiplantae; phylum Streptophyta; class Magnoliopsida; order Fagales; family Fagaceae; genus Quercus; species Quercus aquifolioides. The sequence continues at coordinate 6,520,203 of CM032331.1, read as the reverse complement.
CTTGTGCCCGATGATATCTATATTGTACATATCCTCCACTGCAGCTACCATTTCTATGGTTCTTCCACATGAAAACGTAGACGGAAATCCAGTTCCGGCTCTCTTTAAAGACCGACCGCCAGACTATCATATGTTTCTAATATTCATCCTGTTCGCGTTTTTGGGAGCATTTAGTGCCTTGATGCTCCAACACAAGCCAAGGGTTGGAAAAATTTTCAGGATTTCTGCCATTGCTTCCATGTTGTCAGCACTTGCAATTGTATTTAATGCCGCAGCTCTCTGGTTTGTAGGCCCGCTCCTTAAGCACATCAATTAATTACAATGACTATGAATAAGATTTACTTATTATATATAAATACAGTGTTATAAATAATTCTGTTAAGTCTTGTTGCATGGTTAGTTATTACGAAGCTGTCTCTTTATTTATTTATTGATTTATTTATTTATTTATTTATTATAATTCAATAGGGTGGGAATCGTAGATTTGAACCCTAAATATTTTTTCCATGCAAACACTAGCTAGTTAGTTAGTTGGTTATAAAATTCTTTAAAATTTTAAACAAAATAGTATTTTAGTCTTTGGCTAGATTATTTCTCTCACTACTCATGAGATATCTCGCAAACTCCATATATGAATAGTATGGTAGATTAAACTAGAGAACTTTGGGTTTATGTTATGCCACATACCAATGATCTCACCTACTAGGTAACCTAGTAGAGATGAATTTTGTCCATTACAATTTAAATTAAATTTTAGAACTCTAAAAATGTAATGTTAGAAGATTAGGCTTGCGGGAAGGCCCAAGATGCTCGTGTGGGTAACCCATCAGTTAAAAAAAGTGTAGTGTTTCCAAAGACATACATATAAGATTTAGAGAATGAGTCGGAATTTGGTAAGGAAGTGGTGTAAACCCTATAGTTTACCCCTCCAAACTCCAATTATAGTGTGCCACATCAGTATTTTGCAAAATAATGAATAGGAAGTATCACACACAGTCACTACTCATCCAATTCCAAAAACCCATATGCTCTCTCACCAAACAGCCAACATGGGCCAATCTTCTTTAGATCCACCTTTCTCTAGTTACCGTTGCAGTCATCCATGGTCGTGACTCCAATCAAATCGCCTCCCACAAACAAAACCCAAAAGCCAAATAGCCACCATCTCTCCATATCTAGCCGATTATCCAAACCCACCATTTCAAACTGATCCAAAAATCAAACCCAACTTCAACCACCTTCTCAAAGTCAAAATTAGTGGCAGAGAAAACCAAGTTTTGTGTTGTTCAAGGTGAAGGAACTAAGATTCATTGCCAATTGTGGCGGTGGCGATTACCAGCAAAGGTGTGATGTAGTGAATCTCAACCTTGGGTTCTTCATGGTGAGAATAGAGAAGATGAGAGAGAAACGAGACTGGTATGGACATGGTATCAACAATGGTGACCTCTAGTGAGCAGCAACGGCAAGCAAGGGTTGCTTAGCCATGGCCAATGGTTTTTGCAATCAGAGAATGGGTGTGAGAGAGAATATATGCTGGGGTTTTGGGGCTTTAATCAGGCAAAATTTGCCAAACAGTATAATATTGGAAAAATTTTAGGCGGATGGCATGCGTTCAAAGTTTATTAGTTAGTTGGATTGTTTTTTGGAAATCGAGTACAACAAAATCGACTTCCAGCCAAAATCAAGTTTACTATACTTGACTTCCTTTTTTATCCATCTCAGAGCTAATTTTCGGTAGGAAGTCGAGTATATTAAACTCGATTTTGGCGATTTTGGCTCGAAGTCGATTTTCTTATACTCGATTTCCAAAAAACAGTCCAACTAACTAATAAACTTTGAATGCATGCCATCCGCCTAAATTTTTTTCAGAATCATACTGTTTGGCAAATTTTGCCCTTTAATCAGGTGTTATTAGATGTGTGGATCTTTGATTTTAAAAAGTCTGACATGGCACTCATTTATTGGATGATGTAAATAAGAAGGTTTACACCACATCCTTATAGAATTTAATCTCTTGTAGAATTATTGAGTGACACACAATTTTCTCATCAAACTCCCATTATCTTAGGCCAGGTTCCATCGTTTAGCCCTAGGTCTTGGCCTATTGACACACGTAGGGGGCTCACTTTTGTGGCTCCTACACACTGACAAGCTAACACAACTAGAGTGGAGGTCTTGTGGGTGGCTTAAAGAGTTCTAATAAGCATGGTTGATCCACTTGAGCTTCACAAGGTTTTGGATAGGGTTTGTTATTAAACCAAGAGGTATGGCTGTTGGAAAAATTGTGACCAATTAACAGAACTAGTAGAGCAAGTTTGAGAGATGATAGGAAACTTATTAATGATTTAGAGAGCCAAGGCGTGAAACTCAATCCACTGTCCTAAGAAGTGATTTCGCCCCATTGAATGTAATTTATCCTTGGTGCAATTTGGGGACGGCAATCACCCTCGAGGATTCAACAACAAGCTATGGTTATGTACACTCACAAACCAATGCTTTGAACTCGTGTTAATGCCCAAAAGAATGAAGAAACTTGTGATAGAGAAAATAAAGTAGGAGTCTTTCTGGATTGATATTCATTCTTTAGAAATGGAAAATACCTCTATTTATATAAGTTCACTAATTAAAACTTTAAGGAAAGGGTTGACAGAAATAACTACATACATTTGAGAAACCGCCTTGATGGAAGTAGGCCTTATTTTTTTCTTCTTGATTGTCTCCAAAAATTACTAAGGCTATTAAGGAATTGCCATGAATTCAAGACTACGCTGAAGCGAAGAGAATTGCACAATTTTGGGCCAGCAACAGATTGCATTTTGGAATAAATGGTTGACCAAAATAGGTTAGCCAATGGTAGAGTAAGTGAATTTAATTCTCACTTACCACACTTAGAGCATTTGCATCGGTCCATCTAAAAGTTTCTATCTATATTAGCATAATATCCTATTATTTCTATTTTACACCCACATCAGATTAACTATTATACACCATTTTTTATTTAAATAATTTTTTTCTCACATTTTTTTATTTATTTCACACCTAACCCTCATGGCCCCACCCACATTGACACACTCCAAACTCTTTTCTCTAAACACTCTCTTTCTTTTTCTCTTTCTTCTTTTCTTTCTTCTTTCATCTTTCTTCTTCTCCTTCTCCTTCTCCTTCTTTTTCTTCTTCTTTTGCAATTTGGGTTTGATTATAGGTGGTGATTTTTGGTTTTATTTTGGGCAGATTTCTCTGCTGCTGTGGCAGTGATTTTGGGCAGATTTCTCTGCTACTACCTCTTCTTGTTCTTCATCATCTTCTTCTTCTTCTTCTTCTTTTGCAATTTGGGTTTGATTATTTATATGGGTTTGAATTTTTTTTTTAGGATAGTTTTTGATAAATTTGGGATCTAGATTTAGAATAAATTTGAAGAATTTGATGCTTTGTATAAATTTGTTGTGGGATTCAAGAGAAGATAGAGGAGAAAGAGAATAGAATGAGAGAGAACATAGAAAAACTAAATTAAAAAAAAAAAAAAAAAAAAAATCAAATAGAAAGCCACAATAACCGTGTATATATACACAGTAACTATAGCAATAATGGAAATGCACAGTAATATAGAGAGACTAATGTGGATAGATTTTGAACAAAAATGTGTAAAAATATGCACTTTTTCTATTTTACATCGACTAGTGCGAGTGCTCTTACACATGCTAGACAATTTGTTCCTAAATGGGACTAACTATAATTATTTTTCAAATTTGAAGCTATTTTCCAACAGAGGTATGTACCTAAACCCTGAATTTGATCTTTGAGAACTACGATATAGTGTTTTTCTTCTTTAGGAAGATTGATAACACATCCTAGCTCTATCTGCATTCAGAATTCATTTCAAAATTCATTTCGACTCAAGGTCTTAGAGCTTGAATGATGAAGCAGTTTTCGAGTTAGGTTGAGTGTGACTTTCAGTTAATCATAAGCAGTTTTCATTTTGGTCAAAATCCCAACTTGTGTCAATTTGTACAAGCTTCTTTGACAAAATTCTGGCAATTTAGGCGGAATATGCATTCTAGACTAAAATTGATTTTGTGAGTTTCTTATAAGTGAAAATACATTTTTCCCTCTATTTTGGGCCATTTTTTCACTTTGATACCCACATTTTTTAGCTCCTATTCTGGTCCCTAAAATTCGAAAATTGTTTTCAATTTAGACCATACCATCATCTTACTAACAAAAATAGCCTACGTAGCAGACTGAGTGCACCACTGGCACAATAAATACTGACGTGATCATTAAAATAATATTAAAAATGTCACTTCAACATTTTAATAATAAAAAAGTCACATCAGAAAAAACAATAAAAATAAAATAATTAAATTAATGTATTTTCATTTTCAATATTTTTTTTGATAGACTATGTTCTTCATGTTCTCCAAATAACATGTTTGGTTGCCCAGAAAATTAAAAAATCAAGATTTTCTTTTCTTTTCTTACATTATCTTAGCAATCAAATCCATCAAATCCATAAAAATGTTGAAACCCAGCAAATCAAATTGAAACCTCCAGCAAACTACCCATAAACTCTGCAAGGAAACACATAAAGCACATAAACACAATGCACAAGTATTCACACAGATCAAAAGCCACATATTAAATAAAAAAATTCAAAACACAATGACCTTCAACAATACACACTTTCATCCAAATTTGGAGACCCAACAAAGTAAACCCAGATGAAAACCCAACCAATTCTTTCAATTTCCCAATAGAAACAAACCCATATGAACAATAAATCTTATTATAGCCCCCTAAGTTTACTTATGTTTCACATGTTAATCCTCTTTTTCCAAACACCGCATTACTAATTAATATACAAAAAAGATGAAAAGATAAAGAAATACACACTCATTTTAGACCAAAAGTAAAAAACCGTGAACTATTTTGACCCCAACAACACTGTTCTATTACTAAGAAGAATTCCTTAATCTCTACCTTTGGTGGCATTATCGTGGTAGGAAATATTCTCCAGTGACTTACTCCCAAGCGCTTCTTCTCGGAGAGTCCATTTCAACTGAGTCTTCACATAACTTGCTTGATTGTGTTGTTCCAATGCTGAAACCATTATGAACCAATTAGTTTTGAATTTAAATAATTTGAGATAGAGACCTAAACAAACCTGAATTTGTTAATGTGGTCAGAGGGAAAGATTTTTGACATATTGGTTTGTAATGCATATTCAAGATTAATTGATATGCAGTGCTTTCATGGAATAAGGAAAAGTTATTATTATTATTTCAAATTGAAAACATAGAGATATCATATAGAGACAACATATATTATTATATATTAATAGAACTTTATTATATATATATATAGAGACAAAATAATAATAATAATAATATTATTATTATTATTTCATATATATATAATTTAGAATTTAATTAGATTTAGACTTTTCGGTTTTTTCACCCAATAATTTTATTGCCATAAAAATTAAAAAATAAATAAATAGAAACGTGATGGAAAATTGGACTCCAATTGAATTTAATTTAGAATCTAATTGGATTTGGACTCTATCATTTTTACACTTAATAATTCACTTGGCACACAAAAAAAAAAAATTAAATGGAACACGTGGCGCAAAATTGAGAATCCAATTAAAATCTAATTGGATTTTCTCTAAACTTTGGCTCTATATATATATTCTTAGAATTTGGTCTCCTTTTTATATATAAACCAACATGTAACCCATGCAAATGTATGGATGCATTTAAAATTAAATACAATTTTTATTATAAAAATATAAATTATTAGTCAAATTATTTAAAAAAAAAATAGCATGTAACACATACATACATATAAATACATTTAAAATTAAACACAATTTTTACTATCAAAATATAAATGATTAGTCAAATTTTTTTTTTTTTAAAGTAAACGTAATTAGTCACATATGAAAATTCTTACCTAAATTTAATACTACTTATGATCATTTTTTTTCTAATTTTTAATAAGATAGAACGTGTAGTGATTTTTGTTGTGTAGTGATTTTTATTGAGTATATGTGATTGATTTTTTTATTTATTTAATTTTATATTTCATTAATATTAGATTCTTAGTATTTTGCATTCATTAACTCACTTGACACAAAGATTTAAAAACTTAAGTGAACACATGGCACAAACTTAAGTAGATAATTATGGTGTGATCTTCACATAAATTTAGACACATGACACAAAAATAAATTCTAATTTTAAATTTTAATTGAACTTTCTCTAAGTTTTACCTATTAATATATAATAATATACTAGTGTGTAACCAATATGTCAAATCACAAGATTAATTATAAGAAAAGTGCTACGTTCACAACATTTTCACAACAAATCACATATGGTAAGTTATTATTATTTCAAATTGGAATTCACAATTTAAATTACTTTTTTGCTCACCCTTACAACCAATAGCAATCTATCACATAGAATTTGTTATGAAAAAATTTCTGGATATAGCATTTCTCTAATTATAAATGTCTGCTGCTAATCCTCATTTCAAATTTGAATCTAACTTGTACGTGGGTGGTCCCCATTTTGAATTCAAGTGCAGGTGGGTGGGTTAATGGTATTGGCAGTGAAGGTGGGTTTGAAATATTGAATACAGGCAGTTTTTTTTTTTTTTTTTTGGATTTTATTTTAATTTGATTCTTGTACTACTGTACGTGCCTGCGTGGGTTTATAACTTTTTTCACAATTTTTTTGTCAATTACTTTTATACCTTTTTTTTTTTTTGGATAATAATGTTAAGCAAGTAATATTAAGGTGTATTAGGGAGTAAAAAAGGTGATAACTAACTCTGGGTATCTTCTTAATATATAGAGACAACATATAGAGACAACACTTGAACCTAAAGACTAAGCCTATAAGTTTGGACCTAGCTATGTTATATTAACCACTCACCTTTGTCATTCTGATTCAATGTGCGATTTCCCTCACATGTGCATCCCCAAATATCTCCCTCTCACTAAGTTTCTACCTCTCTGTGTCTTATTGATTGTGAAATTGATAAAATCAGTAGCAAGTCATACTAGGGGTCTAAACACGTAATTTCAATTGGTATTAGAGCTTTAGTTCACCTTGTTTGGATTAATTTCCTTTTGTGATCCTTGACCCCATTTGTTAGGGATAAATTTGTGTGTGTTAATTTATACTATTTGATGTTTTCCTTAACAAACTCGTTGAGATTGTCACGTAAGGGAGGATGATACCATCCATCGGAGGGAGGTGGTGTTGCGATGTCACATGGAGGAGGAGAAGGAAGGGTCTAGGGCTCAATCAATCTCTCACTCTCTCTCCCTCTCACTCTTACGTGTTTCAATTTCAAATTGGGGATCTTGGATTTTAGATTTGATTTAATTTTACCCATTACTTATCGGGTCATGTATTTGGAATTATTGGGTTTCTAAGGTGTAACATAATTTTTGTAAATTTTTTTATTAAGAAAATGTTACATCATTTTAAAAAAAAATGCCAAGTTGCTATTGAATTAGCCATGTAAGTAATGATACTAACAATAGTTAACAAAATGACTAATAGCACTAATTTTTAAACTTGAGGGACCAAATGCTCAGATAAAGTAGGTTTTGAGGTTGTAAAATAGAACTTTTTTGGAATCCTGGATGGGAATGCTCTAAAAAACATATTATATTGGTGGCTAAAAAGTTATAGAAAATGGTTTTTTACTCCGTGTCTCCCTCTTCTTGTTATTAAAATATTTTTCCTCTCTCTTTTTTCCCAATTTTTTCTCTCTCTTTTTTCTCTCTCTCCAGCCTTTCTCTTCACTCTCACCTCTCTTCTCTCTCACCTATCTCCTCTCCTTGACTCAAACTCTCTTAGCAAAATGCATTTAGAATGGGATGGCTGAGAATGATGGCAGTAAGGGCCTGCGGTGGTAGTTGAGATTGATAATTGCGTGGGCGGGGGTTGGCATTTTGGTTTCATGGGTTTTGGGTTATTAGGTAGTTTGGTAGTGACGGTGGTGGTGGTGGCGGCTCGTTTTGTTGCTAGTGGTAGTGGTGGATTTTTTTTGTGGGTAGTTGGGGTGGGTTTGTTGGTCCATGGGTCTAGTTTGAGATCAGATTTTTGGTTGAAATCAAGTTGTGAATTGAAATTGGGTTGGAGTTGGGTTATTGTTTGCAATGATGGCATAAGTTTTAAGGTTGGTGGCAGTGGGTTGTAGGTGGTGTTTGGTTACTGGCACACATATTATCTTCTTGTTTTCTTTTTTTTCTTTTTTTTTTAACCTGTGGTGGTGGCTGGCTATGGTTTGTGGATGTGAGTTTGCTGGTTTGAGAATACATAGTTTGCTAGTTGTTCTTACTTCAGAGAAAAGAGAGAGATGGAAAGGAAGAGAGAGAAAAAGGGTGAAATTAATAAAAATGAATAGATAGAGAGTGAAATTAATAATTAAATGAATAGGTGTAAAAAATAAGAGATGTGGTGTAGGATGTATTATTAAATGATATGCTAAAATAAATAAACTGGGTTTTTAAGGTGCTATATAGAAGACTTGCAAGTTCTACAAAGGTACTCCTCAAGCCGTATGTAACCAATCCTAGTTAGTTAGGATTATTTCTAAGCTCATTCAAAAGTTATAAAATATAGATAATAGTGTTCTATTAAGCAACCAACATGGCAAGTGCACTACAAGAAAGTTTGCTATTTTCAACTGTTGAAACCGTTGAACAAAGTATAAGAAACCATTGAAAAAAGTATTTTCGACAGTTTAAGTGACCATTGAGAACCGCTACTAAAAATATGTTGAAATTTTTTTTTACAGCCTATGTGACCGTCAAAAAATGTGATTCACCTTTATCAACAGTTATTAGACGTCGAAATATTATTAAAAACCGTTGAAACATATGTTGTCTTGAGACAAATTTCAACAGTTTGAAACCGTTGAAATAAGTATTTTTTTTTAAAAAGTAAATAAACAAATTTGGATGCAGTCCTTCACATGAACAAAACTTAATAACTTGATTAAAAAATAAACATAAACACAATTGTGCAATTCCAAATTAAACTATCTATTCTCATATAAAAACTAAAGCACCAGTCTAATTTTCAAGTATTCAAATAGTTACAAGTTTTCAAGATGGCTAATTAAAAGAAATAAAAATTGAAAACCATTGTGCTCCATCAATTATCCTCAAGTAACAGATATATGGAGAAGTGCCACTTCCTAACAAGAAGGCCAGGCCCATGACAAAAGCTAGTATCATTGAAAAAAAGATGATGCATCCTTTTTTCATGTACTTCCCCGTAGAGGACACCCCATCCCTCCTCCCATATTTTCCTTACTCCATAAAACACATACATCCACTCTGACAAGTGCATATCCACCCAATTTGCCATAGGTTTCATTGTAGAAATTACACCATTGTGTGCATCAAGGACAACCTACAAACCACATAAAATTGGGTAAGACTTAAGTGGGGAGCTAACTAAATTTTATTAACTGTGTGGACCAAAAGTCAAGGCCCAAAGGTAAAAAATTGAAATTAAGAGTGAAAGTTCGAATTTATGTTAAAACACAAGAGCTTGTTCAAACCCCTAATTAAAAAATACGATTGGATTGCTTTTACTCTAACTTAGACTACGTCTGGAACAAGAGTAAATAAGCGCAATGAACAAATCACTCTACCCTAAGCCATATTCATCCATTATCAACAATAAAATGAAAGCTTGAAGAGTAGGGAAGAAAGATTCAAACACAAGAAAATACTGAGACGTGTTATCGAAGAGGAAACCGAAGAACTCAGCAAAAAACCTCTTCGCAACCCTCCAAGTTGAAATCGATCCACTAAAGAATAAAGTACCCTCCAAGCCTAGTCTACACCATGTACTTGAGCCCTCCAAGCTCTTGCTACTAACTGACTTCTCGGAGCCTTGTCTTCTCTAGCTTTGCGGATGCCGGAATTCAGCCTGATTGCATCCGCTAATGAATGGCACCTTCCAATACTTCCTAGCAGCACTGAAATCTCACTTTACACTCAGTATGGGTGTGGTAAGTGTTTGGGCTAGCAACCTCTCAAAGATATAGAGATGGAGAGGTAAGAGTTGAGGAAAACCACAAGGAAATGTGTAGATGATTGTAGATATAACAATCCCTAACTTTCAAGTGAATTTTCTAGGGTTTTTTCTCTGAAAAGCACTCCTTACAATTTGTGGGTAATGATGGTATATATAGTGTGGGTAAAGACTCAGTAAAGCAAAACACAACTTTTTTCCAAACAGAGACTTTCGTGGGTCCTTCGCGGGTTGGCCCTTCCCGCGAGACAGTCGTGAAAATGAAAGCCTGACACGACTCTTCATCTTCCAGTTATATGCTCTACACGTGGCTCTTTCACGGGTTGCTTCTCGTGAGCCAGTCGCAAGCCAGTCGCAAAATCCACTTGTTCAACTTTTGAAACTTGATTCTTTACCGATCTCTCACACTCATCCCTTACAATTAAACCCATATACATACAAGGAAAATGATTGAAGAAATTACAATCAAATTTGGCACGAAATTAAAGCAAACACAATATAGTTGGAAATCACAACTTTACAAAGAGTATAGACAGACCAAACACCAATAATACATACTTTTTTATAGAGATATCCAACACAATTTAAGTATGATTCTTTTATGGACCAATCTATTTACAATCCTAGTATCATCATCAAATTCAACAGCAAATAAATAAATTTATGAATGATAAATGATTAACAAACTAACTTGATTGGTAAACTTAGGAAGTACTATTAGATTGAGTTGGCTCAAATGGGGCCATGTTTTTGAGTACTTGTGCTAGCAAACTCTCAACCCGATTAACTTGTGCCTTCAAGAGTTGTTCATTAGCATCACTCTCCTTGCAGTGCTCCTCAGATTCTTTCAATTTCCTATGAAGTTTAGCATCATTCTCCTTGCTTCTTTCCTTAGACTCTTCCAATTACCTCAAAAGGTTAGCATCATTCTCCTTACGTCTTTCCTTAGATTCTTTCAATTGCATTTGGAGGTCACGAATAGTAGATGAAGAGGAACCCCATAATTCTATAGGACTAACACCATCTCCATAACCACGAACATGACCATGATGTTCAGGTCCAAATACCTCTACAAACATTTCATCGCTGGACATTTGTAAAGACCCTTCAGCCACTTCAGTAGTAAGTCTCTTAAATTCCATTTGCATTAAAGGAGCATTTATAATTTTATACCACATTTGCTAAAAGCACATAAAAAATACATTTTCTAGCAACATATAAAAATGAATATTAATAACAAGTTATACAAGCATTTTTAGGAATTTTCATACCAATGCTTCTTGCGTAGTTTCATTTGCAGCTTGCCCATTAGATCTCGTATGTGTGATCTCAAATAATTAAAGTCGGCTGACTCTTTTCTTGCAATAGCTCCATTGCTTCTAGCACTTCCAATTGACTCTTTTCTTGCAATAGCTCTGTAGTTTCTAGCACTTCTAGCTGATTCTTCTCTTGCAAAAGCTCCATTGTTTCCAACACTTCTAGCCATAGGTAGAATTCCTTCAAATTGTCTTAAACAAGGTTATAAAGAATAGGAAAAAAAAAAAACTCTTTCTCATAATATGTGGCCTGCAATACATGCCAAACAAGAATTCTTAATTGAAATATTAAAAGCAAGCAAGAATGATAGTTCTATGCTATTCAACTTAAGAATTACTTGGCAAGGAATAATGGAGACCTGTAGTTCACTTTTTTTTGTTTTGTTTTTTTTTTTTTTTTAAATGTTACAATATAATTGGCACCTTAGACTTTAAACATTAAAACTAATTGTTAGTATTTATAGCCTATCCACAGTACATCTTTAATTAGCACTATTTCAACCAAGTACACCACACAATCTTTATGTTAAATCATAGGGAAAGTGAATCACATACCTAGACATGGCAAAATGGGTCAAAATTTTCTGACCCGACCCGAAAAATACCTGACTCGAACCCGATTTTTTTTACTCGAAGCAAAAACGAGTTAACCCGTGACCCGACCCGATATTTTTTTTTTTGCGGGTCAACCCAACTCGACCCGGATAACCCATGACCAGACCCGTTAAAAAAAATTCGCTAAAAAAATATTTAGACTACGTTCTAATACTAGGTGCATAAAGCACAAAGTACCAAAACTAATAGTCAATAGATTATAGTCTTTATAGATATAAACAAAGACAAGACAAGACAACAATAGCTTCACATTCAATTTGACTATTTGAGCTTCACAAGTTACAACCAATAAGAGCTAAGCTTGAGAGAATGAGACAACTTGACAAAACAACACAAGACTGTCAAGACAACCATTAAAAAAAAAAAAAAAAAAATCTCATTCACTAATTCAATTTGACTAGCTATAGTCCAAAGCCAAAGGCAGTAAGGCACAAACGTGAAACCACAAAGGCCAAACCTGACTAGCTGACTTGCACGGTGCGCCTCTAGTCCATGACATGTAGTTTTTTTTTTTTTTTTTGTGGGAATGATATTATTAGTGATATAAACTTAAAATATACTTTTTACAAGTTTACAAGTTTGCTATCATGTGTGTGAATTACTTACCTTTTTACAAAAAAAAAAAAATCAAACATTTATTTTAAATATATTGATTTTCCATGCAAATTATGTATTTAAATTTTTACAGAGCAAGAATCCGAACTTTTTGTACTAGTGCTAGACTTATAGATAAGGATAGGTCATGATTCATATATAATGGTTACATATGTTTATTTCTTTCTTGATTTATGGGCACTCTTTCTGGTGGCACTAGTATGTATAGAAGTATTGTCCTCATGTGAAGTGGTGTCCTGTGACCTAAGTATGCAAATACTTCTCTGATAAAGGAGTTTGAATGTAGAAGCAAACTCTGGCTTACTGGCAGGATTCCCCTTCTAACACCCATTCTATTTTGGTGGTCTTTAAAGCTGATTAAGCTGTCTTGCTAGCTACTATTGGGTGGCTTTTCTATATACTGGTGCAGGACAATGAATTGTACAGTCGATATTCAGATTAGCTGACTTTATTGACTTTTGCATCAAGTTGATTAAGATGGTTTGCTACTTTGCTAGCTTACTTGTTTTGTTTGTTTTAAGATCTATCTATTTTTGAAGTTATAAACTTGTAATTATATGCATTTTGACAGTGAACTATTAACATTGAAGACTTTTTCCATCGTGAATTTATGACTATAAATAATTCTTGTCATGCTCAAAACTGTCAGAATTTGAAGGATATTAACAAGTGGCATTAAGTGCAATTCATTTTCTTAATTGATTTTATTCATTCTCTCTAAACAGGTTGTCATTGATTTGTTTTTGTAATTGAAAAAAAAAAAAAAAAAAACTTGTTTGAAAAATACGAGTCAACCTGACCCGACCTGCAACCCGATTGACCCATAAACCTAATTAACCTGACCCGAACCCGATCCGACCCGCCCGTTTTGCCACATCTACTGACATACCTGTATTTCACCTTTATTCCCAGCAGTGATATTTGAGATCGTCCAACAAGCTTCTTTGTTGATGCAAGAAAGCACTTGGTTGTCAATTACAAACTGGAAAGTACATAGCAAAGTCACTTTGTTGCCACGTATAGGGAAGAAACACAGCACTTTCATTCAAAATGTATACTTGAGAGAGAGAGGGAAATATGGCTTGTTTATTAATTAAGTGGTCTTCTAATACGTGCTTATCAAAGAAAAAAATTTATTTTCTTTCTTATACTAGTTCAATAGAATCTGAAATACGGTTTGGAAGTAAATTGTACTAAACTATTTTGTAGCCCCCTAATTAATTCACACCAAACATGTAGGGTGTACGAAATTAAGATAAGCCAAAGGCAATACAAAAAGTGTTAATCAAGCTCAGTACACAGTACAATAAACCTCCACAGTTAATTGTTTAACTACCATAATAGATAAAGCTTCACACAAAATGAGCAAGTCACTTAATATAACTAACACAATAGATCAGGCTTCACACACAATGAGCAAGTCAGTGGAGCAAGGGAATCAGTACGTACACTACAAATACTGATAATGTAAATGAAGTCAAATTGACTCAATAAAATACCAAGGTCTCACATGCATTCTCAAAAAACAAAAACAAAAAACAAAAAACCAAGGTTTCAGGAGAATAATTTATCTTAGATCCAAGTAGCTAAAGATTCAAACAGTAATACTCCAAGTGGCCATTTGTAACACATTTAAAACTACCACAACTGATTCTACCACTAATAGGGGAAAATATTAAAAAGTAGGTCCAAGCAGCTAAATTTTCAAACAGCAAAACTGTAAATGGCCATTTGTAACACAGTTCAGCACCCTGCAAAAAAAAATTCCAGCTGCAAGTAATAAATAAAAGAGAAAACAGGCAGAAAATAAGTTTGACCCTTTAGATGATGATATTGCAGAAACTGATACTATAAGCACGGATAATTCAAAAGCTTATAAAGGGTCTTGCAACAATTTTTACTCAAAAAGAAAGGGAAAACAAAAACAAAAAAAGGGGCCTTACACAATATCTCTTTTGACCATTCACCAAAACTCTGTGCAATGTATTGGATCTTTTTTTAATCTTTAATATAAATTATCCATATTTAATCTTTTTTTACCACTTATTTCTGAATTTCTCACCGCTTATTTCAACAGTCATGCCAACTGTGGAAACAAATATGTGAATATTTCAACAGTTGAGTGCAAATGTAGAAACTATAAAGGCTTTTACCAACGTTTTTAAATGACTGTGAATAAAATTATGTTGAGAAAGCTCAAGTTTGTTGTAGTGGTGGTCTAGTGTCTAGGCCTTGGACCAAGAAGACTTTGGTCTTGGGTTTGAATCTATCTGATCCCCACTAGTGAGCATGTTAGTGCTCATTTCCCTCCATGTTATCCTGGGCACGTAGGAGTTGCCACCCACCCCTCCTACACATTTTTTTATTACCAAAAATAAAAAGTCTTCTATTAATTTCATATGGCCGCTCTTAGAGCTTCCAACTTGAAAATTCTTCTAGCACATTTGTTTGCTTCTGCTAAAAAACTTTATGCACCATCTTATAAATTTTTTTATTAACATTCTAATGTTATTTTTACGAAGTTCTAATGAAAATATATCATGCTTATGACTACTTTTCTTACTCTCCTAACAAAAATTAACATAGTAGAGTTAACTATCTAACCCTAAAAATTTATGTCAACAAAATATGAAGTAACACGCACTCAGTTTAGCTTAGATCATCCTAATCATGAAAATCACCCGATTCGAATTACCTAGACTATAAAATTATGAAAATATTATAGGTATTAAGCAGTAGTTTCTACGTTACTAATGGATGGCTTCGATTGATCTTGACACCGAAAATTCAATTTCAATCTCCTCCCTTTTACAGATTTGAGTACCTTCTTCTTAGAATTGTTTGACAACTTACATTGGTTTGATTAGCCTACAAAAGCTAAGGTACAATGAAGATTCATTCATAAAAAGATAAAGAAATAAGAAAATTAGCGTGCATAAATAAAGCTCAACGAACATCCTCTATTAGATACTACATTCCACCATAAGGTTTTTTTTTTTTTTTCAAATCAAACTAGAGAATGTATAAATGTAAAATACATTATATGTGTGTTTGGATAAGGGATTTGGAGGTGGGATTTGGGGAGGAAGAGGAATTGAGCAATGAATTTCTCAAATTCCTCTTCGACCCTTTGTCTCTCTCTCTTTCTCCCTCTCTAAATGATAAATTCATTCTCAAAAGCTACCTAAATTTAGATATTTTAATTTTTATGGTGTATCTTTGGTGCTAGAAATTGTTTCTCGTGGTTGGGTTTTTGCTGGGTATGCTCTTGTAGCAAGATTGCATAAAGCTTTTTTTTTTTTTTTTTTTTTTTTTTCTTCCTAGTTATTTTGTGTTGATGGAGTTGAAAAGAAAGGTGAAGAGAGAGACAAAGACGAAGACAAGAAGTTATGAAGTTGGGTGAGAGTATATAGTAATGAGAGAGGAGCTTATAAAAGAAAGAGAAATAATGTCATTAGTGTGTTTTCTATGCCATGTCAGACTTTTGGACCCATGTTTTTCAAATACTTATTGTGGGGGGTAAAAACCCAAAACTACTTAGTGGGCCTAGGGCCCCATGTTGAGGAGTACTGTATTTCCGAAGAGTAATAATTGGTTGGGGCAGAGTCCATCTGAAGGCAGGAAACCCGGAAGTGGAGGAGGAATATAGTCCGAAGAGGTTACCTTTTGTCCGAAGAGTCCTTACTCCTCGGATACGTTTAGTCTAGACCAAACAAGCATTGGGAGAGTCCGAATGACCTTCCCAGCAATCCCAATGACAAAGATAAACTCTGGGCATGTCAGGGGATGATAAGGACGAAGAAATATCTCAAGGAAAAGCTATTGCCACCGTATTTAATGCACTGCAGCAACTTTTCTGGCCGCATTTATGTGGAGAAGACCCCTGAGCAGTGCAACCACACCTACCGCCACTCCCAAAAGCTAGAGAAGATACTTGATGTGACCCATACTCAAGTAGGTACGCAGATGAGGGACAAGTGGACGGCAGGGATGATAAGGGATGAGGCTATATAAAGAAGAAGGGCCCCTAAAAGAGGGGGGAGAAAGAAAAAGAAAAAGAAGGGAACAAAAACTTTACTGTAGCTCTGAGTATTGTAGTTACTGTTCATTCAATAAAACATCTCTTCGGACATTCATTCATTGAGTTTTTCAGGCACTATTTCACGTTATTTCGATCTTAAATGCCTTAGCCAACTATTGTTTAATTCATAACCAGCCCAGCTCTTTCGCCCACTCTCTACAAATTCATTGTCCTGGGTTCGTTGGGCCTCTAATCCCTACCTTTTGGGCTTGGGCTACGAAAACAGACCCTACACTTATATTAATATTACTCGAAACTGTTATTTCCGTGAAAATACCTTTGGAGAGTTGAGAGATGCTACGTCCATAACATTTTTACAACGTTTTCACAACAAATCACAAGTGGTTAGTTGTTATTGATTCAAATTTGAACCTAACACTAAGATTACTTTTTACCCCAACAATAACAACTAGTAATAACTTGCTACTTAGGATTTGTTGTAAAAATGTTGTGGACATATCATTTTTCTTGAGAGTTTTTATAAATACTTCAGTTATGCTATGCCAACTGCCATTTTAACACAACAAAATTTACTTTAACTATTTTACTACATCATTTTACAATATACCCTATATAAAATATTCTATTTTAACATTACAACACATTAAAATAATATAATCCACCAATAAAATATCATTTAATTTCTCTAAACCCAAAACCTCTCTCTCTCTCTCTATTCACTGTACTTTGAACCAAAACTCATTAACCACAACACCACTACCCATATCTCACCAACAGCACAACCGCAAACCCACCACCACCCAAAAAAACCCAAAAAAAAAAAAAAAAAAAAACCTAATCCACAACAACCCAAAAAAAAAAATCACCACCAAAATCCATAATCGCCACCAAAACCGCAACACCATTGCCACAACATCAGCACATCGGAACCCATCAATTCACACACTACCCCACAAATCACGACATTCACAAATCTCAAAACCCATCCCAAAATCAAACAAACCCAAAAGCAGAATATACACCAACAACTAGCTGATTGAGAGTGATCTAAAGGTGGGAGGTTCGGACGATGCAGGGAGGTTGGCAGCATGGCATGGAAGACGACATGGTGAGGTCAGTGGCTTGGCATGGTGAGATTGGCAATGGGTTGAGAGAGAGAGAGAGAGAGAGAGAGAGAAATGTGTTGAGGAGAGAGAAAGTCTTAATAAAATAATGCTAAATAATTTTTGTAGTTTTGTCCATACAATGTTAATAATAGAACGTTAATGTAAAACCATGCCATTTTTTTTTAGCATTTGACACATCTCATAAAGTGAGGATTTTGGTGTTTTGTGTGCCAAATGTTAAAAATTTAGCATTTGACACACCTGAGTGCTCTAAATCACTTAAAATGAGAACAATTATAAATACCTTATGAGAGTTCTCTTACATAAAAAAAAAAAAAACAACTTAAAAGACTTAAAGGTGGGCTCCCGTGTTTAAGGCTTTCAACATTTAAATGACACAAGTCAGTCTTCAAGTTCTGCTACGAAATGGGTCTAAAAAAGGCTTAAGAACTTGAGCCGAAGAAACAGAAATTAGTAGTGCCCTAATGCTAATGGGCCTGGACATAAAACGCCCAACGAATTTCTCTATCCATCTAGAGCTAATCTACTTTGTCAAGAAATCAACAGACAACAGTATTTCCGTATATATGGGTCCTTCAGTTTGGTGTTTTTTCGTAGTTCTATGTGTGGCAACGCGCCTCATTAACTTGTGGACTTTTACCATGCATTTGAGAACCAGAGAACAGTGGCGATAGTAATGACCCCTGTGAAGGTTTTAAGTTTAAACTTTTAGCTGCCAAAAGTTGATAGAGAAATGCATGGATTGATTCATACGCAAGAATTAAGAAAGGGATCGTGCTCTCAGGATGTTGACCCGTGAGATCAGAAGCACCCTCGAAAGAGAAACTAAACTGAAAAGCACCAAGCTTGTTGAACTGGAAAAAAAACAAAACAAAACAAAAGCTGGGAGATGTGGAAATTTTCTTGGGTTTTGGTTGTTTAAATAGATTTTGAAAATATGTTAAATATTTTTAATAAAAAATAGGCTATCACATCATGAAAAAGATTTATCTCATTACTCTGTTAAATATATAAACAAGAAAACTAAAAGAATTAGATGGAAAGGCTCCTAGCGTTCTTTTTAGAAAATTTACGAACTAGAGTGTGCATTTGTTATTGGCTTAAAATGTCAGTTTTTTTTACTATTTAACTTATTTTTACTACTATTTATAAGCTCTACTGCACTTTTTGATACTGTTCATGAGTCTAACTATACTATTTTAGCAATATTTTAGCTTTATCTACCGTACTTTTAGCAAAGAAAATTTAGTTTCAGCTAAATAAGCTGTTCCCAAACAGATACTAAAAATAATCATTTGAAATATAAAAGAATTAAAAATGCACAATAAGTATTTTGACCTAAAATTTTAAACACGTTTACGTGAGGGATCAAGAAAAAGGAGAATTTGTAAAATAATATTATTTTACAACACAATTTAAAAGCGGACTAAACTCCTAAATAAATTTAAAATTATACTAATTTAAATAATTATCATTAAAATAATATCATCATCTGAATTACCCAAAAAAGAAATAATTTGCTGTCACCAAAAGAAAGGGGCGGACAAACGAAACAGATTAAAGAGGAGAAGAAAGGGAAGTTGGTGCGCCACATGGGGCCATGACCAACAACGTGATACTGACGGTCGCAAATCGAGCTATCTGCCTTTTTTTTTTTTTCTTTTTTAAGGTTTTTTTATATGAGAAATGTTAGTGACACCAAAAATAATTATGTGATGATTTTTATTTTATTTATTTTTTGATAAACATGTGGTGATTTTTATTGAGTACATGTGATTTTTTTATTTTTTTTTATTTTATAGTTTATTAATATTAGATTCTTAGTATTTTGCACTTATTAACTCACTTGACACAAAAATTAAAAAACTTAAGTAGACACATGGCACAAGTTTAAATGGATAATTATGGTGTAGTTCCCACATAAATTTAGACATATAGTGCAGAATTGGATTATAATTTCAAATTCTAATTCAATCTCTAAGCTTTGCCTATTAATATATATATATATATATATATATATAGATGACTTATAAATTTGAATTTTTTAGTTATATGATTATGTTTTTTATAGTTTATTATATGAGAATGCATTCGGTCCGGAATTGGCGTAAATCCTCTATTTTACGCCCTCCAATTGTAAGTGGCCACATTAGCAATTCATTTAAGAATGAATGACATCTGCCACAAAGAATCAAATCTCCAAAACCCAATTTCAACAGAAACCCACCCAAAAGATTGCATCACTAATCCAGATCAAGTGCTTTACGTTGAAACAAAGGGTGATATGGCAGATTTGGGACTAAATGGCAAGATTGGCGGTGTAGAAGTAAAGGCAACTTGGGTTCGCGACGGTGGCTTGAATAGCTCGTTGGCTGCTGTTTGATAGGTTAGTGTCGATGGTTTGAAAGAAGTAGATCTGATTGCTGGGTTGTCGGCATGATGGGTTAGGGTGGTGGTCGGATATGTTGACAATGGAGGAATTTATTTTTGAGAAATACCTTATGGATTGATGGCAGTGAGCAGGTTAGGCAGCTTCTGGTGGGTTTTTTTTATCGTATTCAATTGGTGGTGGGATGGTTGCAGTGGGGATGAATTCTTTTGGGTGGGTTTCTGCTGAAATTGGATTTTGGAGATTTTATTCTCTGTGGTTTTGTCTTTCATTCTTTAGTGAATTGTTGATGTGGCCACTTACAATTGGGGGCGTAAAATAAAGGATTTATGCCAGATCCGGACCGAATGTATTCTCATTTTCAAAGCGATGGACAGCTGACCTTGGCCTAATTTATTTCATTACAATATTTGTTTGATTTAATTGGTTACTAAACTCTCTCTCTTTCAATTCTAGCATCTGACTTCTAAAGGGTTCAAAAATTTTCCAGAATTATCTGCTATGCAAGATATTGATACATCTAACCCTATTAATTTTTTTTGCTCTTTCTGAAAGGTCTACTATCAATTGGCAAGATCCAATGAAGGTGGCAAAAGGACTCACCAAAAAGAAAACACACAAGGGGGCAAAAGGATGCAGAGGAAGAGAGAGAAGCATAAGTGGAGGTCGAGATGGAAAGGCTATCCGAGACATCAATAGCGACTGTGACCCAGCTCCACATATCCAAAAAACAGGTAGGCCTCAAATTGGGTTCCATTTCTCACAAGCCAATGGTGGTGTTGAGGGACAAGACAAAAGTTGGGATGGATTGGAAAGGGAAAAAGGAAGTGGAGGGAGAGACAGAGGAAGCATGGGGGCAGGTCATGAAGAGGAGGCGGTCCTAGACATCAAAAGGGACTATCATCAAACTCTACACATTGAAGGAAACAGTAGGCCTAAAGTTGGGTTTGGTGTCTCACAAGCCAATGGCAGTGTTGAAAGGCGAGGTGGAAGTCCAGATGAATGTCGAGATGCAGAAGGAGACGGGAGCAGATTAGGGGCAAATCAAGCTCGAGATGGAGAAGGCGAGGGAAGCTCATCAGGTGAGAGTCAAGGTCAAGAGAGAGGAGAGGGAAGTGCATCAAGAGAAAATCAAGGTGGAGATAGAAATGCAGAGGGGAGCAGATCAAGCGATGACAAAGACGAATGCGAACGCGAACGCCAACGTAGTGTTAGGGGTGACATAGAACACGGAAGACAAGAAAGTAACCAGGAAGAGATCGACTTCTCTAGTATTCCAGAGACATTCATGACCATAATTGGAGCGGTAACAATTGCTATTGTTGACTTTCATAGCAGTGGAGCTATTTCTTCCACGATTCTGAGACTCGTTATTGCTATAAATGTATTTGGTTTCCTTTGTTGCATGACTTCTATGTTGCACAAGCATAGGAAACCAAGGGTTGCGCGCATCTTTAGAACCATAGGGCACTACAAGAAAAAACGTTTATTGCAATGAAAAAAACCATTGCAATAGCATTAGAGTCATTGCAATAGTTGATACAAGATGCTGCAATAAAATTTGAGGTAATAGGTTTATACAACAAAAATTTTTATTGCAATAAACTCCAAATATTTTAATAATAACTTTGATGCAATGATATATATACTGTTGCAATAAACAATTTACTATTTTGAATATCTTGTAAGTATAGGCTATTACGTTATGAAACTTATTGTAATAGAATACTGTTGCAAATAATTGAACAAAATAAGTCGAATTCAATTACTGCAATGATATCTTCATTGTAAAACATAATTAATTCATTTTGTCATTGCAGTTGACTATAAAATAATTGATATCAAATTATTGCAACGAAATATTCGTTGCAGTTTTGTGTTTGTCATTGCAATAGATTGTAAAAGAATTAATATCAAATTATTGCAATGGTAACTTCTTTGCAATAAGCTATTAATTCGAAATTTTCGTTGTAATAGATTGTAAAAACAATTTGTATCAATTTATTGCAACGATTCTTTCATTTTAAGTTATTGCAACAATTTTTCCTAATATATTATAACTTCTATTGCAGCTGAAAATTATAAGTTATTGCAACTTATTATTATTGATGCAATAGTTTAACACTTTTAAGTTACTATTGCAACCATTTTAACTTGTAGATGCGATATTTTATCTAAAACTACTATATACATATTTTGTTGTATTAACACTTGATATAATAGACATTTTTTGATGTAGTGGGGGTTGCTGCTGCTGGCTTGGGGTTGTTACTATTGGTATCTGTATACTTTTCCAACTATTATGGTTGGATAATACTGGGCCTGGGATCGCTTGCTATATTGGTTATCTGTGTCTGTGCCTTTAGACCTTGAACAGAACTCAGATCAACATTCCAATCCCAAAAAAAAAAAAATGTTGAATCAACGTTATAGGCTATCAGCAGTTAATATTCTTTACTAGATCAATACTGTATTTTTTTCCCCCCAGAAAATTTGGGCTATCTAATGGGGATTTTGAAACCGCACCGACTTGTAGACTCTAGAATCGGGTGGTAATGCTGATACGAATTTCCGATAGTGATATGATTATGGTGTGCTTGTTTTCCAGGTTTTTATTTTTAATTTTTTAAGTTAGAAATTTATTCAAGTAATTTAAATTGGAAGTTTAACTCCAAATCTTTATTCAAGGATCATATATTGAAATTTTTAAATTTAAGAAATCATTTGAACTCCAAATTTTTTTAATAAAATAATGCTAAATAATTTTTGTAGTTTTGTCCATACAATGTTAATAATAGAACGTTACTATAAAACCATGCCATTTTTTTTAGCATTTGACACATCTCATAAAGCGAGGATTTTGGTGTTTTGTGTGCCAAATATTAAAAATTTAGCATTTGACACACCTGAGTGCTCTAAATCACTTAAAATGAGAACAATTATAAATACCTTATGAGAGTTCTCTTACATAAAAAAAAAAAAAATTAAAAAATTAAAAAAAAAAACAAAAACAAAAACAAAAACAAAAACAAAAACAACTTAAAAGACTTAAAGGTGGGCTCCCGTGTTTCAGGCTTTCAACATTTAAATCACAGAAGTCAGTCTTCAAGTTCTGCTACGAAATGGGTCTATAAAAGGCTTAAGAACTTGAGCCGAAGAAACAGAAATTAATAGTGCCCTAATGGGCCTGGACATAAAAGGCCCAACGAATTTCTCTATCCATCTAGAGCTAATCTACTTTGTCAAGAAATCAACAGACAACAGTATTTCCGTATATATGGGTCCTTCAGTTTGGTGTTTTTTCGTAGTTCTATGTGTGGCAACGCGTCTCATTAACTTGTGGACTTTTATCATGCATTTGAGAACCAGAGAACAGTGGCGATTGTAATGACCCCTGTGAAGGTTTTAAGTTTAAACTTTTAGCTGCCAAAAGTTGATAGAGAAATGCATGGATTGATTCATACGCAAGAATTAAGAAAGGGATAGTGCTCTCAGGATGTTGACCCGTGAGATCAGAAGCACCCTCGAAAGAGAAACTAAACTGAAAAACACCAAGCTTGTTGAACTGAAAAAAAAAAAAAAAACAAACAAAAACAAAAAAAAAAAAAAAAACAAAAGCTGGGAGATGTGGAAATTTTCTTGGGTTTTGGTTGTTTAAATAGATTTTGAAAATATGTTAAATATTTTTAATAAAAAATAGGCTACCACATCATGAAAAAGATTTATCTCATTACTCTGTTAAATATACAAACAAGAAAACTAAAAGAATTAGATGGAAAGGCTCCTAGCGTTCTTTTTAGAAAATTTACGAATTAGAGTGTGCATTTGTCATTGGCTTAAAATGTCAGTTTTTGTTACTATTTAACTTATTTTTACTATTATTTATAAATTCTATTGCACTTTTTAATACTATTCATGAGTCTCACTGTATTATTTCAGCAATTTTTTAGCTTTATCTACCGTAGTTTTAACAAAAAAATTTTAGTTTCAGTTAAATAAGCTGTTCCCAAACAGATACTAAAAATAATCATTTGAAATATAAAGAATTAAAAATGCTCAATAAGTATTTTGACCTAAAATTTTAAACACGTTCATGTGAGGGATCAAGAAAAAGGAGAATTTGTAAAATAATATTATTTTACAACACAATTTAAAAGCGGGCTAAATTCCTAAATAAATTTAAAATTATACTAATTTAAATAATTATCATTAAAATAATATCATCATCTGAATTACCCAAAAAAGAAATAATTTGCTGTCACCAAAAGAAAGGGGCGGACAAACGAAACAGATTAAAGAGGAGAAGAAAGGGAAGTTGGTGCGCCACATGGGGCCATGACCAACAACGTGATACTGACGGTCGCAAATCGAGCTATCTGCCTTTTTTTTCCTTTTTTCTTTTTTAAGGTTTTTTTATATGAGAAATGTTAGTGACACCAAAAGTTCTCCTTTTATACTAGTATTTTCCATCAAAATGTCTAATATTCACCAGTATGTTTGGAGTAGACAGGTGTTTAGTAGATTCTCAAAAAAAAAAAAAAAACAAAAACAAAAACAAAAATGGTGTTTAGTAAACTTCAAAGGCATTTCGATACTCGTTGACCCATCGCATGAGAAATATGGTTGGTATAGTACTCTATTGACGTCTATTCTTGTTTGCATGCCAAAATATAAATAAATTAAGTAAAAAATAATAAAAAAAGGATGTCCTAAAATAAAGGTCAACCATTTCACATAGGATCTTCTCACTCATTTTGACTATGCTGATTTATTGTAAAAGTAATAATAGTGATATTACAAATTTTATTATATAGCTCTTATAAAATAATTTGCCTTCAATCATTAAAAATAATTTAAATATTTATTTATTATCCTATAATGATAATTTAGCATTTTTTTTTTCAAACCAAACTAGATCGGTAGGCCGGTTCAATGATTTTTCATTGGTACAAACATAGATGGAATCCCACCTCTCCTTGCATACTACTTTACAAAGAACAAGAAAAAAAAAAGTCTAAAGTAGGAGTATTGGATCTTTTTTATTTGTATTGGATCCATCTCACAAAGTCTACTGTCACAACAATTTTCATAATTTTGGTCACAAGTCACCTACATGACGATTTGTAAATGGTGAAAAAAAAAACAGTAGGTTCATGTAAGTTTACAATTTCACCGCTCACAAGTCGCCATATAGACAAATTGTGACAAAGTTATGGAAATAATTGTGGTCCTAAACTTACTTTTAAATTTGATATTGAAACTCTAAAGGTCAGTGACATTATGTACAGTTAGTCATAAACAAATCCTCCGAAGAAAAAATGATCCAAACTAGGAAAATTATTAGGTACTCTCGGAATAACATAAATGTGTAGTTCTTCCTCTCACATGAATGGTGGGTCCCACCATGAATTTAATTAGTGGGACTCACCATTCATATGAGAAGAGGAAGTATGCATTTATGGTACTCCGAGAGTATACAATAATTTCTCTCCAAACTAGGAAAAAGTATTTTGTATCAAATTATACCACATCAAAATCCAATAAATAAAAAACATGTGTGCAAAAATAACTACCCACTAATACATGTTTTTCATTTGTTAGTAGGTAATTATTTTTTGTAAATATGTCTCTTACTTATTGAATTTTGACACTACTGATATGGTATATTTTGATACCAAAATACCTTTCCAGTATGTTCCATCTACGTCCGGATGCATGTTAGTTTAAATTAATACGCTGAAGAAATTCCGACACCCAGTGATGGCGGTGCCGGAGATAATACTTCTAATTAGGATGACTTGAGTGATATGACAAAGACGACCAATAACGCAAGACAAGCGACACCGATGATCCAAAGAAGATAGATAGGAACGATCATAGCCACCATTAATATGAACCCTAGAGTAGCAGCAGCAGATCCTATCTTCCCCAAAAGTTTGGCAGTCTCGGGGTGGGTATCACTTTGCCAGAGAGCAGCTGTGCAACATACGAACCCGAATAAGTTCGTAATCAATGCACAATAAAGAAGGTCCTTAGTACCAGTAGATATGCCAAGGAAATCGACAGCAATGACAGCAGCAGTTGATTGGGCAATGACTACAATGAAAATCTCTACTATTTTCATTGGTCTCGAGTTCTTTCCTCCCATTGCCTTTTCAATGTCACCAACCATGCTTCTGCTTTCTTCAACATCTATGTCTTTGTTTCCGTCTCGATTTCCACCCCCACCTCCACCTCCTATGCCTCTGTCTCTTCCTTCATCTTGGTCTCCTCCACCACCAGTTATGCCTCCATCACTTCCTTCATCTTGGTCTCCTTCTCCACCAGTTACGCCTCCATCACTTCCTTCATCTTGATCCCCTCGTCCACCACCTATGTCTTCATCTTTCCCTTCACCTACACTTGCAGCTCCAGTTCCCCCCTTCTGTCCACCCGAATTTTCTTGTTGGCCTCCAACACTGCCATTGGTTTTTGTGAAGCGGAACCCAAGTTTAGAGCGCAAGGAAAACATTTTAAGTTTTAAAGTGTATTAAGTGTTGCAGATGAATCAAGTCTGTAAATAATTTTATAGTAGAAGACTTGAAACGTAATCTAGTTACATTGTTGTTACCAAGAAGTTGAATAGCAAATTCTAGGAAGTTTCAGGCCCAATAATCCTCAATATATAAATTGAAAACTGTCCAATATTTCCATGCCATGTTTGTCAAGTTATCACATACATCAAGTTCTCAACACGGTAGACTTAGATAGGTAAATACCGCGTTATAGACTTGATTCATAATCGTCGCTTACAAATTTCAGCGAAAGTTTCGGTTAGACTATGTTGGCCATTCTGGGGTCCATATATACTTTTTGAAATGGATGGATTGCTTGTTAAGCTTTAATACACTTTCAACTTCGGGAATGCCAACGAAAATTCCTAGAATCAATGTCAGATCTTGTTAAATATATCTAGTAGTAGTTAAGAGGATGAAGCCCGTACCTTTGGGACTTCCCCCTCCAGAAATCCTTCTTCCCCTCTCAAAGATCTTTGACCTTTCAAAATCCTTCAACTTTTTCCTTTTGAAACCAATTGTTAGCATCTCATCCTCTGCAACTACAATTTTTATTTTTCTTCCACACGAAAACGTAGACGGAAATCCAGTTCCGACTCTCTTCAAAGACCGACCACCGGACTATCATATGTTTCTAATATTCAACCTGTTCACCTTCAGTTCTATGATGATCCAACACAAGGCAAGGATTGAAAGATTTTGCAGGATTTATGCCATTGCTTCCATGTTGTCGGCAATAGCAATTGTCTTCTGCGCCACAGTTCTCTGGTTTGTAAGCCCGCTCCTGAACCACGACAAATAGTTATTATTATTATGGGGGAATAAATGCCAGACATAGTGACATTTATGGTTTATTTGAAATTTGCTTATTTTGCTGAAATTAAAATTTTTTTTCGAAAGGTACTGTAAATAAAAGTAAAACTTAATTAAAATAGTATAGTGAGATTCATGAATAGTACCAGAAAGTGCAGTGAGACCCATAAATAGTAGCAAAAATAAGCTGAATAGTAAAATAAGTTGGTAAAATTAATCATGTTAAACGGACACTTATTCGGTATTAAATTCAAAGAAATTGGTTAATTCAAAAAAGAATAATGCAAAAGATACAAACTTCTTTACAAAAAAAAAAAATTACAAATTGTTAACGTGGTGAGTGATCATTGATAAATAAAAAAAATGCTATTTGAAAGGGAAAAAATGTACGGCTACGATACCTAGTATGACGGGACGGGCTGATTATGGTTCGTGGGCTGAAAGGTAGACGAGTCTGCTATTTGCAAGGCCTGTTGAGGACGGATCCAGAGTGGACGGACGAGAGAGGAACAGACTGATCGGCCGTGGGCCTGCTGAACTTCTTGATGGGAATACTTGCGGCCCATTCTCAGAAAGCCTTAAATAGAATCCTAGTGCAAAGTGGATTCTAGAGATTACGTATATTGGTGAAGATCTTCCCTATAAGGAAAAGACTTGTCCACCACGTTTTGGACTCTTAAAGATGATTTCTACAAGGAAAGGACTTCGACCTCAAGTAAAAGAGTGCAACTTTCGACTACTATAAAAGCCCCATTACCCTCACAAATCAAGACACGTGTAATTAACCCTCCCTAGCACTCTGGAGTTGTAAAAGGTTCTAACTTGACCTTCGGAGGGCATTTGGCCGGCACCACACCGGTGCTCTCAGTAGGTTCTTTTTCTCTTCCTTATTGTACAGGTGATTTTTGGAGCGTGTGAGCGACGTGTAATTCATTGGTGATATTTCAACATCATCAGTTGGCGCCGTCTGGGGGGAACGAAGACTTGAAGTGATCAGACGTTGCTTCATCCCTGAGATAGAAGGGTTGCATGGTGCTCACTTGCTCGATGGCAACCACCAACGACATCCAAGGAGAGGAACCACCCATAACCGCACTCGAGAGACAGGTTCGAACTCTTACTGCGGCCGTGGAGCGCCTTACCAAACAAAATCACGACCTAGAAGAAAAGTTATGTCAGAAGAATACAACACCCAATAACCAGAGGGAGGATCAGGAAGGTACCAGCGCCATGCAAAGAGATCAAGAAGGGCCGGAAGGGAGCAACGCCCCAAGCAGGCCAGAACGGCAAAACGCGAGCCTCCCATCCCTCATGGACATGACTCCTCCACCTATTTTCGCAGAGATGCAAGCGATGAAGGAACAGATGGAGGTCATGATGAACGTCCTTAAGGGACGAGTGTCCAGCGATCTTGACGACCTAGTGAACCAGACCGACTCTCCATTCACTGCCCCCGTCAATTCTTTTCCCCTACTGCATAAGCTCCGGATGCCACAGATAGAGAGTTACGACAGAGTCAAGGATCCCCTAGATCACCTGGAGACATTCAAGACCTTGATGCACCTGCAAGGGGTACCAGACGAAATCATGTGTAGGGCCTTCCCCACAACACTAAAGGGTCCCGCGAGAATATGGTTCAATCGGCTGACACCGAACTCCATCAGCACTTTCAAAGAGTTGAGCGCTCAGTTCACCTCACACTTTATAGGGGGACACAGGTACAAGAAATCCACGGCATGCTTAATGAGCATCAGGCAGAGAGAGGACGAGACATTAAGATCCTACATAACCCGCTTCAATAAGGAAGTGCTTTCGATCGATGAAGCCGACGACAAAATACTGGTAGCGGTCTTCATAAACGGGTTGCGAAAGGGCAAGCTTTTGTTCTCACTATACAAAAACGACCCCAAGACCATGTCAGAGGTACTCTACAGGGCCACTAAGTACATGAACGCAGAAGACGCGTTACTAGCCCAGGAGGAAAAACCCAGGAAGAGAGAGCGGCAAGCGGACGTACGGCAGGATCAAGGGCAAAAGAGACCAAGGATAAGAGACAGAAGGGATGAAAGGCGCCCTAAACCCTCGGGAGGGAGGTTCACAAGCTTCACACCACTGAACGCCCCAATAGACCAAGTTTTGATGCAAATCAAAGACGAGGGGGCGCTGACGTTCCCAGGGTGACTGAAAAGCGACCCAAGCAAATGACCTTGAGACAAGTACTGTCGTTTCCATCGAGATCACGGTCATGACACGGCCGATTGCTATGACTTGAAGCAGCAGATTGAGGCCCTCATTAGACAAGGGAAGTTGCAGAAATTCGTCAACAAAGAGAGAACGGATCCCAATCACCAAGAGCAGGCCCCCCGACGGGATAATGAGCGTCCTAGACCCCCCATCGGAGATATAAGGATGATTGTGGGAGGAACCGCGACTACTGGTTCCTCTAAAAAAGCTCGAAAGACGTACCTTAGGATGGTCCAGAACGTCCAGCTAACAGGCTCTACGCCTAATACAGCACGGAAGGAAAACCCCATCATTGGATTCTCTGAGGAAGACGCAAGGAGACTCCACCATCCACATGACGACGCGCTAGTTGTCAGCGTACGTGTGGGGGACTATAATGTTCACCGAGTATTAATCGACAACGGCAGCTCGGCAGACATTCTATACTTTCCAGCATTCCAACAAATGGGGATTGATAGAGCGCGATTGATAACAACGAGTGCTCCACTTGTTGGTTTTAGAGGAACAAGGGTATTCCCAATAGGCTCAATCACACTCTCGGTAACGGTGGGCGATTATCCACAAGAACTCACTAGGGATGTAACATTCCTTGTGGTGAACTGCTCGTCTGCTTACAATGGTATTCTCGGACGACCCATACTTAACTCATGGAAAGTGGCAACATCGACGTACCACCTAATGATCAAGTTCCCTACGGACCATGGGATTGGGGAGTTGCGAGGAAACCAGGTGGCCGCCCAGGAATGCTACATTGCCATGCTAGAAATGGAAGATCACCATCAAACAATGTGCATAGAAGAACAGTGGGCCGTCGCGGAACCGGTTGAAGAGCTGGAGGAGATAATACTCGGTGAATCAAAACCTGAGCGAATGACTAGGATAGGGATATTGGCCAGCCAGTCGGTGCGTTAGGCCCTCGCAGCATTCCTCAGGAAGAACCAAGATGTATTCACATGGAGCCACGAGGAAATGCCCAGGATTGATCCCTCTGTCATGGTACACAAGCTCAACGTGAACCCTGTATCCCCACCTGTCCGGCAGAAAAAGCGAGCGTTCGCTCAGGAACAAGATCGAGTGATAGCGGAAGAGGTCAGAAAACTACTTGAGGCGGATTTCATTCGGGAAGTATATTACCCAGAATGGTTGGCAAACGTAGTCATGGTCAAAAAGGCTAATGAGAAGTGGCGAATGTGCGTCAACTTCACGGACATTAACAAGGCATGCCCGAAGGACAGTTACCCCCTCCCGCAGATAGATTCTCTTGTTGACTCAACGGCTAGACACCAGCTCATAAGTTTTATGGATGCCTTTTTAGGCTATAATCAGATCAAGATGAAGGAAGCTGATCAAGAGAAAACGTCCTTCGTCATCAGCCAAGGACTTTTTTGCTATAAGGTGATGCCATTCAGACTCAAGAACGCGGGGGCAACGTACCAAAGATTAATGAACAAAATGTTCGCGCACCAGATTGGGAGGAATGTACAAGTCTATGTTGACGACATGCTGGTCAAGAGCCTGCACGAAAATGATCACCTGAGCGACCTCTAGGAGACATTCGATACCCTACGATCATACAACATGAAGCTGAATCCAAGCAAGTGCGTGTTCGGAGTAACGGCGGGAAAATTCTTGGGGTTTATGGTATCCCAAAGGGGAATAAAGGTCAACCCAGAAAAGATAAGGGCTATCATGAAGCTAGAACTGCCAAGGACGATAAAAGACGTGCAAACCTTGAATGGCAAAGTTGCGGCCTTGAACAGGTTTGTCTCTAAAGCAACGGACAAATGTCTACCGTTCTTCCGCATCTGAAGGAAATCATTCGAGTGGACGGATGAGTGTCAGAAGGCATTTGAAGACCTGAAGAAATACCTCGCCTCTCCACCATTGCTTAGCCCGTCCAAGCTAGGAGAAGAACTCTATTTGTACCTAGCAGTTTCGTGGGTAGCGGTGAGCGCGGCCTTAGTAAGAGAAGAGGAAGGAACTCAGTGACCCGTCTATTTCATAAGTAGGGGATTCCGAGGGGGCAGAAGAAAGGTACCCCCAGATGGAGAAGCTCGCCTTCGCGCTGGTAACTGCAGCCCGAAAACTCAAACCGTACTTCTAGGCCCATACTATCATCGTCTTGACGGATCAACCACTAAAAAGAGCAATGAGCAGCCCTGAAGCTGCCGGACGAATGGCTCTGTGGGCGATAGAGCTAAGCGAGTTTGACATACGTTATCGACCGCGAACTGCAATAAAGGGACAAGCAGTGGCAGACTTCATTGTCGACTACACCTAAACAGAAGACAAGGGGGCACACGCCCTCAGATAATGGAACGTCCACACGGACGGATCTTCAAACAAGCAAGCTGGAGGCGCCGGTGTGTTAATTCAAACCCCCGACGGAGAGAAAATCAAGTGTATGATTCGGCTAGACTTCCCAACGACCAACAATGAGGCCGAGTATGAAGCGTTGGTGGCAGGATTAGACCTCGCAAAGGCAGCAGGTGCCAAGGACATGGTCATACATTACGATTCGCAAGTAATAATCAGTCAGATTAGCGGCGTCTATGAGTGTAGGAGCGAAAGGATGAAGAAATATCTGGAAGAGGTCAGGAGTCAAATCGGCACTCTCGAAGTCACATTCGTCCAAATCCCAAGGGAGGAGAACGAATGTGCTGATCGTCTTGCAAAAGCAGCCTCCGCAGAGTTTATGACGGTCCCCGATCAGGTATTGTCGTTTATCCAAAATTCCTCTATTATTGACAACGGAGCAGAAGTGTAGGAAGTGAATCCCGAAAACAATTGGACTACGCTGTTAATAGCATACCTAAAGACGGGCACGCTTCCAGACGAAAGAGACGCAGCAAGAAAACTAAAAGTCCAAGCCTCGCGATTTGTAATGATCAATGATGTCTTATACAAAAGGGGATTCTCACGACCGTACCTAAGGTGTTTAGGCCACGAAGAAGCAGACTAAGTAATGAGAGAAGTCTACGAGGGTATCTGCGGAAACCATTCGGGGGCACGGTCCTTAGCGCACAAACTGATCTGAGCAGGGTACTATTGGCCTACAATGCAAAAGGACGCATAAGCCTACGTCAAGACTTGCGACAAATGTCAAAAGTTCAGCAACCTAATCAGACAACCAATTGAGGAGCTGACACCCATGATGGCCCCCTGGCCGTTCACCCAATAGGGACTAGACATTATAGGCCCTTTCCCAACGGCTGCACGACAGCTGAAATTTCTGGTAGTAGGGATCGACTATTTCACTAAGTGGGTGGAGGCAGAAGCCCTGGCAACTATCACGGAGAGGAACATCCGAAGTTTTGTGTGGAGAAATATCATATGTAGGTTCGGGCTACCAAGAGTACTCATCTCCGACAACGAAAAGCATTTCGACAACAAGGCGTTCCAAGATTTCTGTTCGGAACTAGGCATCAGGAATTACTACTTGTCACCCGCACACCCACAGGCCAATGGGCAAGTCGAAGTCAAAAACCGGTCATTGCTCAAAATCATCAAGACCTGGCTCAAGGGGGTAAAGGGCATCTGGCCTGACGAGCTACCAAGTGTCTTATGGGCATATCGTACTACGGCAAGAACGCCCACTGGAGAAACACCATTTTGACTAGCATATGGAAGTAAGGCTGTCATTCCAGCAGAAATAGGGCTTATGAGCTATCGGGTGGAAAGCTATAACAAAGATAAGAACGAAGAGGCTTTGCGGCTGCAGCTAGACCTAGTCGACGAAGTCCGGGCTACAGCAAAGCAGAGGTTGGCTCGATACCAAAACCTCATGGCAAAATACTACAACTCCAATGTCAGACACAGAGATTTTCAGATCGGAGACCTTGTGCTACGGAAGGTGATGGGAGCAGCTAAAGATCCTTCACAAGGTAAACTTGGCCTCAACTGGGAAGGACCCTACAAGATCTCATCATGGCAGAGGAAGGGGACCTACCACCTCGAAACCATGGACGGACGGAAGCTATAGCACCCATGGAACACGGAGCACCTTCGAAAATACTACCAGTAGAGACAGTGTGAAGATACGAAGAACATCAGCATTCCCCTATTTTCCCAATTTTTCATTTTCCTAGTTTTTACTTCAATTAGTTCTTTCTATAAGTACCTTTTTTAAGCTCAAGGGGGCAGGCATTTTTGACTTATTACAAACATGTGGTTTTCATTTAATTAATAAGAGGAATATTCAGACTCGACTATATTTGTTGACTATGGATGGAGATAAATTAAGTCCACAAGATGGACGGATCGTCCTGAAAGGATGATAACACTTAAGTCCAAAGAATGGACGGATCATCCTAAAAGGATAATAACTCTTAAATTCCAAATAATGGACGGACAAGAAATAACGTCCACAAGCTAGACAGATCATCCTGAAAGGATGATAACACTTAAAGTCCAAAGAATGGATGGATCATCCTAAAAGGATAATAAATCTTAAAGTCCAAATAATGGACGGACGAGAAATAAAGTCCACAAGCTGGACGGATCGTCCTGAAAGGATGATAACACTTAAAGTCCAAAGAATGGACGGATCATCCTAAAAGGATAATAACTCTTAAAGTCCAAATAATGGACGGACAAGAAACAAAGTCCACAAGCTGGACGGATCATCCTAAAAGATAATAACTCTTGAAGTCCAGAGAATATACGGACAAAAACTCACTCCACGAGCTGGACGAATCTTCCCAAAAGGATGATAACTCTTAAAGTCCAAGTAATGGACAGACAAAAAGTTAAGTCCACATACTGAACGGACCATCCTAAAAGGGTGATAACTCTAAGTCCAAAGAATGGACGGATCATCCTATAGGATGACAACCCTTAAAAGACCGAAGAATGGACGGATAAAAAACTAAGTCCACAAGACTGGACGGATTGTCCCAATAAAATAAAAAGAGAACGGATGAAGCACATAAACTAAACGGAGTCCATCTAATAGCATTAAATATACTCAAAGTAAAATAACTGCATTTCACAAAAATAAAATAAAGGTCGATGGACCTTGCAGAGTTTAACAAATATATAAAGAAAAAACCCCAGACAGGCAATGTTCAAAAACCCCAAAACGTGACGGGGCATTAGAAATTGTTTTACACTTCAAAAAAAAAAAAAAAAACACTAAGTTATTACAAATCTTCCACAGGAGCATCTCTCTCTTCGCCATGACGGTCCTGATCATCCTTAGCTTGGCTTTCAGCGACGGTCTGGTCAGCGGGAGCTTCACGGACGGGAAGGTTCTCGTCAAAGAGAGCGTCTATATCTTCTGATTGGACGGGTTGAACAAATGTTGGCTCGGGGGCAGTGATAGCGACGGCTGACAGGTCCACCTCCGGGTGCAAAGTCTTCACCTGACGAATGGCATCGTCAAAACCGTCGTTATATGCAAGACTCAGTTCCGTGATCAGGGCGTCGGAGTCACGATACTCATGTATCGCGACCTCCTTCGCCTGACGGACCTCATTGTCTTTCTCCTCCAAAGCTTTCTTCAGACGGTCCATCAACTTGATACATTCGTCCCGAGCCGTCTCAGCCATCTTAAGTTTCTGCTCTTGGATGACCTTCCAGGCCTTAAGCTCAAGCAGCTCGTCCTCCAGCACCTTGGATTTCCCACGTACACGGCCAAGGGTCGTCTCATGGTTGAGACACCGTCCCATCATGCCCTTCATCATGATCATGGCCTGAAAAAACAACAACAAAAAACATAAGTAAAATATCGAAGGCAAAAAGAAAAGGGATGAAAGGACGGACCATATGACGACGGATGAGTTACTTGCGCAATATTGAAAAGGTCTGTCTCTCCCATCGCCTCCGTCGAGTGGTTCCCCAAGTCCTCGTAGTCGTCAGTGGTAATGATGGACGACAGCCTCTCAAGAGCGTACTTGGAGTCCTCATAGAGTAGGATGAGGGGCTTCTTCTGGCTACCAGACGGACCCGTCATTAAGCCCTTACCAGCCCCATGCTTCACAGGGGTGACCGTCTTATTCCCCCTAGCCATCAAGCCAACGACGGGCTTCAGGGAAACCTTGGGCTGTTTGGGTGCACGGTCACTCTTCATGGGCTGTTTCCTCTTAATAGTTTGTTTGCTGGAGCCCATCCCCATAGGGTCCGTTCCAGCCTCTTTCTTTTTGGCAGCTTGAAGTCTGATAGCTACTCGCCTTTTAGAGTCGTCCATCTCTGAAAGAGGTAGACGGGTAAAAAAAAAAAAAAAAAGGAGATCAAGGAGGAGCGACGGACTTACGTTGACGGGTGCGCTTCTCGTACTTAAGTGCCACCGGGGTTGGCTCGGGCCCGTCGCAATACCAGTGAATGGTGTTGAGACTGGCAAGCTTAGCCCAGGTCCATTCCTCAACTTTTGTTTTTGCAAAAATTTTCTCAAGGAAGCTGAACTCCTCGAGAGTGATTTGTGGACGCCGTCAAACTGTGTCGAAGAAGACGGACGTTAAAAAACGCAATAAATATTAAATAAACTAAACTTAGTGGTTTCTACACGACGGGCCATACCAGATGGGTTTAAAACGCCCCAAACTATGTCGATGGGCATGTAATCCGTTTGCCCTAGATGACACATCCAACCGTCTCCCTCGACGAAAAAATAACGGCTCTTCCAGTCTCTGTTTGAGCCTGGGGTTTCATATATCACTTTTAGGATGGGGCTCCTAGGGACGAAGCTATACATTCCCCTTGATTTATCTATCTCGTCTGGACGGTAGCAGTGAAGGAACTCCTTTATCGTAAGCCTTCTTCTACAGTCCGACATAGCTCCGTACAAGACCTCCATTGCTATAAAGACCCTCCAGGCGTTAGGAGATACCTGGCTGACGAATAAACCTAGGTATTTAAGGAGTTCACGATGAAGAGAATTTAAAGGGAACCTTAGGCCCGCCTTGAGCATCTGTTCATACACCCTTACGCCGTCCACTCCTTCATAGTAGCATTTTTCTGACATGTAGGGCAGACGGAGTGGGATGTGATCTGGGATTTGGTAATGGGCCCTAAGGGTATTAAAGTGAGGTTCTTTAATGGTGGATGTAAAGGTGTGCACCGTCCACTCTGGAAGCATGACGAACTCCCTAAGTCCATCAGCTCCCACGACGGATCTAACTATTGGCTCTTCGTCGTCAGCTGAACCCTCCTCTATTTCAATCATCTCCATATCCTCATATGTTGAGGACGGGGAGGATGAAGATGGGCTACTCTCCTCGCTCAGAGCGTCTTGGTCTTTGGGACCTGACGGGTATACCTCTTTGTAGTCCGCCCCGTCACGGACGACCGATTGGTTACTTGACGCACTAGACATGGCCTACATGTAATGACAAAACCTAAGACTCTGACGGGTTTGGAAAGAGCGACGGGGGCATAAAGTCTAAAAAATATATAGCATTAAAAAGTAAATAAAAATTAAAAAGAGGACGGATAGAGGATTGCTTACCAAAATTTCGGAATGAGCAAGAGGTTGTAGACGATGGGTATAAGAGTGAACGGAGTACTCTCTGACAGGTATGACGGACTCGCTCTGACAATATTTTCTAGTGAAAAGTAGAAAAATGAGAGGCGGAGGGGTTGATATTTATAGAAGATGTGCACGGAAGACGAAGCGACACCTCGTTCTAAAACAACGACCATTGAAGGGGTGACACTTGGCATGGGTCATAAATGTGTTACTTCTAACCTGTCAGTGTACGGAGATAAGTTCACGGTGCTAGGTATCATAGTCAATTGATCGAAGTTTTAAAACCGTCACCCCACGGTTCCGTTTGCTTAGTTATGACGGACCCATCGGGTGAGGGGGCAACTGAAAGGGAAAAAAATGTACGGCTACGATACCTAGTGTGACGGGACGGGCTGATTATGGTTCGTGGGCTGAAAGGTAGACGAGCCTGTTATGTGGAAGGCCTGTTGAGGACGAATCCGGAGTGGATGGATGAGAGAGGAACGGACTGATCGGCCATGGGCTTGCTGAACCTCTTGATGGGAATACTTGCGGCCCATTCTCAGAAAGCCTTAAACAGAATCCTAGTGTAAAGTGGATTCTAGAGATTACGTATATTGGTAAAGATCTTCCCTATAAGGAAAAGACTTGTCCACCACGTTTTGGACTCTTAAAGATGATTTCTACAAGGAAAGGACTTCGACTCCAAGTAAAAGAGTGCAACTTTCGACTACTATAAAAGCCCCAATACCCTCACAAATCAAGACACGCGTAATTAACCCTCTCTAGTACTCTGGAGTTGTAAAAGGTTCTAACTTGACCTTCGGAGGGCATTTGGCCGGAACCACACCGGTGCTCTCAGTAGGTTCTTTTTCTCTTCCTTATTGTACATGTGATTTTTGGAGCGTGTGAGCGACGTGT
The DNA here is from genome assembly GCA_019022515.1 of Quercus aquifolioides. Taxonomy (NCBI): domain Eukaryota; kingdom Viridiplantae; phylum Streptophyta; class Magnoliopsida; order Fagales; family Fagaceae; genus Quercus; species Quercus aquifolioides. The sequence goes on along the minus strand of CM032331.1, from coordinate 6,482,056 downwards.
AATTCATTGGTGATTTTTCAACATCATCACTATTAAATAATGTTAATGATGGACCTAGATGAAAAACAATAAGAAATTGATCATATCAACAGTTTGCAAAAATATTGTAAAATAGTTTATGACTGTAACATTATTTTTTAAAGAAAGTATCATACTATATATTCAAAGTCTGATTTATACCACCACTCACCCTTGGCGCGATGGTCACTTCATAAGTATAAATGCTTGTGGAGTGTAGAAGTAAGGACTAAAATTCAAGTCTCCAAGAATGAAATTCACACACATATATATTTAGATTATTTTAAAGTAAAACTTCTATCCTGTAAAAAAAAAAAAAAAAAAAAAAATCTAATTTATAGTCTATAGAAATTACCTCTTTTTTTCCCTTTTTGTCCAAGTAATTTAGAAGTAGATTTAGATCTTTAAAGAAAAAAAAAAAAAGTAAATGAAGATCAGTTTTTTTTTTTTTTTGGGTGAATAAGAATAATCAACTAATTTTTTTTTTTTTTTAAGAAGAAAAAAAAAAAAACCGCTTTTCCTATCTAAATAAAATTTCTGGACCTCTCTCAATAAAATGTTAAATTGTAATTTGTAATTGTCAAAGTGGGTCCCTAATAAGTATCAACTAGGTGTCAATAATCTAGCAAGTAAAGAAAAATAAGAGTAAGCAAAATGAAATTAAAGATAGACACCTCACATGCTAGGTGTCATTCAAGGAGTAATTTCCATCAAACTCTAGCAGTAAGTTTTGTAGTACTCTAGCAAACTTAATACATCTATAAATAGATGTTATGTAATGAAAGGAATGAAAGAAATGAATAAAAATTACAATGAAATAGTTGTGCAACAATGCCATGTTCTTCTATCAATAAAAATATTTCCTAGAATTTGAGTTCATATCTAGTATACCTGTAACTTCTCTACAAGAGTAAACACTAATGGCATGTTTGGCAGTTAAAAAAAGGAGGGGGAATATAATAAAGGGAGGGAAATTAATTCAATTATTTTATTTGGAAGTTTTTTAAGGAAGGAGGGGAAGGGGTTTGGAAGGGTTTCAACTCCCTCTAACCCCTCATTTTTTAATTCCCTCAAATTGGAGAGATTTGGAGGGAGAGTAAAGTAGATAAACCATTAACTAAATGAATTCCCCAATTTACCCTTTTTAAATTAACAAAATTACAAACTGATTATATAAATAATCTTTGTTTGTTTTCTAAGAAAATTTAACACTACAAATGACAAATCTTCCCAGTGCTTTCTTACAAACCAAACACAATTTCTACTAAATTTAGTATCTTTACCATTTCTATCCAATATTTTCTCAACAACCAAACAGAAAAGAGAAACCCAAAACCAAATACTACACAAAGTCTCTAATTGCATAGATCCAACGATCCAATACCCAAATCCAAAACTCACTCTTTCTCTCTCTTCCTCACGCGCACATATACCTTATCACCATTATTTCTTCAAGATTTGAGCCCCAATTCTAGGTTTTCTGATTGAGATTTGATCCGAACTTTCTAGGAATTTTTTTTTTCTTAGAGATTTGCTATGGCTAATGAGAAGAACGACGGTCAAGATCGCGTGATCCAATACGACGGTAAGGAATACGAAGACTCATTGTCGTCGTCGTCGTCGTCAACGTCGATGGAGGACTCTATTTCATTGTGCGGTGTTGGATCTGGAGCGAGTTTTCGAGCGGTTTGCAATGGAGCTAGCTCAAAAAATTTTGGTCTATCTCTCTCTCTTGGTCCTTGTTTGGTTGCTCAGAAAATATTGAATTCTAATTTTACTTTTTGGATGTAATATGATAGACTGAGGTGGAGCTAGCTTTTTGTTTGGTTGGTGAGAAATGCTTGCAAACTATAGAAATTTATGAAGGATTTTTATTTTTATTATAATTTTTTTTGAGGTAATAAAAATTATTTTATAATAGTTAATAGTAGTTTTATATATATATATATATATTGAAACAATAGTAGTTATATACTTTTATTAGTGGTATTTGATGGAATGAGAATGTTGATTAAATAATTATTTAATCTAACAAATTAATCATAGACCAATGTTGCAAGTCCATTTTCAAATAGGGGTAAATTTGTCTATTTAAATCATTTCCTCTCCTTTCCATCATAATTTTTAAAACATCCAAACAAGAGGAAGGGCTAATTACTCTCTTCCCCTTTACTAATTTTAAAAACATCCAAACAAGGTGGAGGATAACCATTCTCCTCTACTTTCCTCCTCACTACTCTCCTCCCCTCTACTCTCCTCCCTCTCTAAACTTTCAAACAGGCCATAAATTCTCTTCCTAGCAATATAAATAAGAACTTGCACCCAGCATAAAATACATGGTTATGGAGATCCAATGTATTCCAATCACCTCTGAAACTACTTGAAAAAATGAAAAATCTTGTTGACTACAATCTACAAGTGGCAGAGGTATGTATGATCAAAACAAAGAATTTCTTTGAATGTTCCAGTCCGCTGGCTTTCTCATCATATAAAAATAGATCATCAAGAAAAAGGAAATGATTTTAAGGTTAAATATAACTCTTTTCGTAGTGTTTTTTTTTTCCCCCTAATGTTGACCCTAAAGCTTTAAACGGAGAGGACAATTATCAATGTATTCACATCTGTTTAGCCTATAATCTAGTATAAATTAAACTAATAATTTCCAAAAAGTAAAATAGTAGATTGTCAAAATTTTAAAGTTGATAAAATGATTCAAATTTCGTGGCCGAATTGAAAAAAGTGGGTGGATTGAAAAAATGTAATTTGCTTATTTGAGAGAGTGAAGAATTTAAAATTATGAGCAAAAATTTAATTATAATGCCTTTGAAAAATCAATTTTCAGTCTTTCAAATTTTTAAATTAAGAAAGCAACTTTCTCCACCTATTTCTAATAGTATGGAGCCATCATCGCGTATAGGATAGCAGTGCATGGCGTTTAGGCTTGATAGGGGTCATTAGTCACCACTCCCTATACTAAGAACCAAACACGACAGTATTTTGTAAATAATTAATTATCTTAAATATATTAATTATTTCTTTATTTTCTGATCGCCTAGAGAGGACAAATGAAACATCTTGTTCTTTCTTTAACAATTTTTGATCTCTAGTGAACCTCTCAGTACGATTCGAACTCAGATGAAGTTCTGACCATCTGTCAGAGAAAAAAGAATGAGGGGATTTTGAAGGATTCCCAAGAAATTCTTCAATTTCTTCCGGAAGAAAATGATTATTCATCTCTTTTTCACGTTCCGTGAATAGCCAAGAAGTACCAAAGTGGTTGCAGGAACGATACGCTTTGGTTACCTTACCAGCGAACGCTTCAAAAGGCAACCAGCTTTCAATACTAGTTGAATCATGAAAGAGGGATCTTTCCCTTATATTTAGCCATGCCATTAGATTGACAATTTCAAAAAGTTGTTCATATGTTGGGAAACGCATCCCGGAGAAAATAGCCCTATATTCTATTTTCTTACAAGATTTTAAGGACAAAGAAGAGCACACTCCTCTTGCCTGATGTAGAATTTGGCCTTCGGGGTCAAAGGAGACTCAAAGGCTTGTTAAGGAAGGTGGCAAGGGCTAACGAAGGGGGAAAACAAAAGACATTCAAAAACTAGTGATGTAATGCCCCAAAATCATAAGCAATAAAAGTCTATTTAATCTAAATAATCTATAAAAAAAATATTAAATAAAAGAAACCAGCAACCTAAAATCTTATAACAAATGCCAGAGCTCTAATCCACCAAAGACAAAACATCCTCAAAATAATTCTCCAATACAATGTTTAATGTCATAAAAATAATAATAAAATCCTCAGTTCCACAAAATAATTTGTAACTGTTGTCTTCCAAAAATCTCTACTTCAATAATTCCTCTAATATATTTGTAAGGGGAATAAAAGATGAGATAACTCAATAAGTAGAATGCACTAACATTGGGGTGTGGGAACAAACCTTTCAAATAGATAATTCTTACAACAAATTCATAACTTGTAACTCATCAACATTTTATCATCAAATATTTCATATAAAAATATATTTATATATTGTGAGCCATCATAATATATATATATATATATATATATATATATATCAATACCATCATATAAACAATTTCCTAGGTTTTTCTCGTGATCAACATTTACGCCTCGTTGACAAGGTTATGATGTCCCCTTTTTGGACTAGAACCTCATTTTCATCCCTTTTCTTAAGGAAGGCTCCTTTGGAACCTAAAAGTACACTCTCTTGCTAAGGAGCTTCCTTTTTGGATCCTCAATAATATACTCCCTTGCTAAGAAGCTATCATATGTGCACTGTCCCCTTTTCTGGGACCGTCCCTTACTAAGGACTAGCTGCAATATAATTGTCCCTTGCTAGTGACTAAATACAATACTGAGCTTTTAATCACGACTTGTCATAGGTTTTCAAAACATATTCAAGATGCTCACAAAAATAATCCATTCATAATTCTCAAAAATATAAGGATATATTCACACATACAAGTTTAAATAAATTTAAGTTGTCCCACAAGTTTTTCATAAAACGAATAGTCAATGTGCACATCAAGCATTTACAAAATATTAATTTATATATAGAATATCAACATATTTCTTTGATATAAAATAGTTTAATAATCAACACTATTTGGGAAAACTCTCAAAATTAGTAAACACCACTTACCTTTTATTTGCAAAAATAAAAGAAATCAACCACCCCTGAGTCACAATAAATCAATAGAATTAGGACCTAGCAACTCCAAAAAAATAGGTCCATCAATACAAAATTTTCCCCAATAACAGATGCTATAAGAGTGGGAACAAAAGCTAGCCATTGAGTATTTCAACCTTCCTAAGTTTAGAGCAAAAGAGAGCCATACCTGCAGTCTCCACTCACAGCCACAGTGAAGCAAAGCAAGGTTTAGTAGTGTGTTGCCACTGAAGCAAAAGGAAGCCCCATTAGTAAATACACGTGTAACTTAAGAAGTAAAAGACTAGGATTTTTTAAAAAAACAAAAAACTTATCAAGGTCCATATATTTACTTATGCCACCTCACTTAGGCTTCATATTCCATAGTATTTATCTTATTTTTAATATCTTAGGCCCAAATCAATTAAATCCATTTAATTGTGGGCCTCCTTTTTAATTTATGTATTAGAATTAAATTGGTATCAAAATTATGGGGTGATACAAGTGGAATGCTCTTGGATGAGGAAGGGCTCATTCGAATGGGTGTTACAAGTCAATATAATATTTGCGTTAGTTTTTTTGATTAATAGGAAGATTGAATGAGGTAGGGCTCATCCCCGCATAGGATGATAGAATGGGTTCCTGAGCTTTTTGTGCTAGGAGAAGAGAAGCATAGGATTGATTCTCAAGGTAGCACTCCATTTCGGCCATTTTGGGTTGATCCAAAGTATGGGTCCAGGAGAAGTTATTTCCCTGTATTTCTTTTTTACTTGGAGCATTAGCATAGTTCGTGCAAAAATTTTTGTATATTTTAGTATAAAACATAAAGTTTTTATTTTACATACTCCATTTTTAATGACCACATGTCATACCTGAGGTCGAGGAGGCCAGTGAGATTCTGAGGAGGCCACACCCTCGGATTGCGAGGCCACGTCGGTGGCACCTTGCCCTAGGAGGTCCCACTGTGTCAAAGGGGCTTCAGCAAGAGGGACAACCCTGATGTGACTGAAGGGAGGGAAGTTGCCACTACATTCAATGCATCACACCAAATCTCAGGGCCGCATTTATGTGGAGAAGACTCTTGAATAGTGTCACCTTGGTTGCTACATCTCACAAAAGGCTTGGGAAGGTGTCTGATGGGACAAGTGCTTGAGTAGTGGCCTGCATCGTTGACAAATGAAGGGTCGAGATCGTCTTAGAAGGGCTATATAATGTAAGAAACTCTCTAGAGAGAAAGAGGGGGGGGGGGGCGGGGAAGGAAAAAAGATAGAAGAAGCACTGTAGCACAAAGAACTAAAACTGTAAACAAGTCCCATAGCGATATATTCAAGAACCAACCTCCTCGGACTTGGCTGAGGAGAATTTTCTTTTGTAATATTGTGGTTGCCATCTATTTTTCTTTGCTTTCTTGCTATTTTTGGTCCATAGTGAATATTATCTAACCCATAGAAGCCTAGTCTTACAGCCCACTCTTTACAAATTTATTGTGTTGGCCTATTTGGGCCTAGGTCCTCCAGTCATTTGGGCTTAGGAACTAAATCCAGTCCCTACACCCCACATTAGATTATCTATTTTATACTACCCTTAATTAAAATATCAATTTTCTTGATTTTTTTTTTTTTAATTGTTTCTCTCTTTTCATACACAACCACTATTTGATTTCTTCCTTCATACTCGGGATATGTAAAGAAATAATAAAAAAACAAATACAAAATAAATAATGTCAGTTTAAATTTACATAGTTATTATAACAAACTTGTAAAGTTACGCAAATATACACTAACTGATGTGGAACATTTTTAGGCAAAACAGTATAAATTTTACACATTTTTGTGTTATACATTCACTAATGTGAGTACTTTTATATAGCCACACATAAATAAATTTTGAGTTTGATGGGCTAAAGTGCGGTGCGTTTTATGCGAGTGCTCATCACTGATCATCTTATTTTTATTTTTATTTTTTTCTCTTTCGATCCCCTTCTTAATTTCCTTGTGTGCAAACTTATTAATAGTATTTCTTGACGCGTAAAGAACTCCAATGTTTTCACATTTCGTCAAAATAGAAAGTCCTCGAATGTAATTTCCAGCCAATTACCTCGCACTTGATTTTAAATGCGTTGAGAACTCCACACTTGTAAAATGGTGGGACTATTTGCTCAGCCTTTTGCTTTACACGCCGGCGGATGTCAAGAAAATTCCTAGGATAATATATATTGTCAAATATATCAGAGACTAACAAACCTTGTTGCACAGACCATGGCGATCTTTCGGTAAGTCGGCTACTAATTGTTAAGTTAGAAAAGAAGTCTTTGTGTCTGTTTGGATTGAACTTATTGTTGCTGAAACTGAAAACTGAAAACACGGTAGCAAAATAATTTTTAAATGTGTAAATAGTACCGTGGGACCTATTTTTAATATTTTTTATTGCGTGAACAGTGCTAAACAGTGTATGAACAGTATTTTTTTTCCTGCACAGTAAAATCATGTGATTTTACTGTTTACTTGCAGGGGAAAAAAAAAAAAAAAATGAAAAACGCAAAACGTGAACTCCGCTTTCAGCTAATTCCAAACGCCCTCTTTATCTTCGGCACCATTGCTTCAAGAAGGACTTCTTCCCCGTTAAAAAGGAATTGGGCTTTTAAATTTGATTAACATATATCTCATCAAATCAATCGTTCGCATCTCCTCCAATCTTATTCAGTGACCAACCGTCGCTTTATCAAATATTTTTAATCTCTACCCTGTTCTCATTTTTGGGATACGAGAAAGGGTTTTCCATTTGTTTGAGACAAACAACAAATCATTTTAATATTAAAATAAAATGATAGGTAGCTGTTCTCTTAAGGTCCGTTTGGATATAGGGGAAAAAGAGGAAGAGTGGAGAGACAGTAAAGTAGAGTTGGTTAAAAATATATTAGTTTTGGGCTAATTTTACTTTACTCTACTCTATTCTCACTCCCTCCCTCAATCCAAACAGACCATTAACGTTACCCTCCTAGTGTTGTTACTTGTTAGTGTTGTTCAGTTGAGAAGGATGCTACCCTTGATCATGCTTTTTGTAATCTTTTTCTTCTTTTCTTTAATAAAAGCTTTCAGTTTATCAACCAAAAAAAAAAAAAAAAAAACTGCTGTTCGGCTAAGTGCTTCAAATTAATTCTTTATGATGTTGTTCGGCTGCAGCAAGGAGAGTGAGATCGGGATCCATGGTGCCGGCCCTAGTACTTGGGCAAAAAGTCGTTTAAGACCCCCACGGAGGGCAGACTCAAAACTTAGACCAATAAGAATATTTCTTTAACTATAGAAGCATTAATTAAGGCTAAATAAAAAAACTATAAAAAAAAAAAAAAAAAAAAAAAAAGGCAATACATAAAAGATATGTTTTTAATTAGAGAAAAAACCAGAAAAGAAAAAAGGAAAAACTTTTTGTATCACAAGCCAAACCCAAAAAGGTCTAAAGCAAGAAAAACTGAACTTTCCATTTGATAATGTAAATAAACATATTGATCTCTTCATAATATAAGTCAGAACTCTATGACACATTTACAAACAGTACAAACTACAAATCATGTGTCTCAATTGGCACCTAACACACCCTAGGCTAACAAACCTCAAAAGCCCAACCTCCAATAAAATTAAATATAGCCTCATTAAATTTAGCCAGTTGAGTCACCATCAATTTATGGCACTAATCTCCCACTTCAATCACCACCAATAAAGAAGGCTCTATGCTCAAGGTATGACTAACTAATATGAAAAACTATGAAAAAGTGGGATAAGCCAAAAACCAATAAGTAGCAATAATTAATAGGGGTGGAGGAAATGCAAGCTTCATGATAATGTGGGGGAAATGCAAGTTTCATGATAATGAGTATTTTACAAAACATGCTATAATTGGGAAATCCTTATTGGAATACTATAAAATCATTTTTCAGTAATGAGATGACAAGAATGATTATACAAGGTAGCACCAAGCTTATAAAAGTAATTTCCACAAAACTACATACCATGTATTGTGAGCTATAACTCCTTTCCAAAACCAAAAATCAAGAAATCCAAAACAATGCAAAATGTCAAAAAGACACCATACTGCCACATAGATAGGTCAGGGGATCCACCCACTCACAATTGGCATGATATTGTCCCCTCTAGTATGTAGTCTCTTAGCGTAGCAACCTCACCCATACCCTCAAGGTTTTGCCTCTTCTCCCATAGGTAGTAAAGGAGAACGCGTCATATATATAGGACCTCTTTTGCATGTTGTCTCTTGGCCCTATCGGCAGTAGCCTCACCCACACACACACAATCAAGGATACCTTTCCCCCCCATAGGCAACAGAGAAGAATGCGTCATTTTAAGTAAAAGGGCATTAGCTTGGATCTAATACCATTTTCACAAAAACTACAGAAATCAAATCAAGTGATCACCAAGCAATCACACATGGATAAAGTTAAAACAACATAAAGCTTACAAGTTACATGTGTTTTGAAATACATAGTTCATATCTAAGTAGCTTCATAAAAACTTTAAATAATCAAAACATCCACAAAGGTTCTAAGGTTTTCAAATTCATTCTTGTCAATAAGATTTTCTATGAATTTCCCAAATAATACAAGTTAAGACAAACATCTTTAGTATTTCTAAATAATACCATAAATCTATGAAATCCACTATCAAAGGAATTCAAAAATGCTTATCTTTTCCATGCCAAATATTCATGCATTTCCTTGTATACAATATTAAACATGATACGCATTTCCAAACTGTATTTAACCTAAAAACAATGTTTTATGCAATATGATTATTATTTTTTAAATCTCATTAAGAAGCCACTTACCTCAAAAGGCCAACTAATTTACCTCAACTAGGCACCACATGATCAACCAATCCAATCGCTAGGTCCATCACCATGAATCTCAAAACCTAGAAACACAAGGATCAAACCTATCAATAACAAGGCCTATCGCAAAGTTTACTATCACAGTTATCTCCAAAATCAAAAAGATCCCCTAAAATTGAACCGAAGGCCCTAAAGCCCTAGAAAGCACAAACACGACAATTTGCCTGTCGTGCCTAAGTTGGACGTGTACACGACACGGCTCCAAGCGTGCGCTTCCCTACTTTTCTTTTCTTTTCTTTCTTTAAAAAAAAAAAAATGACTAACTAACCTAGATCTTCTTCATCATAAATCTTCTTCTTCTTCTCACTCAGGAAGCACCGAAGGACCAGATCTAAATTCATTTGGTGATTTCCCTTTTGCCCTTTTGTTTTGTCCGAGTGTGCATAGGTTGATTTCCCCCTTTTGCCCTTTTGTTTTGTCCGAGTGTATTTACCAACGTCATATAAAACATGACACTACCAAACCATAATAAAATTAGCCAAAGTAAAACATTTGTTAAAAAAAAAAAAAAAAAAAACATATATGAAAAGCTAAACCACTTAACAAAAGTTTGGAATGAATTCCTCAAAGTCTCGGCATTCTAATCGTACTTTTAGATTAAATTTGTAATGAATCAACCTCCCTTTTTATAAAATCTATTTGATCCACCCATATAGCTTTAAAATAAATATGAAAAAGCTCATATTTGTCTCGTACGTACCACCAAAAATTCGGCTCAAAATAAATTTTCTATAATTTATTAAAAATTATGTAGTGCAACTAACTCAATCTTTCCTTGATAGATTTAAAGTCCCATAAGAAAATTACTATAATTTTAATACTATGCCAAATAAGCCCACCCAACCAAAACCCGTACAAAACCGTTAGTCATAAAGAACTATAAGAAACGTTTCATACAACCCATGTTTTAAACTTTGCATTACCCATTTTAAAACAATAATGGGTCCGAGAGATATCACCTTAACACCTCCATTTCAACAATTTATGAGAATACTTGCTGCCTCCGATAATTGACATGGTGCTGTAGTTTAGGTTGCTTTTGGTGATGACAATAGGTGGTGGTGAGAAAATGGGCCTTCAATTGGTCGGCCATGTGGGGGAGGAAACAAGAAAAAGAAAATGAGAAAGAGAGAGGAGATGGAGTGGAGAGAACGTGTAAACTAGGAGGGTGATGGAGCGAGCAATATGGGCCACTTGTTAGAAATATCTTGGGGAGGAGATCACAAAAATATCCTCAGTTAAAATTATAACGTCATAGCCCTTTTTCTTTTCTTTTGTGTTTTGTTTTGGGGTGATACACTTTGTGCTTGTAAAAATAATAATAATAATAATAATTGATGATGCCAAAAAATTGTTAGTAAGCCACACGGTCTTCATATGCTCCTAACAAGAACTTGCACAACACAAAAGCTGAAGACCTTAAGAGGAGCACCTGTGTGGTATTGGCCAAATACCCTCCGACGGTCAAGTTAGAGAAATCTCTTGTTCACAACTCTAGTGTGCCAAAGCTGGGGTGAATTATGCGTACCTTGGTTTGTAAGGGTATTGGGGCTTTTATAGTAGTAGAGAGTTGACATCTCTTTCTTGGGCTAGAAGTCTTTTCCTTATAGGAATCCTCATAGGCGTATATTGTGGAATCCTTTCCTTGTAGGAAACTAACACTAAGCATGGGATACAAAACATTTCCTTATATACTCATGCGTGGTGGCTAAGCCAAGATTATATTGCAGCCGTCAACTTTAGGGTCGTCGACTTTCCTCCCTCCTTACATTGACCTCGTCAGCTTAAAGCTGTAGACTTCATATTACAAGTAAGGCCGACGGTTTCGATTTGGAACGCTTTGTATACTATGATTTTATCCTTATCAGCTACCCCTTACTCCATATACTCGTCAGTTTAAACTGACGGGTTATGGAGTTATATTTTCGTTGCTAATTTTCCTTTCGGCCTGGAAAGAGAAAATCATTTATGGGCGATTCTTCAAACAGCCATTATTAAATGCTCGGACATGTGGTACATGGCTTCACTTTTAGACGAGGGCGTCACTTCGTCTTTCTTGTGTTTTCCCTCTTATATATAACCCGCCTCTCCTCCTCATTTCTCCTATTTCATCCTTGCTGATTTCTTGAGAGAAGACTCGTTGCCTTTATTCCATCAACTCATCTACTTCGTCACTTGTGTTGCTACAGTCGCTTTCAAAACCGTCACTTGCTCAAGAGACTTGTAAGTTCTTTCTCTTCGTTTGTATTTTATTTCGATTGATTTAACTCCATAGTGAGGCCGTCATCTTAGGTTCTTAGAATGACTCTATCACATGTAGGTAGTAAGATGACAAGTGACGCATCAAGTGATCAGTCGTCAGTCTGCGATGGAGAGAGCTACTATGAGGTATTCGGTTCAGGTCATGAGTTCGAGGGGTCCTCCTGGTCGTCAGAGAGGGAAACGTCGGCCCAATCTCCTGACGAGGAAGTGGGAAGTTATGGAGAGGAAGGTGGGGAGGAAATAGTAAGTGAGGAGGGTGAAGTAGAGGAGGGAGATGAGGGGAAAGATAGTGACGGAGAAAGAGATGAAGGTGACGATGAGTCTTGTGAGGAAGCTTCAGGGAGTCCTGGATGCAACCTTCCCTTCATCCTTCCTGAGGAATAGGCCGTTAATAAATTTCTACCAAAAATGAGTGATAGGGTTTTCAAGGAGTTGCACACCCATTACCAAATCCCATACCATATCCCCATCCGTCTCCTTAGGAAAAATGAAAAGTGCTATACGGGAAGGACCGCAAACATCGGCATGTACGATGCTATGTTCGCTGCGGGGCTTAGACTACCCCTGACAGCTTTACACCATCAATTAGCTGATTTTCTGGGGTTGTCTATCAGCTAGATCGCTCCGAATACCTGGAGGATCTTTATAGGTGCTGAGATCTTATGGGATTGTCTGAGTGAAGGAAACCGTCAGCTTTCTTTTAACGAGTTCTTCTATTGCTACAAACCTCAGCACATTGTTTTTTCTAAGGGAACATACCATTTTGCCATCAGGGAAAGGGATTTGAGATTAGTGTCTGATATGCCAGACTCTAACAGAGACTAGAAGAGTAGGTACTTTTTTGTTAAAAGGACGGACTGGGTGTGTCGTCAAGAAGAATGGGAGACAATGCCCCATGGTTATTTTGACAATACTTGGGCCCTTGTCAGGGATTCAGGTTTTAGCCGATAGCTTTTAACCCCATCAGCATTTAATCATTATTTCACTTATATATATATATATATATATATATATATATATATATATATATATATCTATTTGGAAGTGTTTTAATGTCTTCATCCTGTTCTTTTTTTTAGCCAACACTCGCCCCCTTATAACTGAAGAGTATAAGGACTTCATCCGTCAAGTTTTAGACATCCCCCTTGAGCAACGAAAGTGTCGGGACTTAATCACTCTTGACACTCTTCATTCATACTGCGGCAGCTTGGAACCGATGCCTGAAGCTTGCAAGTTGGACGAATTTTCTCGTCGGCATAAGTAGTCTTTTCTATCATCCCTATCACTTTTTCCTTTACCGTCAGCTTTTCTAATGCCCATCTGTTGTCTTTGCAAAAATGGAGGTAGCTAAGCAAAGGGTGAGGGCTATTGCTACCCGTCAGAAGGAAGAAAAGAAGGCTAAGGGAGAATTGGCATCTTCATCAGCCCCCAAAGCCATCACTAAGGGTTCGTCCAAGAGGAAACCCGACAAGAAGGATGGCCATCACTCCTGGAGATGAGCCCCCAAAGAAGTCACCCCCTAAATCAGGCCGTGGGGCAGGAAAGAAGGTGATGACTTCTTCTAGTCCCTTCATTGAGGGACCTCATTGCTTGCTGACCCACAAAGATTATGCTGTCAAGGAAGTAGAATCTTTCATAAAATCGACAGATATAGATCCCTGTCCTTAGTTGGGGACGGAGGACTTGAGGCGTCGGCTCTTTTTGATCTAACACGGGTAAGCTATCTTCCCTGGCTAGCTTTTATCTTATCTTTTTCTTGTTTATTGACTGACGACCATGTCCTTCTCAGGCCTTGGCAAGTGTAATAGCACTCCAGAACCGGTTTGTGGCCAAAAAGGGTGTCGTTACCTGGGTTAGGAAGTATAACGCTAACTTGTTGGACCAGCAGGGGCAGTATAAGGAAGCCGTCCATCTTTTGAGCGTTGACTTGAAGGAGACGAGGGAGAAGTTGGAAGAGGCAGGTCGTCAGAAGGAGAAGCTGAAGGAAGAGCTGTCGACCTTACGCAAGCAGGTGGAAAAGGCTGGGACTGACACAGTTCAGAATTTCAAGGCGTCGCAGTCATTCGTCGATTCCTGTGCTGAGTTTTACGGTACTGGGTTTGATGATTGTCTTAAGCAAGTGGTGTCAGCCTTCCCAGAGTTGGACCTATCCGAGATTACTCTGGATGATCCATTACCGACAACTCCTGCTGGCGACACCATCGTTGAGGAAGGCGTCGAGCCCACTGACTCGGACCTTCTTGTCAAAGGCGATGGTGTCGTTTTAGCTCAGCCTGCTACAAATCCTCTTGTTCCTGCTTCCAACCCGTCTGTTGAGCTTTTAGATGTAGAAGATCATCCTGTTCAGGATAAAGACGCCAGGATATCCAAGGATGCTCCTACTGCTTAACTCTGGCCCCTATTTTTGTAACTTTCATATTTTATTTAATTTGCAAACAATGTTTTTTTTTTTCTTTAAATGCCCCTTTGTTTTTGGGCTTTTATTTGTAAATGATTTACTTTTATTTGGGGCACTTGGTATCTGTCGCTTTTAGCATGTATGTATTGTTCTTTGTTTATATGCTTCTTTTTTCTATGCTTGTATGCTATGTTTTCATAAATCAGTGACAAACCCGTCTGGTTTTTACGATGGGCTCCTTCTTCCTAGGGGCATTTACTTTGTAGGCTTAATGGCTATTTCCTGTCCGTTTGCTGAGTCCGTTAGCATAGCCATGGATCAAGACTTTGTATTGATTCATCCATTTTTGTGCATGATTATGGACTTGTCTCCTTACTTACAAGTCCATCTACTATCTTGTAGACTTTATAATCACAATTTTGTTCTTTTAGGAAGAACTTGCCCATTTTAAGGACTGATAAATCCGTCCATTGTTGGATAATGGTATTTTCATGAGGCCATCAGCTTTTAATGACGACTTAAGGAAATGGTAGTTTAATGAAGCCGTCAGCTTCAATGACCATTTCAGCGCTGGTACTTTCTTGATCTTCTCTTTGGTTATTTGATGCTGTATTTTTCTATCGCAGCTGTCCTTCCAGGTCGTGGTTTTGTTTGGTGAGGCATTCCACGACAACGGCGAGAGTTTGAACCTATCTCTCGAAGGCAGTCATGGGTGGTTCCTCTTCTTGAATATTGTTAGTGGTTGCCATTAAGCGAGTGAGTACCATGCAACTCTTTTGTCCGGGAAGCAATAATATGGCTTACAAATCGCAAGTGGTTCCCACAGACAGTGCTAACTGATGATGCCGAAAAATCGCCAGTAAGCCACATAGTCCTCGCGTGCTCCTGACAAGAACTTGCACAACATAAAAGCTGAAGACCTTAAGAGGAGTATCGGTGTGGTACCTGCCAAATACCCTCCGATGGTCAAATTAGAGAAATCTCTTCTTCACAACTTTAGTGTGCCAAAGTTGGGGTGAATTATGCGTATCTTAGTTTGTGAGGGTATTGGGGCTTTTATAGTAGTAAAGGGTTGACATCTCTTCCTTGGGCTAGAAGTCTTTTCCTTATAGGAATTCTCATGGGCGTATATTGCGGAATCCTTTCCTTATAGGAAACTAACACTAAGCGTGGGATACAAGACATTTCCTTATATACTCATGTGTGGCGGCCAAGTCAAGATTATATTGGAGCCATCAGCTTTAGGGTCGTCGGCTTTCCTCCCTCCTTACATTGACCTCGTCGGCTTAAAGCCGTAGACTTCATATTACAAGTAAGGTCAATGGTTTCGATTTGGAACGCTTTATATACTATGATTTTATCCTTATCAATAATCTTCATGGGTGAGATTTTTTCTATACCTCATCTTGACTGTTCGTTCGTTCTCTATGTGAGATTTTTTTTTTTTTAATGACAAATCTATGTGAGAGTTTAAGAGTTCACAACTCACGTTCTCCCTTATAAATGGAAAAATCTCTCTATCTCTCTCTCAATAAACCAGAACTGAAAACCAAATGCAAAAGAATATCTCAAACCTCAGATTTTTGTACTCGCCATTGGGAAACATTGCCATTCTCTCTGTTCAAAGCATGAAGAAGAGATTTTTTTTTTTTTTAATCTTCCATTGGAGCTGCTTTAAATTTGTTGTGCTACAGACCATTCTTTTAGGTTTATTGATTCTAAAAAAATTGTAGATCTATGTTATTCTCCTCTATTTCTTTTTCTCTACGTAAGCTAAGAAAACATTGCTTTCTCCGATTTATCTTATTGGTAGTGGTTAGAGAGAGAGAACAATACTACATATTGGAATATTATTTTATCTGTGTAAACTTTTAATTAGAATGTGGACAGTAAATTACCAATTATCCTAAAATTTTAAGCTATCAAGAGGTGGTAGATTTAATCATTTAATTATAACAATCACCCTCACGTGTGGACTCAAACTACCTAAATTAGAGTCTGAACCATTAAATAACCAAAATTAGAGTGTGGACGATTAAATTATCAATTCTTCCAAAAGCTTAAACTAGTAGAACATGATGGATTTAATCATTTAATTCAACACTCACCCGCACATGTGAGCTTAAACTACATTTTAATAGGTGGGCTTCACATTTGGGCTCAAACGAGGGGTGTCCATGGGTCGGGTCGAGTCGAGTTTGTGCCCAACCCAGACTTGACATGACTAACTTCGAGTGGGGAAGAAAGGAGCCCACCACCGACCCACCAGGCACTTCGGATCAAGCCTTATTGGGTGGTAGTCGAGTGTTGGGTTTGTCAGGTTTGTGATAAAGGGGGGTGATTTCATCAGATTTAGCCGAGATCTCCTTATATTGGTGAAGAGAGAGAAAAATATTGCCGAAATGAGACAAAGCCATTGATATCTGACCAGAATATTGATGCGGATGTCAAAGGAACCTTCAAATGGTCGGAGAACTTGCCCAAAAAAAGGTGGAAGAGAAGGTTTTTGGATGGGTTAGGTTTGTTGAGTTTCAAGCTCTCTCACCCATCACTCAAATTGACTTCATCAGGTCTACAACTTTCAAAACTGCCGTCAACTCATAGCTTCATCAGTCGGAGGGTGACAAGTTAGTCAGTCTTAGACAGGGCTAGGCTCAAACTACCTTTTAATAGGTGAGGCCTAACACGTGAGATTTTAAATGGAAAATAGAGTAAAGAAGACATCGAACTCAAGACCTTCTGCTTTAATACCATGTTAAATTACCAATTTTCCTAAAATTTTATGTTATTCGGAAATGATGGATTTAATCATTTAATTCTAACATGTTAGAAGTATATGATTAAATAATATCATATCCAAATAGTTTAAATTTTGGGAGAAAAAATCCAATTAAATTTTAAATTGAAATTTAATTAGAATCTAATTTTGTGCCAGGTGTCTCATTTGATCTAAATTTTAGAATTTTGTGCCAAGAAAGTTAATTTCGTTTAAGAATTGAATTTTAATTAGAGTTTAATTTTGCGCCGCTTGTCTCATCTAATCTAAATTTTTAAATTTTTGTGCCAAATTAGTTAATTTGGTATAGAAAACGAGAAGTCCAATATAATAAACCATAAAAGACATAGTCATATATATATATATATATATATATATATTAATAGGTAAAATTTAGAGAAAGTTGAATTAAAATTTGAAATTATAATCCAATTTTGCACGTGTCTAAAGTTATGCTAAGACTACACCATAATTATCACTTAAGCATGTGTCATGTGTCTACTTAAGTTTTTTAATTTTTGTGTCAAGTGAGTTAATGAGTACAAAATACTAAAAATATAATATTAATAAACTTAAAAAAAAAAAAAAACAATTACATATATTCAATAAAAATCACCACATGTTTCTCAAAAAAATAAAAATAAAAATAAAAATCACCACACGTTCTATCTTATTAAAAATTAGAAAAAAAATGATTATAAGTAGTATTAAATTTAGGTAAGAATTTTAATATGTGAATAATTATATTTACTTGAAAAAAATAATTTAACTAATTATCTATATTTTATGATAAAAATTGTGTTTAATTTTAAATGTATCTATACGTATGTATGAATGCATGTGTTACATGTTTTTTTACATAATAATTTGACTAATTATTTATATTTTTATAATAAAAATTTTGTTTAATTTTAAATGTATCCATGCGCTTGTATGAAGTTACATGCTAGTTTATCATAGTATTAGAGCAAAAACTCCTTAAGTTCGATCCTTTTATATATACACACACGTTTGAATTGTATTATCTATTTATTATAATTTATTACATAGATTTTCCATTGCCACATAGCACACAACACCACTAATTTGGCCACCAGTTCAAACCCATAACCACTGATTCAAACCCACAACTATCAATTCAAGACCACAAATAGAAGCGACAAAGAAGAGAGGGAGTGAGAAAAGACAAAACCCATGCCACCACCAAACATCGATCTGCCAAAAGATCCATGACCACGGTGGTTAACCCACGCTGGTGGCAAGGTTTGAAGTGGGAGAGGAACGAGAGAGAGAGAGAGAGAGAGGAGGGTTAGAAATAAGATAGAGAGAGAAGATGAGATAGAAAAGGAAAGTCATAAATAAAGAAAGAGAGAGAAGAGAGAGACAATAAAATAATATATATATTATTTTACAACCATAGCTACAGTAATTCCTAAAAATACCAACTCATTATTCACAATTGCTAAAAATCTTTAGCATTATCAACCCGAATAAAGTTGTATTTGAGAGTATTTGATTGTAAAATAGTAATTTGATGATTTAGAGCATTCGTATCAAGTCTTCTAAATTTTTTAGCATTTACAATCTCAAAACTCTACTTAAACAATTTTAACACCTCATTTTACAATTTATCAAATATCAAACATTCTATTTTTTTACAACTTCATTTAAATAATATTATTTTTATTTTACCATGGTGTCTTTCTCTTTCTCTGATGAAACCCACCACTTTCCTCTCAATCCAAGCAAACCCCAGTCACAGCCACACCCAAGGCTAGCCACTGCCAGCCACCACCACCATAAAAAAAATAAAAATAAAAACCACTAGCCGGCAGCCACCACAATCCCTAACCACCAAAATCACAAACCCAAACCCACAACCTCATCACCACCCAAACTCACATCCTCATACCACCAACCAGAAAAACAAAAACAAAAACAAACCAAAGACCCACGACTACCACAACTAGTACCGCCTTAGCCATAGCAACCATGCCTCAACCACAGCAACCACACCTCAGTCACGGTCAACCATTGTCACAGCCACGGTCACACCCCCAACCACCACAATCACAACAAATTGCAACCCACCACATTCAAAAAAAAAAAAAATTTAATCACCCAAAACCACCATCAATGCCACCCACAACCTACAAATCCGAACCCCACCACTGCAGCCTAGCCTCACCCCAATACCAACAGCCACAACAGCCACCACAAAACCCACCACCCACCCACCCCGACTCAACCCCAACCAAAACCCACCACCACCAACCCACCTTGTTCTCAACTCCAACCAAAACCCACCACCCCGATCTCAACCCCATCAAAACCATCGCCAAGGCACCACCGATACCCACCAAATCAAACCCACGAAGCCCACCAAATCATGACCACAATTGCCGAACCACCACCGTGCCTCATGACCACAATCGTCGACCACAAACCCTTGAAGCTTAATGGAGAGCAAATGGGTTTCAGAGCAGAGGCAACGTGATGAAAAGGGAAGGGAGATGATGCCTGAGTTGTGAGGGAGAACCAAAGAACAAGAGGGAGAGTTTGAGAAAGTGAACGAGAGTGATGAGAGTGAGCCATGTCTGAGGAGAGAGAGAATTAGAAATCAATAAGGGGTTTTTTGGGTTTCAGATGTTAAAATTTAAGTTTTAGCATTTTTGCAATCCTTGATAAGGATGCTCTTACAAATGCTCTTATTTAAGAGTGTGAAGAGTTTAAAATCATGAGGAAAACATGTAATTATCATGACTTGGAAAAGTTAACTGTCACTTTGTTAGCTTTCAATTTTTTAAAGAAAGCACGGTTCCTCTCCATTTCCGCCCAGTGGATTGCAAAAAGTGGGTCAAGAAGAAGTTATATACTTATTTTTATGCATTTCTTTCCTCCCTTATCAACCAAAAAGAGGTAACCCCACTATTTAACCTAATGAAGCAAGAATTTATTTCAAGGAGACAAGGTAAACACAATAAAAATTTTAAGTGTTTAAAAAAATGATTTACAACATTTTTTATTCACCAACATAAAACACAATAAATTCTTAAGTATTAACAAAAATAATGATTGAAAACATACTTTATTTGATAAATTAACTATAGCTTAATAAAGATGTGCCATCTTTCATGGCATTAAAATCATTTTTAATTGATTTTGAACTAAATTCTTTAGAAATCAGTCACTCAAAAACTCATTGTCCATCTTGTTACGAAGCTTCATCCAAACAAGTCTATAAACAATAAATTAATTTAATTATCCAAGCCACTAAAATTAATTAAACAAATAATTTTAAAAAATTACTTTGATCAAATTATAATAAATTCAATTTAAGTGTTAACTAGGCTGCAGCACGAAACAATCTGTGGTTGCTTTAGGTTTTTTATTATTTAATTTTTGGTTTGAATTAGATTGTTGCTTAGCTGGAAACCATTAAGTGTAATTGTGTTGTGCAATGAAGTGTTATCGGTGGTGGTGTCTTGCCTTTTCAAACTTAAAGTACAAATATTGTGTGTGTTAAGTCCAAAAAAGTGAAAGAACTACTTTGCTCTCAGTCTTCTTATTAGTCTAAAAACAATACAGTTAAAGTTGCAGACAACAAAACATAGATAGAGAGAGTGAGAAACTCATACCACACCAAAGATTGCAGCGGAGGCGGAGCTGTGGAAGTGGCGTAAATGTCAAGTGGGGCTAATTTGTTGATGGTTGTCATGGCCACTTGCTCGGTTGCAGCTGGTAGCGTAAAAGCAATTTTTTTTATTTTTTATTTTTTATTTATATACAAACAGCAGTGAGCCTCCTGAAGTTTGGATCTTTGGGGTTAGGAAGTTTGGGTTGTGTTTTTGTGTATTTATTCGGATTTAGGAGTCCTAATTTACAAGGGATTTGAGTTTTTTTTTTTTTTTCAAAATTTTATGGGCCAAGGAATGGGCTGGGTTTTTTAGAAGTGAAATTGTTTTTTTTTTTTTTTTTTTGAGATAGTTAGAACTGAAATTGTTATATGTATGTTTTGTCAAAAATTTTAGGGGGCCGGTGATTAAGTTATTCCTTTTTCTTTTTTTTTTTCTTTTTTTTTTGAGAATCAATTAAGTTATTCCTAATTTTTTTATTTTTTTTAACTACTATCGGAGGAAACCTATGTGCAAAATTTATTAATAGTATTTCTTGACGCGTAAAGACCTCGAAAGGTTCACATTTCACCAAAAAATGAAGTCCTCAAATGTATTTTCGTGGAAGTTTCTAGCCGATTACCTCGCAATTGATTTGAAGTGTGTTGTTATATTGTTTGGCCAGTTCATTCTAGGGTCCACAAATGTAAAAACAATTAGACTATTTGCTCAGCCTTTTGCTTTCTGCTGTCGGAAAGCAACAAAATTCCTAAAATAATCATATTGTTAAATATACATATCAGAGACTCACAAAAGGACTGCAATTCTTTAGCCCAGAGTTTAGTTGCACAGACTATAGCGATCCTTCGATGAGTTGGCAACTAATTGGGAAGTTAGAAAAAGCATGAAGTCTTCGGCACCATCGCTTCAAGAAAGACTCGTTCCCAGTTCAAAAAGATTTGTGCTTTCAAATTTGATTACCATATGCCCCATGAAATCAATCGTTTGCATCTCCTCCACTGCAGTTTCAATTTCTATGGTTCTTCCGCAGGTAAACGTGGACGGTAAGCCTGTTCCAGTCTTCTTCAGTGACCAACCATCGCTCTATCATTTATTTATAATCTGTACCCTGTTCGCATTTTTGGGCGCCTTCAGTTCCCTGATGATCCAACACAAGCCAAGGGTTGAAAGGTTTTGCAAGATTTATGCAATGGCTTTCATTTTATCGGCACTAGCAATAGTCCTCTACGCCGCAGCTCTTTCTGCTTTCACCTAATTACTATGAAGATGATGAAGATTTAGTAGAGTGAGAATCTGGCGAACCCCAGTGTGTTCCAACCGCCTCTTAAGGTCAAACTATAGGTGGCAGACGTATGTGTCTCTGGTTTTTTTAGCCCCGCTTGTCAAAAGCAAATCAATCCAACACCGCATCTGGGCTTGTTTAAAAGAATTGTAGTCAATTCTTTAAAAACATTTGCTCAATTACTGTGAGCCATGTTTGTTTTTTTTGGTTTTCTAACTTGCCTTTTTCTTCTAGTTTATTGCTCAAGTGTTGGAACTTGGCAACACACTCTGTTTGATGTGAAACTATATGTTTGAATGATTATTAATAATTTTGGGCAGATTTTCACTGTACCTTGTGTAAGCCTAACCAATTTGGTGCCTCCGAAGTAGTCTTAAAAAAATAAAAAATAAAAGGGATTTAAGAGGGTAGTAACTTCAAGATGAGACTAATGGCTATCTGTACGGATGGCATGTGGCAGCAACGATAAGTCATGTGAGAGCAGTGTCCAAAATAGTTGAGTTGATGGGGAAGCTCGGACGAAGCACGAATGGTCGGGTCATTTTGGCAGATTATTGTTTACGGGTAAGTAAATATATAATTTCTGGTTACACCAGGTTGTAACACGGCCATTGTAACACCAGATTGTGTTCGAAGGAGACTCTAAATTAACTATTAGGTCCTAACAGTGGGAGACTCTCCCCTCTCTCCCCTTGGTAACCTTGTTAAAGACTTTAATAAGTCTATTGTGGGTTTGTTAGAAATCTACTTTATCTCTCATACTAAGAGGCAAGACAATTTTATAGCCCATATATTAGCAAGGAGAGTTTGATTATCTTTCCATTCTTCAGTCTCGATGGAGGACGTTCTCCTGGACATTTTAGCTTTTGTTGTAATTGATTTCCCTTCTTAAAATAAAAAAATGTTTTTTCTAGAATTCAATCTTCCACTGCCAATATATAGAGCATTCGTATCATATTATGCAAATCGTCTATTTAAGCATAAATTTTTATTTTTTCTGTTAACCATTTTGCAAAACAAACACACATTTAATTGTCTATTCTACACTTTATTGTATTAAATTATTATTTCTTCAATCAGCTTAAATTTCAGTCAAAGCACACGTGAGTATGTTATAATTTGTCATTTTTTATATAAACTTGTTGAAAAGTTCCGGGAATTAGCCTCTAAAATAAATTTGGAGTATGGCCACCTACAATGACATCTTCTAGATCTCGTAAAAGTGGGAGTTTTGTACATTAGATATAAGTTAATTAAGAATATATTTATATAGACTTGAAATTAAATTGTTTAAGTTTCTAAATAGTTTCATATGATATTAATTTAGTATTTGTAGTTTATTGATAATATAGATAGTCCATTCATTGTAAGAAAAAAAAAATCATAGATTTGTGAAAGGATAAAATACTTTAGTAATGGGTTTATTGTAAATAGGAAAAGAATAAATTAATCCAGTATCTTGTGAACAATCTCACTCTCTCTCGACAAGAAAATAAACCAAACTTGAACATGTCCAGTGATGAGCTCAAATTTTGCCTGTGTTCAAAATAGATTTAAATGAATAAGCCAAAAATTATAGTACTCAGCTCATTTAAAAGCGAATCACCAAGCAACAACACTAGACTCACCTATAACACTAGCAACAACCACGAGACTGTATTGCCTTTAACAAAGTCGACCACAACAAGATGAAAGTAAGAACAATAGTGGAGTCATCACAACTTACAGGTTTAGGCTCCGCTTAGGAGTTCATAAGGGAATGGAATGGAATCATCATAAGGGAATGGAAAGGCATGGAATGGAATGGAATCAAGTAACCTTAATTGGATGTTTTAAAATAAATGAATGGAAAGGAATGAAAATGAATGGAATATAAGTAATCTTGTTTGAGAGCAACATTGAGGGAATGAAATGGAATCATTTTATGACAATATTACTATTAGACTCCTATTTTAAAATAAAGGGTTGAATATATAGGGGTATTTTGGGATTTTTAGTAAAAAAAATCATTAAATTTAATTCTGTTCCCTCTCATTCCTCTCAATTTCGGGGGGAATGAAAATTTGAGGTTTTAAGGGAATAGAGAGGAATGAGTGTTCCCTTCTACCCATTTCATTCCCTCCCACTTAAACTACCAAACAAAGGAATGAGCTTTCCATTCCCTCCATTAAAAGTCCCAAACAAGGGAAGGGAAGAATATTCTAAAATTATTCTTTTCATTTCTTTCTATTCCATTCCATTCCATTCCATTACCCCCTAGTAAGAGAGAGACCATCACCACTTTTACTTCGAATTAGGATAAGGATGGTGAGGTATCACCCTTTTCACTACTGTGATGATGTCTTTGATAAATGGCATCAATGGTTCTGGCAAATTTAAATGGGTTTGATGAATTTGGGATACAGGTTTAAGATTAAGGAATTAAATAAAAATAATACTAAATAGATGAGTAATTTTGGAATTTTAAAAACCAAAATGAGTGAGAAGTTCTAATTTTAGTTCCGTACTGACTATTGGGAATAACACAATGGTACCATTTTAAGTTGGCATTCCTAACATATAATAAAGATGCAATGATTCTCTTATAACTCAATTGGTTGACATCTTATGGTATTTCTAAACATATTGGGGTTCAAATTTCTCATCACTTGTTATAACTAAAAAAAAAAAAAAAAGAGGTTAGGCATCTCTCTATTGTACATATGTGATTATAATGATGTCAAGTATTACAAAACACTGAGTCCTTTATTATCGTGAAACTATGGAACTTATAGTTCCAAAGAGAAGTTCCTAGTTGTTAGAGGCTACTTACCCTATGTAGATGCAAATAAATCTACATTTTTTTATACTAATATATGAAATGATGGAAAAATAATTAAAAGTTTGGCTACAATTTAGCCAGCCATTATTTTCGATTAGTGGATAAGATTTAGTGAAAATAAATTTTGTTATACAGTAACCACCAAGGTCAGGAGTGATACTAAAAGAAAATTATTTTATTGGGTATATGTGTTGTTTTGAGATAGTGGATAATTTATTGTGAATTTTGAAATATAAAATATGTTTTTGTTAAATCCATCAAAATGAGCCTCTGAAAAAAAGGTTGGTCGTTCAAAAATGTTAGGTTCATAGAATTGTATTGGCAAACCACCAATAATTGTAACACTTAGAATCTTACTTGGTCTTGTTTTAGTATTGAAAATATATCAAAGAACTAGACAGTTGAAGATTCTAGTTGTGAAGGGCTCAAGAAAAATATATCTAGATTGTCACTGTGCTAGAATTTTACACAAGCTTGATCAATCGAGATTCATGTAGAATAAATTCTAAAGGATTATCTATGAGCTATTTAATCTAGGCTTACTTGCGTTTTGTTGAGGTTCAATTCTTTCATTCATGCCACGTGCCTCAATCCTATTTAATCACATTTATTTATTCATCAAAAAATACCAAAATATCACTTATGAACTATTTTGGGCCGCTATGAATATTTCTCATCTCATTGGTCCACAAATATTTCATATCTCATGATCTAAATTGGGCCATGATATAAACTATTACAAAAAACTCATATTTTATCAAATTTTATTATCATTATTTAGCTAAGCCAAAAACCGGCCCTATGAGCCCAATGCACACATCCCATTCTATTTAAAACCCAAGAATACTTATACTTGGTAATATTTGAAAGCCCATAATTCAAGTCCATGACAAAACAATTTTATCAACATAGTTTTCAGAACCGGACCGGACTGGGAGGTCAAACCGTGAAAACCAGGAACCAAGATGAAAACCGGTTTTTTAAGCCTAAAGAACCATATTCTTAGTTAATTCCGTGAACCCTTAAAACCGGGGTTGGACTGCATGAACCGATGGCAAGAATTGTGCGGTTCAACCCCTTAGCAATTTTTTTTTTTTTTATTTATAAAAACAACTTAACACAATTTTATTCCACTTAATTAAATTGTCCATCTCTTACAATGAATAAATAAAAATTATAATTAAAATCCTTCAAAAATATTCAACTTTACTTCAAAAATTAATCATAAATTTTAATATTTTCATAGTTATTATTTTATTTTATTAACTTTATTATTTAATTATTAAATATATGCTTGAAATCATTAAATTTTCCTCACATATATAGATATATTAGTCAATTTTGCTAGTTTTATAAATTTAATATCTATATTTAGGCTTTAATTAATTATTAAATTAATTATGACGTCATCACGGTTCGACCTCAATTCAATCTCAAAAACCTTGAACCTCTCCCATTTACAGTTCAATGAACGGTTCGGGTCTGAAAACCTTGTTTATCAATGGAATTCAAATCTATAATCAAAGCCCATGGGTTAAATCCATGGCAATTTTATCAATGGAATTCAAATCTCATAAGCAAAGCCCATGATTCAAGTTCATAACAATTTATTTATCAAAATCCCAATTCACATTGACAATATTAAAAGCCCAATTTACATTGGCAATATCAAAAACCTAATTCTCATTGGCAATATATCAAAAGCCCAATTCTCATTGGCAATATCAAAGCCCAATTCTCATTGACAATATCAAAAGCCCAATTCTTATTAACAATATATCAAATGCCCAATTCTCATTGGCAATATTAAAAACCCAATTCACATTAGTAATATTAAAAGCCCAATTCATATTGGCAATATCAAAAGCCAAATTTACATTGGCACTATAAAAAGCCTAAGCTAGTAACTTGGCACTATTTAGTGAAAAGCCCCAGGTTATCAATACTTGACAAAATACTATATCATAAATATTTCACTTAAAGTCCAATGATGAACAATGTTTTAAGTTCTTAAATCTATTACTATAATATTACAAACTCGTCGAATCTATGACAATTATCTATTCTCAAAACTCATGGCAATCATCTTATAAAAGCTCATGGAAAGTTATGATTATTTATCTTAAACCCATGAAATATATTTATTTCATACCATATTATAAACTCACGGTAACTATTTATGTTACGTAACACTATTCATTTTTTCCAAAACCCATGGTAGACATATATCAAGTACATGGAGAATTATGAATTAGTGTTGCCAATATAAAAGCCCATGGAGAATTATAATTATTTATCTTAAACCCATGACATTTATTTATTTCATACCATATTATAAACCCATGGAATTTATATAAGAACCCATGGTCACTATTTTATCTTATATTACAAAATTTATGATATTTATTTCCAAAACTTATGATAATTATTTATCCTACAAGCCCATTATGATTGTCTATAGAAATAATTAAACTTATATCAAATATTAAACTACACAAATTGTTATTTAAAACTCATGAAAATTAATATCCAAAATCTATCATAAATATTTATTAAAGCTCATGAATATATTTCATTTCTACTAACAACTAAAACTATAAGGAATAAAAATTCATGGCAATATATGGTAAGTTTGTCCATTTTGTAGGGCTTACAATGAGAAAGCAAAAGGATAGGCCCAAGTATAGAGAACCGCCAAGTCAGTAGCCCACCAAAATACTCAGCCCTCATGGCCAAGCCCAAATTGAAATCTCAGCCAACACAACCCATGTGTGCTAACTGGCCCAACAAGAGAATTCCTTTCAATTCTGTCTTTCATTTGAGAGCACCTCAAGAAGCAACTAAGCTCTTAAACCAAATTAGGAGCTGGCCACCTATGACCTATCCCATCAGCCTCTCTACCACTGCAAATCTTGACAGGAGTAGTACTAAAGACTTGGCTAACACCTAAAAAGCTAATGAGCAATAAATACTCTTCTTCTCCAAGTTTTGGTCACAACTCAAGAAAGCCATAACCAAGACCTCCAAACTTATGAAATCCTCAACTAAATAGTTTATTTTATTACTAAAAATGTATGTAATTGATTCATGAACCAAGCCTGTGAATTCATGAAGGAGAAATTTAGGGAAATGTGGATTGGAGGGCATAAAAAGATCTCCAACGAAGCTCCCTAAAGTAGGCTAAAAGATTGGCATCTGGCTTGGGGTGATAGCTCCAACTTTTTGAAGCTCAAATCTTAGTTGTAGCAACCAAGTTCTAGCCCCATATCTGTCTTGATCTTATTGGCTGAGATCAATCTCTAAATCCTAGCACTTAATGACATTACCCAAAGCAAATAAAATACCCAAAAGCAAATTACACCATTTTTTACTAAATCTTAGGATGGATGCACTGAATTTCAGCTCCATCTAACATTACCTAAAGGAGATAAACATTCAAAAAGAAGCTCACACCATTTTTGGCCAAATCTCATGATGGATACTCTGAAAGTTCTCTTATTGATCAAACCCAAAGTTTTTGGATTTTGCTAATTGCTCCCTAAGCTTCACTATAAAAGGAAAGAACCATTACTCATTAGGGGGGACAAAAGCCTCTCAAAGTTTCCATCAATCTTGCTATTTTTAGCCTTTAATTCATAAATAAATTCCTATTTTAGTTCATAAAAACCCATACCTATCAAGTCACAAACATTCCTTCTATTTTCTAACAAAACCCAGCACCATAAAGGTCTCATGATTAGCCACCAATCTATCTTCACCATGGCAAAAAATAGACAAGTACCTTTGCCATTTTATTCCCACATCACCATATATTTGCTCACCCACTCATATAAGAGTAGTTTCCATCATTTATCACACATCCTTCCATATATTCTATCATTGGCATAAGAACCTTAGTTAATATTTGCTGCATGAAACTTGAGGTCTTTCTCTTCCTTCATTTCATCCTAATTTTTTCCTCTTTTACTTGTAATTATGAAGCCTATAATTTTTGTTTATTGCAATTATAATGATGGCCACAATGTCTAGGATACTATGGAATTTTTCCCTCATGTTGACCTATTAATAATGAGAAAAACATATGATTTTTATCATATAGACACATTTATTAACTTATCAGACATTACTACTGGAGGTCTATCATATTCACTACTAGACAATTTTCCTCATGTGCTTATTATAATGAGCCCACCTTTATATTAACTGAGTATGGAAAAAATGCATAATTTTTACTATGCAAATACATTTATTAATTTTCTAGAAATCTACCGTTGGATAGTTCTCTTGTTAACCACAGGACTATTATTTAAGCGCTTATTGTGATGGGCAATCCTTTGTGTTAGCTCATCTTTGTAAGAGGTACTTTTGGGGCCTTATCATGATTATTTTTTGGATGCAATCCAAAACTTGAGCAAAAATGGACCTTTCACACTTCACCGATAGCATTTGGGCCATATTCCAAGCCCAAAGTTTAGTCACGGTCTTAGCTTTCCAAATATCATATTGGCAACGAAAGAATTGCCCCCAACACATTTCAAGTATACTATACAAGTAAACCTAGAGCACGTTTTTAAGTCTATGGGAGAGTAATGTTTTGTACACAGTATTTTTCCATGCTCTCTTGAAGCATCAACAAGAGACCTATGCTTATACAAAAGATTTGGTGATCAAGTAATGTTGTTGTATCCAATTTACATCCAATTCACTGGTCCAAATATTTGGAAGGTGTTTTTGGAATTGTGAGAGGACATTCATGTGAAACAAATCCAAAATAGAAGAGTCTGTGGATTTGGAGCTATATGTTATCACGTTAGTAAGTACTATAAGAGGTAGATTTATGATTAAGTCTGGTGTATAAACTTTCATTCTATTTTAGTGAATTTGTCTACCTGGAGGATTGCAAGTTAAATCCCCCTGAAGGTTTTTATTGTGAACTGATTTGTTGGTTTTTCAAGTTCACTAGTTTGGTTGCCTCTGTGATCCATGTTCATGTGATGTTCATCAATTCAGATATGAAACATAATTATCTAATTAATTGCTTGGCTAAGAATTGATTAACTTTGTCAACCGAGGCCTAGCGAAAACCCTAACAAAAAATTATACAAAATGTTTTAGCACATGATTTGATAATACCATCATTGTCTATACTTTTTGCCTTAGTGTGTATGAGGAAAAGGAATCTATAAATATTAAATACAGTCAAATGGTCTAGTAAACATTGGTGGAGATATGGTTGAAAATCCATATAAGATCATGAACCACATATGAGGTGACCCAAACTAGGGACTAGAGGTCCTGAGAACTAAGTTCAATGGGATGAACAAATCATAGGGTGGCGGTAGGAAATGCACTCCAATTTATTTATTTATTTATTGGGCCTATCCCCATCGTATCAATGCATCTATCTTGTAATGTATGGAAGGTTGAGTTTTTCAAAAACTCTTAATGAAATCTATAGCTCTTGTGAGTGCGGTGGTTATTGTGTGGTAATTATTGGCTGAAAATAACTACCACTTATTGCTTACTAATGAAAATTTGAAGTCTACAAGCAAAAATTCTCTGACACATCATCCAACAATGTGATCCTTTATTCAAGGGAGACCAATTCATGCTCGTAGGGATGGAGATTCTCCTTCGCATGACTATCTAGGAGTAGGCATTCAGAAAATAATGGCAATAACAGCAAAAACCACTTTTGTGATATATTCTGCAAATGTTGTTTTGTAGTTCTGTTTCTAAATGGCCAAATCAGTTGAATGTCAGAAAATTCTGCCACATCCTATAATCTGGTCTAGACCAAAATTGGCCTTAGAATTGAGACTAAATGGATCAATGTGCATTTACATAAAATTGAAGTAATATATCTTCTATTTATTACAGTTATTTCTAGCAACCAAAGGGAAAATAATGCACCCTTGATCATTTTTGTATGTAGCATTAGCAATTTAACACTTGATGTCATTAGCAAAGATACTGTTAAATATATTATTAGCAACGCAATGTGTTATATCACGTTGTATATGCTAAAGTGGATGCAGAAAGAGAAGAATAGAATAGGAATACCGAGAACACAAGGGTTATGTGGTTCAACCTTGTTGGCCTGCATCTATGAAGGAATCCCTTAAGGGCTACATTTTTATTGTATAAAAGGTTAGTACAAAACTTATATTACAATGAACCCTAACTTGAGTATATATAGGCGACTAAACCCTAGACTATTAGTACAAGTACGACTAGGCTTGGGCCTATTACATTGGGCTAATATGTCTAATATATCTCTAACACCCTCCCTCAAACTCAAGGCAAAAGCTCGATGAAGGCTTGAGGTTGGATAAGCATAAGAAGATCCTTTGGAGATGCCTTGAAAAATGCCTTTAAAGAAACCACAATGAAGAATATGTCAATTGACCAATTTCGGAGCTTCAAATGAAGAAACGGAGGCCAAAATTGGAATTTAAGCGAAAAACTGAGCAAGATAAGCCTAATGTAATAGGCCTCAAGCTTGCATCAAGCTTCCGCCTTGAGTTTTAAGCAGGGTGTTAGAGATATATTAGACATATTAGCCAAATGTAATAGGCCCAAGCCCAGTCCTACTTGTACTAGTAGTCTAGGGTTTAGTCACCTATATATACTCATGTTATGGTTCATTGTAACACAGGTTTTGTACTACACTCTTACACAATAAAGATGTAGCCCTTAAAGGATTCCTCCGTGGATTTAGGCCGACAAGGTTGAACCACGTAACCCTCGTGTTCTCGGTGTTCTTATTTTATGCTTTCCCTTCAGTATCCACTCTAGCATATACAACATGGTATAACACATCACATTGCTAATAATATATTTAACATGGTATCAAAGCCAAACTTCGTTCTTGGTATTAAACAACTATCTCTACGCAGCAAAGAAGTTTCCCATGTGCTCAACATAGATCCACCACAGTAACACTGCTTGCCCACAGATCTGGACTTCACGGCTTCACATGGCTCCCATGGAATTACCATTGATGTCTCACCGCCATGTCTTTGATCTCTCAAGCATGTCATGCCTCTTCATTCATATTTGTGTAAATTAAGCCTTCGCTTGATGAAACTAACCCCACAGGCGTGCTCCTCAACCTCCCGTAAGGAAAACCTAGAAATCCAGTCCCCAGAAGCCTTGCAACACGCTATAGTTGTCTCTAAAAAATCTCACATGCGTTGCTACAAATTCCTAACTCCCAGATCATCTTCTGGGCACACGTGCTGCCATGAAGGCCTTGAAGTCTACCGATCTACCCTGCTCAAGAATATGACCTTCATCTGACCTTACATGCGCCTTTATGCACCTCCAAGATTTCTGGCTTCTACTCCAAGTGTCAATGGACTTCGCACGTGCCGAAATCCTCTGGTGATGTCATTATGACGTCATCTAGCCATGTCAGCGCCATGCAAGCCCTAGCCACGTCAGCCCTAGTCTAAGTCAGAGCCACGTCATCAGGATGACATCACTAGAAGGTTTTGGTGCATGGCTGGTGTGTGCAAAGTAGATCTGAATGGGGAGGCATGGCATGCTTAAGAGATTGAAGACATGGCAGCAAGACAGCAACGGCAATTCTATGGGAGTTGTGTGAAGCCGTGAAGTCCAAATCTGTGGGCAAGCAATGTCATTGTGGTAGATCTGTGTTAAGCACATGGGAAACTTCTTTGCTGCGTAGAGATAGTTGTTTAATGCCAAGAACGAAGTTTGTCTCTGATACCATGTTAAATATATTATAAGCAATGCGATGTGTTATACCATGTTATATAAGCTAGAGTGGATGTTGAAGGAAAAGCATCAAATAGGAACACCGAGAACACGAGGGTTACGTGGTTCAGCCTTGTTGGCCTAAATCCACAGAGGAATCCCTTAAGGGCTACATCTTTATTGTATAAAAGTGTATTACAAAACCCGTGTTACAATGAACCCTAACATGAGTATGAATAAGCAACTAAACCCTAGACTACTAGTACAAATAGGATTGGGCTTGGGCCTATTACATTGGGCTAATATGTCTAATATATCTCTAACAGATACATATTTAGAAATTTTCCTTCCTACAAGACAAGCCACGGGTTGATTGCAGTAAAGGAAAGTCAGAGAGGAGACTTTCTAACTTCATCAAATACAAAATAGAGTTGACGAGAATTTGATAGTTTCAATGCCAGCCAGGAAATTCTCCTCTCTGTTGTCCCATCGCATGAGTAACAAAACCACTATTTATGTGAGGAAAAGATTTCTCAATGCATCAACGCCAAAGAAGAAATAAGGGATGTGTTTTTTATGCAAAAAATTCATTTAAGCCAGAACCCAAACTGATGTAGAACAAACAGCATAAGTCTCCTTGAAGCAACAAGGCACCAAAAGTCAAGGCTCAAAATCAAGAGGGGTGCCAGTAGAGGCCATTGGGGCGACGATGTCCGAATTGCATGAAATTTGTCAAGTTAAAGGTAAATGGCATTCTGATCCAGACTCAAGTTTTTTTCGAGTGTCACTTAAATTTAGGCAAATTCCTTTGTTAAGGTCTCGAAAATAGTGTTTTTTCTATTTATAGTAATATTTGTTTTTCCTTAATAACTTTTGGTTTAAAAATTAGAATAAGATTCTGTCTTTTTGCTATTTATAGTAATATTTGTTTTTCCTTAATAACTTTTGGTTTAAAAATCAAAATAATATCCCGTCTATTTTGGGACGTCTCTTAGAGACAGTATTTTCAATTTTTGCAATTATTTCAATTTTGCTAATTTTGGCAAAAATTACTATTTTGCCACCTAATTACGTGATTCACATGAATCAGGGTTTTTGGGCATTTCCTAGCCGCCCCAGGGTTTCTTTTTACTATCTAAACATATTGTAGCCTCCAGGTCAGTTCAGTTTTCAAATTTATAAAAATACAGACTTTGTTTATTTCTCTTTGATGGATTCCAAAACTCTATCACCTTGTGGATTGAAGGGACCCTTGTGGATTCAAGGTTTTCATTTACAAGCTAACGTGTTTAGTTTCTTTTTCCATTCAGGTGTTTATTTTCTTGTAACTTCTGCAACATCACAAACTCACACCAATGTACTTCGTACCCCAAAATTCTCTTTGCACAAGGTTCACTTCGAGTACAAATTACAATTGTAAACTGCAAAAAATTCTACAAGTTTGCACACAAAGTTCATTTTGATTGTGAACTAAATATTTTGAGCTTGCACGCAAAGTTATGTTTTAATACAAACTGTAATCGCAAACTGCAAAAGCTCAGCGAGCTAGCACACAAAGTTTGTTTTGATTGCAAACCAAAAATCTCATTAGCAAGCGTAGTTTGGTAAGTTTTTTTATGTGAAAACAAATAGTAGTCATAGTTATTTCTTACAAATAAATCACTCTTCCTTGATTTGAGGGTAGTTATTGGCTAAAACTGCCACCTATTCTCCCTCGCATGACTATTTCGAAGCAGGGGGTAGACAAGTAATTTGTAGACTTTCTTGTAATTATACTATTGGGCTTTGTCAATTTCGATTTATTACTTGTTCCTTTGTTCCTGTTTTCTATGGTAATCAAGTGATATTGTACCTGTGTTGTTATATTGTCAAGTAAGTCATGTATTACTTTTTTTTTTTTTTTTTTGATCATTTGTGCACTTGATTTGACTTTATATTTTCACTCTAATTGGTAATTTGTACATGTTTAAAGTACAATTAAGTTAGGTAATTACCAAACCTAACCCTTTTTGAGTGAAATCTTGCCTCACATTAAGCTTCATCATTGAGAGCAATGTAAAAATTGGTTTGTACTCCAAACATAAGCAATGCAAAACAAAATATTCCCTTGCCCCGGAAGATAGGCCAAGGAAATCAAGAGCAATGACCATAATAAATATCTCTACCATTGTGGAAGGTATCAAGTTTCTTGCTCCCCTTCCATTTTTCCTATGTTTGCCTTCATAGCCACCTCAGTCTCTCTTTCTCTCTACATGTCCATCTCGACTTCCAATATCTCTACTTATCCCTTCAACTACACTTGTAGCTTCAATTCTCACATCCTATCCTACCAAACTTTCACATTGTACTAGCAGTCTAGGATTTAGTCACATATATATACTCATGTTAGGGTTCATTGTAATACTGGTTATTGTACTACACTCTTACATAATAAACATATAGCCCTTAAGGGATTCCTCTGTGGATGTAAGCCGACAAGGTTGAATCATGTAACTCTTGTGTTTTCGGTGTTCCTATTGTATGCTTCCCCTTCTATATCCACTATAGCATGTACAACATGCTATAACACATCGCGTTGCTAATATAATATATTTAACATGGTATTAGAGCCAAACTTTGTTCTTGGCATCAAACAAAAATCTTTACACAGCAAAGAAATTTCCCACGTGCACACAGATCAATCCTCCATACCAGCTGCTTGCCTTGCTGCGTCCCCGATCTGGACTTCAAGGAATTATGCAACCACCGTCACTCATACCTGTGTCTAAGATCCACAAGCCAAGCAATTTGTGCCTCCTCTTTTCAAATCTGTGCAAATCAAGCTTCGCCTAACGAAACCAGCCACACAGATGTGCTGCTCAGCCTTTCACGAGAAAAACCCAAAAGTCCGGCCACCATCAACAATTGCATGCGCCTCTACGTGCAAATAAAGTCCGCAGCTCTTTCTCCCATGCGCCACCACAATTCCTCATATGTAGCTCATCCATCAGTTACACAAGCCATCCTATCAACCATGTCGATTGCCTATCTGCCTATGGAAGAAATCTAGCAGTCATCCGCTAGAGCACGAGCCTCCATGCTCCAATTGATTTCTAGCCTCTCCTCCACACACTGATAGACACCTCATACTCCAGCCACGCACCGAAGAACCCCTACTAATGTCATCTGACGCCATCTAATGACGTCATCACTCTATGTCAACATCCACACAAGCATGTCCACATTAGCCCTAGTCCACATCACTAACATGTCCTCATATGACATCAGCGGCTCTGCAACCCGATCATTGACCTAACTCGGATAGTGTAGCCCGTTGACTGACCTTGACCGTTGACCATGCTTGACCTTTGACCTTTTTCATTGATTGACTTTGATTTTTTGCATTGACCATTGACCAAAAGTCAAAATATCCGAAAGGGCCTATCTTGCTCAATCTTTTAATGTAGATTCCGATTTTGAACTCTATTTCTTCATTTGAAACTCCAAAATTGGTCAATTGGCACATTTTTCATCATGGTTTTTTCGAAGGCATCTTCAAGGAATCTTCTCATGCGTATCCAACCTCAAGCCTTCATCGAACTTCCGCCTTGAGTTTGAGGGAGGGTGTTAGAGATATATTAGACATATTAGCCCAATGTAATAGGCCCATGCCCACTCCTGTTTGTAGTAGTATTATAGGGTTTAATCGCCTATATATACTCATATTAGGGTTCATTGTAACACACATGAGTTATTGTACTGCACTTTTATATAATAAAGATGTAGCCCTTAAGGGATTCCTCTGTGAATATAGGCTGACAATACTAAACCATGTAACCTTCATGTTTTCGGTGTTCCTATTTTATGCTTCCCCTTTCGCATTCACTCTAAAATATACAATATGGTATAATACATCACGTCAGAGATTTTGGAAAAAAAAAATTCTTAGTATGTGTGTACACAAAGAAAATTTTCAATTTGTCCCAAAATATGTAATCTTGGCCCCCTCCCTCCAAAAAAGTTATAAATTGGCCCATAAAATCCAAAGTATATGTTTTATTCTCTCCCTTTTGCCCAGTTGCCTGAAGAATAATTACAATAACCTCTGGATAATAACAAAATAATAATAATAAAGCACAAATCTGGTTTAAAGAAACCCAATTGGCCAAAAAATTATATGAATTAGAACCCAATTGCCCCAAAAGTAACATGAATTACCTACAGACAAACTAATATTGACATTAAAGGTAAAACACAAATCTGGCACTATATCAAATCATATGATTTTCAGTTCACTCGATGTGAACTGTGAAGTGTTTGATGTTTTTTTTTTTTTTAAGTTACTTTTTTAAAAGTTTTTAATTGTGTTTGCTGTAATAATAATGTTAATTTTTTTTATTAAAAAAAATTATATAATGAGTTTGCTGTAATAAATTGTTTGGTAGTGTAACTTTTTAAGAAATGAGAGAAATTTGTCAATCTTATGTCAAAATATTATTTAAATGGTTAGGTAGATGTAGGATAAATTCCTTATAATTAATTATTGTTGCCTTTTTTTTTTAAGATCATGGAAAAATAATGTTCAATTTTGATTTTTTTTTATTAAGAAAAATTCAAAAAAATTTAGAAGCTCATATTGAAAATGCAGTATTGTCAACATCTAGTTTGATGTCCCAATAGCTAAAATCCATCAAATAAATTTTTGAAAAATCACCATATATAAAATTGATAATAGTTCATTACATAATAATCTAGAATTCTCAAAAAAGAAAGAATGAATAATCTAGAATTACCACGAATATAATTATGATGTTAATTAACACAATGCAATTGAACAAGCTTAT
Source organism: Quercus aquifolioides (assembly GCA_019022515.1). Lineage (NCBI taxonomy): Eukaryota > Viridiplantae > Streptophyta > Magnoliopsida > Fagales > Fagaceae > Quercus > Quercus aquifolioides. Next base: position 6,444,738 of record CM032331.1, on the reverse strand, counting down.
GTTAAGTTTGGTCTATACCATTTTTTTTTTTTTACTTTACCCCAACGCTCCTCCTTCCAAATCCTGGTTCTGTCCCTGCATCATGTTGCTAATATATTTAACAACCCTTAACAGGGCAGCGTCTAGAGACAACTGCAGACCCGCGGGATAGCATTTTAAGTTTTCAACTGCCGCAATTGAGTGCAGTATGTGTATATACTAGAATCGCAATAATGTAATAGTTCAAAACGTATTTAGAAAAAGCAATGCAAATTATTGTACGTATTTGTTTAGTCGAGAACAAGAAGTCAAAAAGGAAAATTCTCGGAAATTTCAAACCCATTAACCCTCATTATACAAATTTTCTTGATTTCTTTTACCAATGAAAATGAAAATTTTTGGTGGCATGTTTCCCCAGTTATCACATATTTCAACGCGGTATAGACTTTTTGACTCAAGATTGCCGCAAAGAAAATTTAGGATGAGTAATATAGTAACATAATTTTGACACAATTTTAACATGGTAGATTATAAGTGGTGAAAAAAAAAAGTAATGAATTCAAATGATAAGCTGATTTAGGATTACAAATTTTTGTACCATAATTTTTTTTTATGTGATAAATTGTTAATAGAAAAAAAAATTTGGACATTCCACTTTCATGTAAATTTACAATTTATTTTTTCTACCACTCACTGTTTATCCCGGTAAAATTGTAGTAATAAAGTTAATATAGCACAAAAAAATTGTCATCCTAAAATCGTTCAAGCCGCGTTATAGCTAGACTTGACTCGGAATTTTCGCGGATAAATTTCAAAGAAAGTTTCGGTCCGTCAATGCTGGCCCTAGCGGGGTCCATACTTTTGAAATGTTACTTGTTCATTCATTAAAAAAAAAGGTTACTTCTTCAGTTTCAATATACTTTCAACTACAGCAAAAGAAATTTCCGCAGTTTCAGTACTTCCCATTCAAGAAAGCCTTCTTCCCCTTTCAATGAACGTCGTGGTTCACAACTCCTTGAACTTGTGCCCGATGAAATCTATATTGTACATATCCTCCACTGCAGCTACCATTTCTATAGTTCTTCCACATGAAAACGTAGACGGAAGTCCAGTTCCGGTTCTCTTCAAAGACCGACCGCCAGACTATCATATGTTTCTAATGTTCATCCTGTTCGCGTTTTTGGGAGCATTTAGTGCCTTGATGCTCCAACACAAGCCAAGGGTTGGAAAAATTTTCAGGATTTCTGCCATTGCTTCCATGTTGTCAGCACTTGCAATTGTCCTTAATGCCGCAGCTCTTTGGTTTGTAGGCCCGCTCCTTAAGCACACCAATTAATTACAATGACTATGAATAAGATTTACTTATTATGTATAAATACAGTGTTATAAATAATTCTGTTAAGTCTTGCTGTATGGTTAGTTATTACCAAGTTGTCTCTTTATTTATTGATTTATTTATTTATTTATTATAATTCAATAGGGTGGGAATCGTAGATTTGAACCCTAAATATTTTTTCCATGCAAGCACTAGCTAGTTAGTTAGTTGGTTATAAAATTCTTGAAAATTTTAAACAAAATAGTGTTTCAGTCTTTGGTTAGATTATTTCACTCACTACTCATAAGACATCTCGAAAACTCCATATACGAATAGTATGGTAGATTAAACTAGAGAACTCTGGGTTTATAACTTTATGTTATGCCACATACCAATGATCTCACCAACTAGGTAAACCTAGTAGGGATTAATTTGTTTTCTATGAAATTTTTGAAAAATTTGGAAGAGAATTTTTCATATTATCAAGATTAGAAAATTGGGGTAACTTCTCTTTTCAATATGAAGTCCTTATTAGATAAAACTTATCCACTAGAGAAACAAAAACTTCATGAGCTCACAAATATATAATTATTTTGACTAAATAGCACAATTATTTTCCATATTTTTTATTGCGTTTATTATTAAATTTTCTTTTGTGTTTTATTGGTTTTTTGTTTCAAATTTTTTGTTGGCAAATAGAAAATTAATCAAAGTATAATTTAGGTACAAAACAAATTGGGGTAACTAGCACACCATGCATCCAACCCATGATTTGTTGATTTTGTTTGTTTGGTTTTGTTTTTATTGTTGCTAAAGGAACTATAAGCAAAAATGTCATTTTTTTTTACCCCAATTAAGTTAACTAATTACCCAAATTAATTAATTAATTCAATTTATGAAAGTTTCAATTAAGGCATAACCACATCGTTAATTTAGAGTTTATTGGAGCGAAAAATTAATTTGACACATGCAATATGGTCACGATGGGAGAAAAACCCAATAAGTGATAGTGATATAAATAAATAAATAAATATATATATATAGGTCTCTAGACTCTCCTCTTCATGAAGAATCCACTAGCAAAAGTTGAGATTATAAGTACAAAGAATATATATGCAGAAAAAAAATTATTAGTTGAGGACTTCTTGTTATATATATATAGGTCTCTAGACTCTCCCCTTCTTGAAGAATCCACCAGCAAAAATTGAGATCATAAGTACAAAGAATATATATGCAGAAAAAAAAAATTATTAGTTAAGGACTTCTTGTTTTTTTCTTTTTTTTTCTTTGGAGAAACAAACATACACGTAAAACAAAATTATTAAGTAGAAAGAACATATAATGGACACTTTTGAAAGAGAAGCATATACTAAGCTTTACCAATTGACATGTTTTGAGCTTCCAATATTTGACATGTGGAGTTTTCAGTTCATATAAAATTGGCATGGACTAAATCACAACCATTTTTAGTTTTTTCCATAAGTAATGCTACATATAAAAAATTTGTTAAACATTTTTTATATAATTAAGCTGAGTTAACAAGTTTATATTGGTTCTTATTTGATTCCAATACTAACATCATTTTTTTACATATCATTAACCATCCACCACATTAGTAAATAACAAATTTGTCATCTCTTTTTACCCATCAAAAACAAATGGAACAAGAAACAGTAATTGATTTAGTAGAAATAAATACTATTATTATATGGGTAATACTGTAATAATAGTCAGGTAGTCTCGGGCTCTCACAAAAGTGGGCCAAACCCATAAAAAAAAAATTATTAAGTAGGAAGAACATATAATGGACACTTTTAAAAGAGAAGCATACTAAGCTTTACCAATTGACATGTTGGACTAAATCACCACGTGGCAAGCAACCATTTTTAGTTTTTCCCATAAGTAATGCTACATACAAAAAAATTTGTTAAACATTTTTTATATAATTAAGCTGAGTTGACAAGTTTATATTAATTTTTATCTGAGTTTAATACTAACATCATTTTTTTACATACCATTAATAATCCACCACTTCACTAAATAACAAATTTGTCATCTCTTTTTACCTATCAAAAACAAATGGAACAAGAAACAGTAATTGATTTAATAGAAATAAATACTATTATTATATGGGGAATACTGTAATATTAGTCAGGTTGTCTTGGGCTCTCACGAAAGTGGTGGGCCTGACCCATGTATGAGGCCCACAGCTTTTTGAGACTGCGCGGGACTGCTTTGTTTGTCGTATTTTCAAAGCGATGGACGGCTGATCTTGACCCAATCGGTTACTTTACTCTTTTTATCTCTTTCTAACTTTTTTTGCAGTCACCATAGAGCCCTTTCTGAAAAAGAGATGAAGTCAGTATCTCCAGAAAAATCGCTTCAGGAAAGGCTTCTTCAGTTTTTAAGCAATGTTTTGATCACACATTTGATCGCTACTTTATGCTCGATGAAATCAATGGTTTACATCTCCTCCACTACGGCTACGATTTCTATGTTAATTCCACAAGATATTGTGGACGGAAGGCCAGTTCCAGTCTTCTTCAGAGGTCGACCCACGATCTATCATATATTTCTAAGCTGTACCCTTTTCTCGTTTCTGGGATCCTTCAGTTCCCTGATGGTCCAGCACAAGCCAAGGGTTGAAAGAGTTTACTGGTCTGTTTGGATGACATGAATTTGAATTTGGGTTTGGATTTGAGAGGGCACAAATCCAAATCCTTTATTTGGCTAACTTAAAAGAATTGGATTTGGATTTGGCCCAAATACATCTTGGATTTCAGGGTCCAAATCCATGGATTTGAAATACCCTCCCAAACCCAGGAATTTAGAAATCCCTCGCCCTGCCCTCACGCTCGTGCTCTCTTCATCGGCTACTCTTTGTCACGCTCTCTCTGCCAAGCTTTTCTTCTTGCTCTTTCTCGCAGCAAGGTTTGTCTCTCTCTACACTTTTCCTCCTCTTTATCCTCTCTATTTCTCTCTTTCTACTAAATCTGAATCATAAAGGCTCTGGCGTTTTCTGTGGGTTTTTTTTTTTTTTTTTTGTGTGTGTGGGTTTGTTTGGGTTTCCTTTGATTTGAGTGTGGATTTTGTTTGGGATTCGTTTGATTTGTTTGTGGGTTTTATTTCATAGTATTTTCAATGGTTTGTTTTGAGTTTGTCTTTATTTTCTATTTCTATTTTCGTTTGTGGGTTTGTAATGCAAATTATGTGTTTGATGAAATGCTTCTATGAACTGTAGATATACATAAATAGAGCATGTGAATTGTTATAAGCTTTTGGTTCATTTTTTTCAAGACTCATTGTGTGTGTGTAACGTGAAGTGAAGTGGTAAACTACAACATCTTTATGCATGAGTGTAACACAAATGCTTGAGGTTGTTGTTGAAGTGCTTGTTCCACCTTGCCCGTGTCCTTTTAGTAGGACAGTAACTATGTCTTAGTATTAGCTCTCTTTTGTGATTGCCATCATTAGCAGTAGATCTTAGCAAGCCTCTGTACGTTTGTGTCTCTGTGTACAAGGGCATTTCCTCTTATATAATCTATTCCATTAAATTAAGTGATATACTACCATCTTGCGATGCACCAACATCAACATTAACCCAATGCCTAAGCAAAAGTTGTTCTGTAGGCAAAGGATGTTCTGATTCAGAATTGAAGAGAGCCTTACATATTGAGGGTGATGGTCTCCCCTTCCTTATAGAACATTCTAAACTACCCAAAATTCTCAACTGGCTCCAAAGTTCTTCTCGCTGGTGGCTTAATAATATAGTGATTGGAAGTTTGGAACACACCCACCAACTCTCCAAACCCCACCTAATTTATTAGAATTTATAAGAGAAACAAATATTTGTGTAGTGTGTTTTGTGAGTTGAGGGAGAGAGAAATAGAAAGGGCAGTATTTTTTGTTTTTGGGTTTAAAGTTTCCAACATGTCTTCAAGGTTGTTGTGGGCTTCAATGGCTGCCTCATACCTCAGGATCTCAGCGTTCCACAGAGGGTTTGCTTCTGGTATATATCAGACTTGCTTTGATGGGTTGTTCTTTATTTTCCTTTATATGTACATATTAAAATGTGGATTTGGATCACTCATTTATGTGTGTGTTAGTTAAAATGGTTGATCTATGATTCTTTGATCAGAATATTGGTTTTTGGAAATGGGGTCTTTTTTTTTTTTTGTTATTGGTATCATATTTAGTTACCAAGTTTTGGTTTTTATTACTGCTGAGATTGATGGGTTCTTGAATTTTGGAAATGGGGTTTGTTTGTTGTTGTGATCGGTATCATATTTTCAAAGTTTTGGACTTGTTACGGCATAGATAAATGGGTTCTTGAATCTGGGCATTCTTATATCAACATACTGTGTGTGTGTGTGTGTGTGAAAGCTATACTTTTTTATAGTTTGATCAATTTTTTGTTGTTCTGGAATTGTGATTAATGTTAGGCCAATTATTTCTATAATTTTTAATCATCATCTTGTTAATTGGATTATTAATATTACCTCATGTATTTAAAATTAAAATGTAGAATGATTAAGAAAAATAATAATTAAAAAATATATTTTATTGATCTTAAATCTAAATTCAAATCCAAATCCAAATTTACGTATCCAAACAATGAAATTTTAAATGATGAATTTCAAATTCTTCATTGTTTAAAAAGATCCAAACAAAAAATTTCAAAATCAAGGGATTTTAAATCAAGTCATTTTAAATCAATGGATTTCAAATCCAAATCCAAATCTAAATGTTGCCATCCAAACACAGTCTACGGGATTTATGCCGTGGCTTCAATGATTTCTGCACTGGTAACTCTCCTCTACGCCACAGTACTTAGGTTTGTAGGCCCTCTTTAAAGTTAAAGTTGTAATGTTTTATATAAATTGTGATAATGTTTGTTTTTTATAAATTGTTTTTGAAGAATGTTTGTATTATAGCATAAAATGTTTTTGAAGAATGTTTGAATTATAGCATAATTGTTACAAAACTTTATTAGTAATGAGATCATTATAAAATGCAACAATTAGAAATTGCATATACATCCCTTCTCTTGATGGGAGAAAAAGAAATTGCATATACATTCGCTCCAGTGATGAGACTTATATTATTTTTTATAGTATTATAATTTTTCATTTAGGTTTACATGTTTTCTCGTTAATATTACTTATTTAGAATTATTAATACAACCAAAAATGTCATGAGGATAGCTTCAAAAAATGAACAAATATTACATATTCATTTTGTAGCAAAAAAAAAAAAAAATTGTGTTTTTATTTTATATATATAATTTAGAGACGAAGCAGAGGGGTGGTGATGTGGTCGTGAAAGCTTTCCAAGGAGCCTTTCAGTGAGGCGACTGAGGTGCGTTGGATACTGGAGAAACGGGGTAAGATAGGGGAGCACCTCTGTGGGATAAGGAAGCACCTCTATTGGAAAAATGGGTTCTTGGATGTGTGTTTGAATTCAAGACGGGATCGTATAAAGGAGATGCTGTGTCAAATAGAGAATGCTCCCCTATCTTGTATAAAGGAGATACTGTTTGAATAGAATGATAGAAAAAGAAATGAACTAAATTTATTAAGAAATCTATCACATGAGTCCACATTTTTTCCCTTCCCCTTGATTCATTTTCTCTTCTCTTCCATTCTCTTCTTTCAAATCAAACATAGGGTTAACCTTTTCTGGATGGCCTTCTAATATTTGTATATCTTTTGTTATTGGATTTTCATGTTTTTGTTTTTCCTGCTTCCCCAAAACACCAAAGTCTACCTCCGTCTCTTTACCGGAAAATGGATCTGGTCTGTGGTCAATCTAATTCATGCCAAGTATTCACCATCAAACAGGGTCGTAGAGATCCGATCTTAGTTCCTTATGACATCCAAGGATGTAAATTGTTTGCAGAGAAGGCAGCAAAAGGACTCGCCAAAAAGAAAACACACGAGGGGGCAATAAGAGGCAGAGGAAGAGAGAGAAGCATAAGTGGAGGTCGAGATGGAAAGGCTATCCGAGACATCAATAGGGACCCGAACCCAACTCCACATATCCAGAAAACAGGTAGGCCTCAAGTTGGGTTCCCTTTCTCACAAGCCAATGGTGGTGTCGAAGGACAAGATGAAAGTTGGGATGGATTGGAGAGGGAAAAAGGAAGTGGAGGGAGAGACGGAGGAAGCATGGGAGGAGGTCAGGAAGAGGAGGCGGTCCCAAACATCAAAAGGGAAACTCTACACATTGAAAGAAACGGGAGGTTTGAAGTTGGGTTTGGTGTCTCACAAGCCAATGGCAGTGTTGAAAGGTGAGGTGGAAGTCCAGATGAATGTCGAGATGCAAAAGGAGAGGGGAGCAGATCAGGGGCAAATCAAGCTCGAGATGGAGAAGGCGAGGGAAGCTAATTAGGTGAGAGTCAAGGTCAAGATAGAGGAGAGGGAAGTGCATCAGGAGAAAATCTTTATATACTCTATGTTCCATGTGTAATACAGGTAATCCTTTATGTGGCAACTGATATCACGCCAATTATGGCCAAGAATGCTTGTGGTATTCCAGAGAAGTCAATCACTTCCAGGTTATTTTCTTGTACTCCTTGTTCTATGTCACCACCACCTCTACGTTGGCGTTCGCATTCGTCTTTGTCATCGTTTGATCTGCTCCCCTCTGCATTTCTATCTCCACCTTGATTTTCTCCGGATGCACTTCCCTCTCCTCTATCTTGACCTTGATTCTCACCTGACGAGCTTCCCTCGCCTTCTCCATCTCGAGCTTGATTTGCCCCTGATCTGCTCCCCTCTCCTTCTACATCTCGACATTCATCTGGACTTCCACCTCACCTTTCAACACTGCCATTGGCTTGTGAGACACCAAACCCAACTTCAAACCTCTCGTTTCTTTCAATGTGTAGAGTTTCCCTTTTGATGTTTAGGACCGCCTCCTCTTCTTGACCTCCTCCCATGCTTCCTCCGTCTCTCCCTCCACTTCCTTTTTCCCTCTCCAATCCATCCCAACTTTCATCTTGTCCTTCGACACCACCATTGGATTATGAGAAAGGGAACCCAACTTGAGGCCTACTTGTTTTCTGGATATGTGGAGCTGGGTCCGGGTCCCTATTGATGTCTCGGATAGCCTTTCCATCTCGACCTCCACTTATGCTTCTCTCTCTTCCTCTGCCTCCTATTGCCCCCTCGTGTGTTTTCTTTTTGGCAAGTCCTTTTGCTGCCTTCTCTGCAAACGATTTACACCCTTGGATGTCATAGGGAACTAAGATCGGACCTCTACGACCCTATTTGATGGTGAATACTTGGCATGAATTAGATTGACCATAAACCAGATCCATTTTTTCAGTAAAGAGACGAAGGTAGACTTTGGTGTTCTGGGGAAGCAGGAAAAACAAAAACATGAAAATCCAATAACAAAAGATATACAAATATTAGAAAGCCATCCAGAAAAGGTTAATCCTATGTTTGATTTGAAAGAAGAGAATGGAAGAGAAGAGAAAATGAATCAAAGGGAAGGGAAAAATGTGGACTCATGTGATAGATTTCTTAATAAATTTAGTTCATTTCTTTTTCTATCATTCTATTCAAACAGTATCTCCTTTATACAAGATTCTCTATCTGACATAGCATCTCCTTTATATGATCCAGTCTCGGATTCAAACACACATCCAGGAACCCATTTTTCCAATAGAGGTGCTTCCTTATCCCACAAAGGTGCTCACTTCTCTTGCCCCGTTTCTCCAGTATCCAATGCACCTCAGTCGCCTCACTGAAAGGCTCCTTGGAAAGGTTCCACGACCACATCACCACCCTTCTGCTTCGTCTCTAAAGTATCAAGTCTGCCTCACAAATAGGCTTGAAAAAAATACGCTCAGAAATCTCCAAGGAAATCGAAATCCTCCAAGTACAATCATAGCTTCTCTTCTGAACTCAAATTCAAGATAATTTAACAGATCCAATCAGTCTCGTAATGAAGAGAATCCTTCTGGATTGGAGAAAGTCAAACTGTTTAGTAATTTAAACTAAAAACTCTTCTTTCTTTTTTTCTTTTCATTTTTTTTTAATAATTTACATACATTATAATTTGAAATTACTATATTTTTTAATCACAAAAAAAAAAAAAAAAAATTAAGGATGTGATTAAAATTTGATGAGTATTATGTGTTTGTTGTTGATGTGCAACTGACAAAAAATCTATTTCAATTAGAAATAACGATTGAGAGAAATGTAGAGATGGGAAGAAAAACTGTTTTTTTTTAGGTTTTAGACTTTAGTAGTGGATTAGTAGATGTGTAGTTATTTTGTAGCAGATTGTTTAGAATTACAGGATTGTCCTCCAAATTTGTCCAAGTGTAGGGGTATTTTGGGAAAAAAAATTCGGTCTAAATAAGGGAAACTCCTTAAATAATAGTATAAATTTTTGTCAATTTATTATTTTAACCTCATTTTTAAGTTTTAGGTAAGGGTTTTTTTTTGTTTTTTTATTTTTTTATTTTATTGGAAGGTATGGGTATTTTTAACAGTAAAAAAAGTAATAACTAACTTTCTTTTGTTAATTTACTATTTTAATCCTATTTTTAAATTGTTGGTTAATTAATTTAGGAATATTTTTTACAATAAAAAAAGCAATAACTAACTTTTTGAATCCTCTTAATATATACGAATTAAAAATTAGTCTTACGCCAAGTGATACAGTCAAAAGTGGCTACTGAGATGAATTTGAAGCCGTTGGATCAAATCTGGATCCTTTCCTCTTAATATATACGAATTAAAAATTAGTCTTTACGCTAAGTGATACAGTCAAAAGTGGCTACTGAGATGAATTTGAAGTCGTTGGATCAAATCTAGGGTCCTTTCCTTTAAATTGACACTACTTGGCCTGGTGGTGGTGGGGAGTTTTCTAGAATTTCGTTTTCTAGGGGTATTTTTGACATATTATCTCAAAAAAAGGTGCGAGGATACACTTCTAAACCTATTCACCTTTTTTTGAGATATATTGGGTTCGTTTGGATAGAACTTATTTTGCTGAAATTGAAAACTGAAAACACTGTAACAAAATAATTTTTAAATGTGTGAATAGTATCGTTGGATTCATTTTTAATGAAAAAGTTACTGAAAAGTGAGATTTGTGGATCCGTGAACAGTACATGGAACCCATTGATGTGCTAGAAAGGGCTGAAAAGTCAAAATTTTCAGTTATTGTTCATGCACTTTGTCTCTTGCCAAAAAAAAAGAAAAGGAAAACGCAAACGCTGAAATAATTGGTATCCAAATAGATATATTATCTCAAAAAAACTAGAACCCCTTTCTAAAAAAAAAAAAACTAGAACCTGAGGTTGAAATCCGCCAAGAAGAACGAGATGAAATCCGCCAAGACGAACGAGATGAAATCAAATTCTTGGGAACAATTTCCTCAAGAAAGTCCTCTCCGTTCAAAGGATGTTGGACATTTAATCGCTTGCATCTCCTCCATAGCAGTTGCAACTTTTATGGTTCTTCCACAGGAAAACATCGAAGGAAGACTAGTTCCAGTCTTGTTCAAAGACCGTCCGACGCTCTATCGCATATTTCTAATCTCTGCCCTCTGCGCATTTTTGGGCTCCATGGGTTCTATGTTGATCCAACACAAGCCGTTGAATATTTTTGCAGGATTATTGGCGTGGCTTTTATGTTATCAGCACTAGTCATTGTCCTCTACGCCACAGCTCTCTGGTTTGTAGTCATCCCCCTCCCCTCCTCAATGTATGTAAGTTTGCTTTTATAAAGAGTTTAGTTCAATTACTCAAAGCTTTTGTTGTTGGGATTTTCAGTTCTTTTAGTTTCCTAAAATGTGTTTGATGTGGAGTTCATAAATAAATATTTAACGAATCCAATAGTTGCGATTTGTGAAGTTCATAAATAAATTCTTGAGAAACTATTTCACTAATCTTTTTATTCTTTTTATTTTTTTGGAAAGGTTTCAACTTTCACAAACAGAATTGAATGAAAAAAATAACTCAATCTTTGATGACTTAGTTTGTGAATCTTTGATGACTTATTTGTGCAAATTAACCTAGAAGGAACACAGGAAGTGTTATAAGCTTTTAATTGGGAAAATCATTGCTAAGAACATTACATGGGCAGTAAATTAAACGAACCATCATGGAAATTTTCCTTTCTTAGAAAAAGAACACCAACCCAAAGCTTCTTCGACAAAAAAATGAGAAATCAAACTTGAATAAGTAAACTAATTTCGTGATTAGGTCGAACTTAACTTGAATAAAATTAAATGAAATAATCATGATAATTTAATACTTAAGATTACCACCAGTGCATTTCAGTCATTGACAACACTAAAATAATAGTAATTACATGATTATTTGAAGCCTTGGGCATTTCCTCTTGAATATTATAATTTAGTTTTGACATATGTTGAGTCTAGAGTTTAGGTTGGTAGATCGTGAGCAAAAGTATCTTGTAATTTGTCTTAGAAAGTTTATCTTTAAATTCAAGACTGCGACTAAGGTTTCTGCATAACAAGTTCAAGCTTTAGTTGTTTGATAGCAAGTCGATTGCTTGAACAATTAAGTTTTTGATAGATCGAGATTATTTTGAATCAATCAAACTGCATAATTCAGAAATGCAAATTCAGCACCTCCTGGTAATACTGTAGAAGGAACACAGGAAATGTTATAGTGGCTTTGCAAATTGAAATCAAGTAGCCTTGCTCTCGGGCAAAATTCTAGTGCAGGATTGTTAGCTTTAATTGAGAAAATCATAGCTACGAACAATTCATGAGCTGTAAATTAATTAACTAATCATTAAATTTTCTTTTATTAAAAAAAATGAGCAACCAATTCTCTATTTTCCTATAATAAAAAACACCCATTATGTTCAAATAGAATTAAATAAATCAATCATGATATTTTAATCCTAGGCTTGGCTCATTTACAGTCATATTGATATCTACTAGAGGCCTACCTCCAAAATCACAAACCTAGCCTAAATATACCTCTAACCCCCTTTTCATCCTAACCTCACCCTCCACCAAATCTTGTGAAAAGAGAAAGTGCCATTGTGCGAGATCCCATTTTTATGGTTAAAAATAATAATTAAAAAAAACCAGTAGATAAGTTAATTATTTGAAGCCTTGCACATTTCCTCTTGAAATATTATATTTTAAATATATGTATATATATGAGATACCAAAATTTGGATTGGAGACACAAACATGATACATGATCCAACTAGCGCTATGCAACTGACAAAGTAGAAAAATTGAAACAAAAAAAAGTATTTAGTTCTTGAATCTAACACTCCGGCTGGTTGCTACATTAATTCCAGAGGCTTCTCCACCATAAGGACCAATAGGTTTCTTGATCTCCTGCACCTGCCCTTTCCGACGATTCACTTTTTTCTTGTGTTGCTCCTGCATATTTTACAAAAGAGAGAGATTAGTTACTAAATACAAGAATAAAGTGATTTGTTACATTCAAGCAGTCTGTCATAATACCTTGTACTTCTTCCTAGGATTTTTGGTTTGATTCTTGCGGTTCCGAGTCAGCCCTCTGTTCTTCTCCATCTGCAGCAAGTTTGACAGAAAACATATAATGAGAGTTTGGAGACAGATTATGGTCAAGATCTAACAAGCCGGTGAAAATGGGGGTGTGCTCACCTCGTATGTGATATAGCGTTTTCCCTCAATGGGTTCAGGAGAAGATGGGACTACCGCTGAGGTCCTGCAGAAGCAGAAATGTTTTCAGAATACAAGACTACCAGAACCACAGAAAATCTAAGTGTGTAGCAACAGCAATTAAAGATTTGACTGGCACTCAAAAACCATAAAAATTGCAAGACAGATAAACAATAATAATATTAATAATCAAACATGCACACAAACATATGGACAGAAAAATCTATAGCACGTGAGAGTAAACTTTAACTGTATAATACAGCATAAAGGGATTTGAACAAGTTATTCTTCTTATTCATAGATGTAATACTAAATTCAAATCCATAGAGGGAATCCAGAAACCTGACTATAACTATTAGGAGGTAGCAAAAAGTATATCATCTAATCACAGTGCAGAAACACACCTTGAATACATCTCAGCTTTTGCAGCAAGTTTTGCAGCTCGTCGTTGTTCAGCTTGTTTGTAATATTCATCTTCTGAATCTCCTGTATCACCATCCCCAATGTCAGCATCCCCATCAACCTCAAAATTGTCAACTTCATCCACAACATCATCCTCAGATTTGATTCCAGCTCCAGCCAACACTCGGAGCTCATGCTTCCTCCGCCTTTCTCCAATATCATCCCTTTTAGGTAAATCATCATCACCAGAAACCACCTTCCATATAGATTGAATACAAATGTTATTTAAATAGAGATACTTTTAAACTTCTCAAGAAAATCAACTAGCAATATGGTTTCCCTAAGTTGAGAATTTTTTCTTTTTCTTAGCTATTGGAATATTTCATCAGAAAGAAGAATCAATTATTCACAAACCACATTCAAAAGTTTCTCCATCATATTACAACCTAAAATACAATAAAGTTGTTGGGTTGCAATATGAAGGTCTATAAATGAACCAAGCCAAGCAACATGATGAAAATTCAAGATTGTAAATTTAATTATATTTCGTACACGATTCAAGCTCGAAATCATTACCAAACTAGATTACATGTTGGAGCTTAATTCATTTTGTTGTTGAACAAACTTAAGCTTGTTCACGAGCTTACATGATTAACTTACTTTTTTTCCTCCACCAACAAATTTTTTTTCAAAAAACTATTAACTTAATTATAGATGAAATTATATTATTTGAATTAATTAGATAGATTGTTTTTGTTTATGAACTTACAAAGTTAGATTCACCAATACTGTATTGTTAAAATTATATATATAATTTTATTATAAAATGGATTTTTTATATTATCAAGATAATATAAATAATAATTTGATATCATATGAACTTATTTACAAACTTGCGCAATCCAATCTCAAGCCTACATAAGTATATTTTTATACATTTACACTTACAAACGTATAATATTATACATACTTAAGTCAAGCCTCATGCTCATCCCCACGAGGTTGTTCACAAACATGTTATCATGTTTGAGCTTGGCTTGTTAATAGTCATAAATAGCTCACTTCATTTACAGCCAGTAAGGCATAAATGACTTGACTGACAGTTGGGTCATTTGAGATATTAGGCAAAAAGAGTCATATCTTATTTCAGTAGAACATTTATGGCAAAGCAGTGGTTTCCAAATTACAATGTACATTCCTGTTTTAAAATGGGGGAAGAAAATTTTAAATGTTGTAATTTGTAACCAATGGCAAAACTTAAAAGTTAAGGTACTGTTGAGAAGCCTTAAAACTTAAGAATGAAAAATAATTGTTGCAACATGCACCAAATTTAATTATTTTTTCCCATCAAAACATAAATCCTAAAGAAGTAAAAATGTATTATGGGTCCGGTTTAGAAACTTTTTCTCGAGAATTGAAAAAGCTGTCAATACTTTTTCAATTCCCGAAAAAAAATTTTCAAAAATGAAAATTAATGTGTACATATTAATAAAATCCATATATTATTAGACATGCACGGCACTCTACCCCCAACCTCATGCAACAGTTGAAAAGGACCCATGAAATGTCAGTATCAATCTCCTTTTTTGGAGGATACCCAACATGGACAACCAAACATTGATGCTCATGTTCAAAATATTATATTAAATTTATAAAAAAATAATTTAAAAAAATAAATAAAAACCAGCTGTGGTATTAAAAAGATTAATTATTTTTTTCCCATCAAAACAAAAATCCTTAAGCAAAAATATATGTTTTGACATGCAGGGCACTCTACACCCAACCTCATGCAACAGTTGAAAGGATCCATGAAATGCAGGGCCGGTCCTTCCCTTAGACGAGTTAGGCAATTGCCTAAGGCCCCCAAAATTTTAGAAAAGAACCAGGTAGTAGAGGAAAAAAAAAATTAGTTTCAAATGAATTACAAAAATAATCTGGCACATCCTTTTAACCAAAAAAACAAAAATTTTGGTAAATCCTATTAAACATTGGTTCTAAACAAAATCATTGACCAAAAATCAACCAGATAAACTACAAATCCGGTCTAAGAGATTAACCACAAATCAAAACAAATAAATCCACTCAAAACCCTAAAAATTTTACCTTTCTCTCTACCCTCTGCTCTCCGCCTCTCTCAAGTCTCAACTGCTCACCTCACCTCAGGAATCAGGTATAAAATTATAAATATTTGGGCACAGGGCACTCCATTTTATTTGTTAAGAACTTAAGATAACTTTGTTTATTTGGGCCCTCCCTGGCTGTTTTGTAACTTTGTTTATCACTTATCAGTTTATCATTATGGCTGCCTGGACTGGGCGTTAAGTTTGGCCTTCAAGTTTTTTTTTTTTTTTTTTTAAAAGCTTGCATTTTTTTTTTTTGGTTATAGATAGGATTTTTTTTTTTTTTTTTTTGTGTTTTTTTTTTTTGGGTAAAATATCATTTTCGTCCCTAAACTATTACAAAAGTTCGTTTTTCGTCCCTAAACTTTCAAAAGTTCTATTTTCGTCCCTAAACTATCACAAAAGTTCGTTTTTCGTCCCTAAACTTTCAAAAGTTCTATTTTCGTCCCTAAACTTTTCCAAACGTATTGATTTTCGTCCCTCCCACATCAGCACTCTGTCAAGCCACGTCAGCACTCCGTCAGAACTTTTGAAAATTTAGGGACGAAAATAGAACTTTTAAAAGTTTAAGGATGAAAAACAAATTTTTGTGATAGTTTAGGGACTAAAATAGAACTTTTGAAAGTTTAGGGATGAAAAACGAACTTTTGTGATAGTTTAGGGACGAAAATGATATTTTACCCTTTTTTTTTTGTGGGGGGTCTTATTAATAAGTCTTGTGTCAGTGTTATGGCTGTGCTTAAATTTTTGTTATGCTTGTGCTTAATTTTTTTTTTAATTTATGCAGGTTGAGATTGCTAAAAACTTGTTATTGTTCAGTGAAACTACAACAATATTTTTTATATAAATCAGGTTCTATTTCTCATTTGCTCTACACTTGAAAGTTATTTTTTATTTTAGTCTTTATAAATATATTGTTTGATTAGAAATGTCTACTAGAAAATATGCATTTGGATATGAAAAACTTAAAAAAAGAAAAAAATAAGAAAAATTAATTGAGTCTCAAAAAGGATCAATGGATAAATTTGTTATTAGTAATAAACAAAATATAACACAAAATTTAGATGAAAATATCACAAATGAGCAAGAAATTCACCAAAATAATTTAGAAGAAAATGATGTTCAATTTTGCAATACAACAAATCTTGATAATGAACTTCAAAATAATTTAGAAGAAAATGAAAATAATGATGAAAAATATAATATAAAAATATTAAATAAACATTAATTTAATTAATATATAAGTATAAAAAATGCCCCATTTTTAGTTCTCGCCTTAGGCCCCAAAATGTCTAGGGCCGCCCCTGATGAAATGTCAGTTTCAATCATCTTTTTTGGGGATACCCAACATGGGTGACCAAACAATGATGCTCATGTTCAAAATATTATATTAAATTAAAATTAAAAAAAAAAAAAAAAAAAAAAGAAAAGAAAGAAAGAATGCTTTGAGTAGCCTTAGTATCCAGCTGTCGTATGAAAGAGATCAACTATATATATGTGATGGTTTTCTTTCATATGCAGGCTACTATTGATTGGTAAAAGTAATGTCCATATAAACTCACAAATACAGAGAGGAGGTCCAATCAAGTTTTATACCTTGGGCTTATTTGTTTTAGCAGAAACAATTTGGGAAAGTTTACTTGTGCTCAATGAACTTGCATGACCATTATTGAATCTAGTAGCCCCCACTTCTATAGCATCATCATCGAAATCATCATACGTCACAAGTCGTCTGTTCCATTCCAGCTTCAATGAATTAGGACCCAAAATTTCAGAAAGAAGCCAACACTAGAGAGCTTAGGCAGAAACAGTACCCATTAACTGGCTTCAGACGTTTCTGGGCTTTATCAGACTTTGAAGCTCTGGAACTAAGGATACCCTATTGTTTCAATCTTTCTTCGAGGGCGGCTCTTACTTTTAACATTTCCATGCTTGGTACACCAACTTGATTACTCTGCCATATTTTAACAGTTGCACATTAGCCAAATTGCAGCAACAAATATTTATGTTAAAAGAAAAGATAAATAGGGACATGTCCTAGATAAGGCCAAGTAGCATAAAAAGAACCATGTAGCAGACTCAAAATAGTTAGGATTTATCTTAGTTGTGTTGAATTGAGTTAAAATAGAAAAATAAAAATTAAACATAACAAAAATGATTGATATCAGAAAAGAAACATGAAAAGCGTCAAACTTACAATCTCAAATTTGTGATCACATCTCCTGTAGGGAATTTCACTGAAATTCCAACCTGTGAGAAAAAAAAAAAAAAATAGAGAAAACACACGTCAAAGAAAAAACAATCACACGCACGAAACAGTATTTACGTTGTTTGGCAATTTGCCTACGTCGACGGAGTTGCAAGGATTTCACTATTATCAGGGAAAAATACAAAGTACGGCTACAGTGTTTTTCTCTCTCAAAAACGACAACAAGAACGAAACCCTAATCACCAAAAATGGCTTGGGCCTATCGGCCCAAGCCTCCGCTCCATGGACTAAGCCTCAAAAAATATCTCATTAAAAACCACACAATATTATTCAAGTCGGGTTGGGTTGTCAACCGGATCAAATACAACTAGGCTCCACAAAGCCTAACAAATCTCCCACTTGGAGACTAGTTCAATCACCAACATCAGCCGCTATCCTCCAAAAGCAATCCCTCATTCGTACAACTCATCCTCTTGTCCTCAAGCTAGAAGACCAACTGAAGCTACACATAGCTTCAACTTCTCAATAGTGACATCCTTAGTCAACATGTCTACCGAGTTCTTAGATCCACAAATCTTCTCAAGTATTACCAGCTTATCTTTAATTAAGTAACGGATAAAGTGGTATTTTGTCTATATATACTTCGACTTTAAATGAAAAGCCGAATTTTTAGCAAGAAAAATTGCACTCTGACTGTCACTATGTAGAATGCCCATCTCCTGCTTCTTACCCAATTCATCTAAGAAACCATGTAGCCAAATCATCTCCTATCTAGCTTCAGTTGTTGCAACATACTCAGCTTCTGTAGTAGACAAAGTAACAATCTTTTGTAGATTTGAAGCCCATGATATAGCTATACCACCCAGAGTAAATACAAACCCAATAGTACTCTTTCTACTATCAATATCACCAGCAAAATCAACATCTACATAACCTTGCAATTTCAAACTTGCACATGTGAAGCAAAGACATGTATCTGATGAACCCTTCAGATATCTCAGAATCCACTTGACTGCCTCCCAATGCTGCTTTCCTAGCCTACTCATGAATCTGCTCACAACTCTCACTGCATGTGCAATGTCTGGCCTTGTATACACCATAGCATACATCAAGCTATCAATAGCTGAGGCATAGGGCACTTTGCTCATATGGTCCCTTTCTTCTTCTGTCTTCGGTGACTATTCTTTGCTTAGTTTGAAATGACTACCTAAGGGTGTGCTCACTGTTTTGGCTTCATTCATATTGAACCTGCTGAGAACTTTCTTCACATACTCTGACTGTGAAAGCTTCAATGTACCATTAGCTTTGTCTCTAATGATTCTCATACCAAGGATTTGTTTTGCAACTCCCAAATCCTTCATTGCAAACTGTTTTGACAATTGCTTCTTCAGATTATTAATCTCCTCAATGCTAGACCCTGCAATAAGCATATCATCCACATACAACAGTAATATAATGTAAGAATTGTCAAAAGACTTAACATAGCAACAGTGATCAGCTTCACATATCTTGAACTCAATTCTATGCATAAAACTGTCAAATTTCTTGTACCACTGTCTAGGAGGTTGTTTTAGGCCATACAAGCTCTTTCTCAGTT
Source organism: Quercus aquifolioides (assembly GCA_019022515.1). Taxonomy (NCBI): domain Eukaryota; kingdom Viridiplantae; phylum Streptophyta; class Magnoliopsida; order Fagales; family Fagaceae; genus Quercus; species Quercus aquifolioides. The sequence goes on along the minus strand of CM032331.1, from coordinate 6,425,461 downwards.
TGCAGACTTGATTCTCTTGTCCCTGAACAATGAACCCTTCTGGTTGAATCATGTAAATGTCTTCCTCCAAGTCACCGTAAAAGAATGCAGTCTTCACATCTAATTGCTCAAGATGTAAGTTTTCTACAGCGACCATTCCTAGTACCAATCTGATTGTTGACATCTTCATAACTAGAGAAAATATCTCTATGTAGTCAATGCCTTCTTTCTGCTGGAACTTTTTAACAACCAATCTGGCCTTGTAACGTTTACTACCATCATGCTCATTCTTTATTCTGTATATCCACTTGTTGTGCAAAACCTTCTTTCCTACTGGCAATTCAGTCAGTTCCCATATCTAATTCCCCAACAAGGAATCCATCTCATCTTTCATGGCTAACTCCCACTTGCTTGAATTCTCATCTTGCAAGGCTTCATCATAACACTCTGGCTCACCACCATCAGTCAACAAGAGATAATTTAAAGCGGGTGAATAATGTTGTGGAGGTCTAATGTTCTTGGAAGATCTGCGGACTTTAACTACAGGTGTACTCTAATCTACCTGTGAATTTACATTCTCCTTATCTTCTTCACCCATTTTTTGGACATTACTTTCAGTCAATTCATCTAAGTTGACAAGCTCAGATTTCTTTTGATCTATCTCTATAACATCTGGCACTACAGTTAACCTGTCCTTATACATAGTCTGTTCATTAAATATCACATTTCTACTTCTGATGATTTTCTTGTTTTGTTCATCCCAAAACCTATAACCAACTTTCTCATCACCATAGCCAATGAAAAAACATATTTTAGACTTTGCATAAAGTTTACTACGAGTATCAGAATCAATATGAATATAAGAAACACAACCAAAAACTTTTAAATGTGAAAACTTTACCTCTTTACCACTCCAAACCTCCTCAGGAAGTCTGAACTTCATGGGAACTGATGGCCCTCAGTTTATCAGGTAAGCTGCAGTGCTAATAGCATCAGCCCAGAAAGTTTTTGGTAGTCCAGCATGCAACCTCATACTCTTAGTACGCTCATTGAGTGTTCTGTTCATGCGCTCAGTCACACCATTCTACTGTGGTGTCCTAGGAATGGTCTTCTCCATCCTAATTCTCTGTGCAGCACAATACTCACTGAACCCTTCATCTATGTAATCTCCTTCATTATCTAACCTCAAACATTTTACTTTCAAACTTGTTTCTGTCTTAACCATGACCTTTCACTTCTTAAAAGTTTCAAATACATCAGATTTAATTTTCAAAAAATAAACTCACACCTTTCTGCTTGAGTCATCAATGAAAGTGATGTAGTACCTTGAACCTCCAAGGGATGCAACTGGAGAAGGCCCCCACAAATCAGTGTGTACTAACTCCAATTTTTCAGCCTTCGATGTCTTACCAGTTTTCAAGAAGCTCACATTTTTCTGCTTTCCTAAGATGCAACTTTCACACATGTCAAAATCAATGGACTTCAATTCTGGTAGTTTTCCTTTTGACAGCAACATCTTCATCCCTTTCTCACTCATGTGACCAAGTCTGCGTTGCCATAGGCTTGTATCAGTACTTGCATCAGCAACTGCAATTGTGTCTCTTGGACTTGAGGTAATATATAGAGTACCAGTCTTCTTTCCACGAGCCAATACCCTAGCTCCCTTTGTAACCTTCCAAGTACCACCAACAAATAGTATTGCTTGTCCTTCATCATTAAGTTGTCCAACAGAAATCAGATTACTCCTCAGGTCAGGAATATGTCGAACCTTCTCTAGTAACCAAACAGACCCATTGGGCAACAATATCTGGAAGTCTCCCATACCCACAACATCCAAGGCTGAACCATCAGCCAAATACACCTTACCAAAATCACATCCAACATAATTCTGTATGATTTCTCGGTGTGGAGTGGTATGAAACGAAACTTCTAAGTCCAAAACCCAATCATCAAATGGACTGTCTACTGCAAGAAGTAATGCATCTTGTACCTATTCTGTTACAGCATTAGCAGAATCATCTTCATTCTTCTTCTTAGGACTTTTGCATTGGTTCCTAAAGTGACCTGTTTTTCCACAATTCCAGCATTGTACTTGTTGGCCTGATCTAGATTTACATCTGTTCCGATTAGAATTTTAGATTTTGATTTGCCCCGATTTGAATTTCTGTTATTACCTCTGCCTCTTGTCTCAAGGTTTAGCGCAGAACCAGATCTTGAGGTTTCACCTACATCTCTTCTACGAATCTCCTCAGCCAGAATTAAATCTCGTATATCATTGTACTTGAGCTTTTCTTTTCCTATAAAATTGCTTACTACCATCCTCATTGCCTCCTAACTGTTTGGCAAATAAGTCAAGACGATCAAAGCACGAATCTCATAATCAAAATCAATTTCTACAGACGACAATTGAATTGTGATAGTGTTAAATTCATTCAGATGTTATGCTACTGATGCGTTCTCTGCCATCTTCAGATTGAACAGTTTCTTCATCAAATACACCTTGTTATTTGCTGACGGCTTTTCATACATACCAGACAAAGCCTTCATCAGATCTGTTGTGGTCTTCTCCTTTACAACATTGTGTGCAACATACCTAGACAGAATTAACCTGATAACTCCCAGTACCTGTCTGTCAAGAAGAGCTTATTCCTCAGCCTTCATAGCCTCAAGTTTTGTCCCTAAAAGAGGCAGATGCAATTTCCTCCCATAGAGATAATCTTCAATCTGCATCCTCCAATACGTGAAGTCTATGCCATCAAATTTTTCTATTCCAGATGCCTTTCTTGCTTCCTCTGCCATTGCTCCCACTCAAACGTAACCCTAGGCTTTGATACAAGTTGTAGGAAATTTCACTGAAATTCCAACCTGTGAGAAACAAAAAAAATAGAGAAAACACATGTCAAAGAAAAAACAATCACACACACAAGATAGTATTGACGTGGTTCGGCAATTTGCCTACGTCCACGGAGTTGCAAGGATTTCACTATTATCAAGGAAAAATTCAAAGTGCGGCTACAATATTTTTCTCTCTCAAAAACGACAACAAGAACAAAACCCTAATCACCAAAAACAGCTTTTATATCCTGCGCACAGGATTCACAATGGGCTACAAAACGGGCCAAAATTTTTTCTCAGGGGCGTTTCCCCCGAACCCCCAAAAAACTTGTCCATAGGCTACGGCTTAGGCCTATGGACCCAAGCCTCCGCTCCATGGACTGAGCCTCAAAAAATCTCCCATTAAAAACCATGCAACATTATTTGAGTCAGGTCAGGTCGTCAACCGAATCAAACACAACTAGGCTCCACAAAAGCCCAACATCTCCATCAAGAATAATCCACCTGGCGTTTGCGTTTTCCTGCTTTGTTCTCACTATCCTTCAAAGGTTCCACGTTTTCCAACTCAGCTGTGTTATGAGGCTGCAGTATTAAAAGAAAACTAAGACATCAACTAAAAAAAGAATCACTCGAAAACAAAGCATGTATTACTAAGTTAAAGAAGCAAAAACAAGCATGTTTTGTAGCGAAAAGACCTACCACTGTTGTTTCTTGGGTTTCAGCTGAAGGAAAGGGCCCCTGATCTTTTGTAACAGAATCACTTGACAATGTAGTATTCTCTCTACCCAACTTTACTACCATTTCAACCCCTTGATTGTTGTTCAGGAACTCCTCAAGTTCAGATGGAAGATTCCCATCAAGTTGTTTTGTCTGTTAGTGGAGCAAACATTAAAAAGAAGCAAGTTGTCAGGGAAACCAATCCACATCTGAAATAACAAACCAGTATACCTCAATGACAGGAACTAATAATCATCTTTGTGCACAAAATGAGAAGAATAATATGGGTAGAACACAGGTATTCATATGATCACAGAGGTTAAACATTGTCACATATAAAGCAATTTGATAAATGTAATACATAGAAAAATAATTCATTTTTTCCCAGTTGTTAACCAACTAGACCAGACCAATTTTTAATGATAGGCTTAGATCCTATCCACATCTTTTTAAAATTTACCAAAAATATATGGTGCATACCATATCAGATATGAAAGTACTTAGTTTTAACTTGTACAACCATCTATTGCAGCTATGTTGGCATTGCTTTTTTCTTTTCTTTTTTTTAATTATATTCAGTTTTTATCAAAAGCAATAGATAGGCATACTTAGAGATAAAGGCCACCATTCAACAATTGTCCTTATCTGAAAAAAAAAAAATACATATACATGTGTGTGTGTGTGTGTGTGTGTGTGTGTGTAACGTTGCAATTAAAGCATAAAAATTTTAGATACATATCTATATGAAAGTTTAAGAAGCAACGCCCATCTATATAGCATTGCAATAAATCCTAACAATGACAGATTAGCAAAATATTTTAAATATTCCATTATACCTGGACACTTATTTCAATTTTTTTCAAAGATGAATTAGTTTTAGATAGTGCATTATAATTTGGATCTTTCTAGCAGCACTGATAGCAGTTGACCTATCGGAGTGCCAGTCCATCAGAAACTTACACTTTTTAGTTATAATGAATGAAGTGAACCCCAGGACAAAGACATGTTACCCCTCCTTTTACTAAACCATTTTAAGTGGGCTGCTGGGTTCTTAAGGCATTCTCTGGCCCAACAAGTATTAGCTCTCCCAGCAAAGGAGGTGATCCAGCTCCTACACTCCAGGTTGCAGAAATTACATAGATCACTCAAGGACTAAGTTATGAATGTAACTTCCAAAGGATTGACTATTATTCTAAACGTGGTAAGACAGACAATAATAGTCACAGTGCACCAATTTAACTAATTTGAGAGGGGAACCTGACTCCTGAAAGAGAGGCAGAAATACAAAACATGTATAAAAATATTAATGTCCCATCAATAGAGAAACATAAGCCACATTGCGTACGCATTATGTAAGTACCAACTTTTTTAACAGATTAATACAAACAAATGATTGTTTTAGGACCACAACACTTATTGTTATAGAAAATAACTACCTACTAATCACAAAATAATAATGTTAATTTAGCATTTTGATGAAGAAGAGAAGACCTTATCCAATAAGCTCTTGATCTCTACAAGGCGAGCTAGCACAGGATGATCACGAATGGGCTGCCCTTCAGACTTGAGAAGGAGATAAAAAGTTATAGCTTGGCAATACAAGAGCAAAAGAAGCTGCTTCATCTCCAAATAACGCACTCCTCCTTCCATCATGATTTCCTCCTTTTTAACCTTAAAACATCAAAGCATTTACAATGCTCAATGCTAAGAAACCAATCAAAAGCATCTTTACATGTTATGACCTTTTGTGTGTGTGTGTGTGAGAGAGAGAGAGAGAGAGAGGGGGGGGGGGGTGGGGGAAGAAAACTGTAAATGAAAATTGGTGTGAGGACACTGGCAGGATGTACAGGGTGAAGAGTAGGAACCACAAATATATGAACCCGGTTGGGACAACCTAATGAGTCAGATCTACGGGCATTTAAACATTCAAACATTTTAAAATCTTTTGAAAGCTAAAAAAAATTCAAGGAGTATTACATATCAAAGAGAAACCTATAACCAACCCCCTGCAGATACCACAGATAAACATAGAACAAAACATAATATAAGCCCCTCAAAAAGGAAAAATTCAGATATAAATCAATCCATTTCTAGGTAGACTCCATCTAAATCATCCTTAATGAAGCGATGCACTTTATAACACTTACAATAAACTAATCAAAGAAGAAAATATAATACCATGCTTAGAAGTGGATCCACTTTTTTTTCAAGCTGTTCAATTGCATCATTCAGCTCCGACAGCAAGCCAACTAATTCTGGAGCAGAACTGTGGGACAAAAACATTATTAACCAAGCATGCAGAAGCAAAAGTTATCACTGCTAATGATAAAAAAAATAATAATAAAAAAGAGAGACATTTATAGCAAGAAGCAGTGATTAAAGGCCTCCCCCAAAAAAATAAAACTCAGCAAAATAGCTTATGAGCATATTTAAGCAGCAATAAGTGGATCAAGATCTAAATAATAGAAAATCTACAATTATCACAGTCAAGCATGTATTTGATATATACAACAACCTATGTAAGAAATTCAATGCCTTCGTAGCAAAACAACCACATTATTTTTTTTGATAAGTGGCAAAACAACCACATTATATTTGCATCCAATTAACAGTTAACAAGGCTCAAAATTGCAAACAACATGGAGCAGGGGCATGATGAGGAGCTCAATAGAAGCAGTCTAACAGAAGAGGATGCAGGCGGAAGATCTCTTAATAAACCACCACAAATACTAAACATCTTTAGATTTTGCAGCACCAGATGAGTTCACGGAACCAAAGCCAAATGTAATATGATAACACATTGTCAGGGAGATAACGCCTTAGGGAGCCACCAACTGAGTAGTTAATAACATATAAGGACACTACTTATCCCGAATGACTTAAGCCTGTGAGTTTGAGCCCAACTATGTTGTAATTACTCCATCTTGACATTCTTATTCAATGTGGAACTTCACTCACATATGTATTCCCAACACACATTCTATTAAATGTAGGTTCCACCTCTAGAAAGTGGATGGAAGGCCTTCTTTTTACATGTCCTTTTTTACTACTTCTGTTGGCATTATTTTTCTACCTTTTTTGTTCCCTTAACTTGAATCAACTTATTCTTTCTCACTGGTGCATTTCTTGCTGTCTTTTGAAATAACCAAACCATCTCAAGAAAACCTCCCTCACCTTTTCATCAATATGGGCCAACCCTGTCTTTAAAGGGGATTTCCTCATTTTGAATCTTATCTTTCCATGTACTTCCACTTATCCAAGCTACAAAAATCCATTACTCTAAAGAAATTGTCAACTTAACTATCTCTCTTTTTTTTTTTAATAGGTAATAAAAGTTTTATTGATAGCAAAAGTGCAATGTGTTTACAATTGTCAACCAAACTATCTCAACACCTTCAGTTTCACTCACATATAATGAATAATGGTTGCCCACTTGACATCAAGTAACAATTGCTATAATCCAACGGCATTTCAAATCACCTTTTAAAAACTTCATTGCAAGTACAAGGCCCACTAATAAATCCCCTAGACACCCTTATTTTCATTCTTAGAAAACCCCTCCCCTTCCCCACCCCTCAAAAATAGATTCAATTTCTTCACATAGTCGAACCAAGATTTTTTCTATAGATAATAAAATTGCAAGCTTAATTTTTCCACAAAATTTGGAGCTATGAAAGCATAAGAAAAGGGAACCTCCCTAGTTGAAGGAAGCAAAATAATACAGTAGACCCATCTGCAAATATTCCTGTGGCATGTCCTATGTTGTTAATTTGAAGTAAGAAGAATGGATAGGCCAATCTGGTTACTCCATCATGTTGAAAGACACAATGAATCTATTGTGCATCTTGTATTAGTTCCCTCCATAAGATTTCTACAAATTCTTACTCAATCTTTGGCTTTCTCTAAGATTCAACAAAATAAATTTCCAAAGTAAAAGCAACCCGCACTAGATTTCATCTCTGATCATAATCTTATTACATTTCTAACACCACCACCTGTTTGAGCTCTGGAATGGCTATTACTTATGAAGCTACAAAACCTTTCTCCTTATCATTTTCTTTTGAGTATTACATTTCAGCCTTGATCAAAAAGAGTCAGCTGAAAAATATAACACACAAACAAGTGCAGAAATATAAGAACTATACAAATAAAAATTGAAAAACCTTACCTATATAAAACATCCATTTGTTCCTCCTTTGATAGAGCACTCAAATCTTTCTTAAACTCCTCATAAGCTGCTCCTGTGTCATCAAAGGCTTCTTTTATCCCTGGATATTTTTTTCTGCCTTTTCTTTTGGTTGACATTTCTTGTACAAGTAGCGATATTGGGCTATGTGTCATTCAAAAGAATTAATAGTCCATACACCCCTTTAAAAGTAACAAACAATAAAATATGGATAAGACATGTACACTGGTAACATATTGGTGTTATACGTGCAAAGGGAGTGAACAATCTATGGATCACTTATTGCTTCATTGTCCTATAGCTTCTGAAATGTGGTGTATCATGTATGGTATTCAGGTTCATAGAGTTTCTTGGGTGATTCCAAAGTCGATTTGATAGCCTCTTAACAAGGTCATTTTCGTAGACATCAGGATACTGTTATTCGGAGAGCCATTCCTCATTGCTTGAAGTGGTGAATTCGGCGGAAGCAGAATGCTCAGTGTTTTGAGGACAGTGAAAGATATTTGCCTGATATTAAGTTGTTTTTCTTTAAATGTTGTTTGAGTGGATGTTAGTTGTGGGTTCTCCTTCTTTATGTTCATTATACGATTTTGTTGATCATTGTAATATGTTAGATTGATTGTATTGCTCCCTTTGTATACTTCTTGTATACTTGGGTATGTTAGAAATCAACACCTAACTCTCTTGTCTCTAGAAATTTCTAGAGTACTCTAGAAACTTCTAGAACTTCTCACACAATCTCTTTCTCTTGAAATTTCTCTCTAATTCCGGAAATTTCTCTCTTGCTCTCTTTCCAGAATTCTCTCCAAGATAGTTCTTATATTTTCTCTAGAAACTTCCTTGCACTAGTGAATTTTTGCCACATGTTTATAGAATAGTCTAGAAGGTTGGAGAATGACATTCATTTAATGCCAATAAAAAGGAAGATGCTAGAAGCTTCAAGTTGGTTTCCTAACCAACATACACCTAGTATAGATAGATGTGGTGGTATGTGAGACTAGTGAGAGGTGTGTAAAGTGAAGTGAAGAGTGTCATAAAGCACCAAGTGAGAGAGGTGTGAAGTTGTATGAGGTGAAGTGTGTGCCATAGGTAGCAAGTGTGTAGAATGAAATAAAGTCAAGAGCTAGTGTGTGTAGGTGTCTAGAAGTGAGGTGTGTGCAAGTATATTTGGTGAGTAAGTGCCGTGTTTGCAGTGCACTAGTGTTAGTGAGTCAAGCATCAATGCTTGTAAAGTGTTGTAATTCAAAAAGTCAAGTTTTTAATAAAAGCTCTTTGTTCAGTATTTTGTTCAGCAATCTAGTGTCAGAGCTTCCGCTAACTCAACAGGGTATTTGTTTTCTATCAATAAAATTTACTTATAAAAAAACACAAAAGAGGATAACTCAAGCCTGAAAATAAATACCAAAGGTTTAACTTACTTGTCCCTTTACTTCCTTTTTTTCATTAACAAGGAGAAAATATTGAACCCTCACCTCTAGAGTTAATTCCCTATCACTATGATCACTACAATCTTCAATTACATCAAGGACAAAGTCTTCAATTGTATAAGATTCTGCTTTTTGCATCTGTAGTTTCTTAACCGCTTCCTCCTCCTTCAAAGGTCCGTCATCATCACGGTATTGATCTAGTAAAGATCATTAACTGCTGATGGCCTATAATTTATTTCATTATAATATTTGTTTGATTTGATCGGTTACTTTACTCTTTTTCTCTCTTTCTAGCATCTGACTTCTGAAGGGTTCGAAAATTTTCCAGAATTATCTTCTAGTCAAGATATTGATCCATCTAACTTTTTTTTTTTTTTTTTTTTTGGCAGAGACCATAGAGCTCTTTCAGAAAGATCTACAATCAATTGGCAAGATAGAGAAAAAGGGATGATATTTCTAAGCTGTACCCTGTTCGCGTTTTTGGGCTCCTTCAGTTCCCTGATGGTCTAACACAAGCCAAGGGTTGAAAGAGTTTTCAGGATTTATGCCATGGCTTCAATGATTTCTGCACTGGTGACTCTTCTCTACGCCACAGTACTTCGGTATGTAGCCCCTCCTTAAAGTAGCCAAAAGAAAAATTGGGGATGAATAATCTTTTGTATAATTTTATTTATGTTTGTATATAAAGAATCTAGCTCAATTACTAGAATCTATGTATTGTGGGTTTTCTTTTCTTTCAGTTTGATGGCAAATTTTCAGAGTTGTGTAGGAGGAAGCCCCATGTGCCCTCCTTTAGGATTGAGTTAGATGAAAGCTCTTCAGTAGCTAGTCTGAAGAATTTCAATGGAGCGAATTTAATCCCGGTTGATCAAAATGAAGCAATTTTTTTTTTTTTTTTTTTTTTTTTAATTTGTTACTGACTTAACTTTCACAAATTATTGCAACCAATCAACCCTTGATTCTGTAAATATAAAGCCGAATGACATAGAGATGGAGAAATACAGCCACATGTTTTTTTGAGAGAAAACCTTAGTACCTTACAAAGATCCATCTCTCTATTCTTTCACCCACTCTTCATTATCTTATACTTGAGAGGAAATTTTACCACCAAAACATTAGTAGATCACCACCTGCGATGTTAGAGTGATTTGAGCACATAAACAACAACAAAAATTTAGTAACCTTGAAGTAACAGAGAAATCAATTTTGCAGCTGGAGGTTTGTAAATCAACTTATATCAAAAAAATTTCATAGTGGATTTGACGAGCTGGGCTAGCCCCTGGAGTGTTTTTTCTTATCCCCTGGAGTGTTTTTTCTTATTGGATTTTCACTTTGTGAACAATACCTTGTCTCTAATGTGTGGTCGTTGTGATTTTTTTTATTACTGTCTCATCCACATCACAATTATAATCAGCTAATTAACTACTTGGAATATTGATTGTTAAATTGATAAAATCTGTAGCAAGTCATACTAGGGGTCTAAACTCTAAACACAATTTTCGACTGGTATTAGAGGTTTGGTTCACCTTGTTTGGATTGATTCTCTTCTGTGATCCTTGACCCCATTTGTTATGGATAAAGTTGTGTTTATACTTATGAGATGTTTTACTTAAGAATTCTATAGGTGATCTTAGCATTGTTGGTAACAAGTTGTTTAGGGAATTGAGAAGATCAAAGAAAAATTCTAAAAAGTATTTCTTGAAAAAATGAATCATTTTGAGCTTGAAAAAGAGACATTAAGGATGAAGCTTGATGAAGTGAATAAGTTGGTTGAAAAATAGAAAGAGTTGCAGAAAAGTCCTTGCAAAAATTAAATGAAATTGATGTCCATATAAACTCACACATACAAAGAGGAATAGTAATCAAGTTTTATAACTTGGGCTTATTTGGTTTAGCAGAAACAATCTGGGAAAGTTGACTAGTGTGTGAACTAAACTTGCTTGCCCCGTTACAGAATCTACTAGCCCCGCGTCTATAGCATCATCATCAAAATAATCAATACATCATACATCACAAGCCAGAATATTTTCATAGTTTTAAAGTATCTCATATTCGTAAGATAGAGAATTATGTAGCTCATAACCTTGCTAGAAATACAAGACATGTTAGCGGTTTAGTTGTGTGGATAAAGGATGTTCCTCCACAACTCAATAATGTATTGGTAGCTTATTATGGCTGATTTGTTTTAATGAAAAGTTGATCGTCTTTCTTCTCAAAAATAAAAAAAATAAAAAAATCTATTCCAGCTTTTAATGGATTAGTACTCACAAGTTCAGAAAAAAGCAAACATTAGAGAGCCTAGGCAGAAAGAGTAGCCATCAACTGGCTTCAGAATACCTGCTTGTTTCAATCTTTCTTCAAGTGTAGCTCTTATTTTTAACATTCCCATGCTTTGCACACCAACTCGATCACTCTTGCTATATTTAACAGTTGCACTTCAGCCAAGTTGCAGAGACTAATATTTTGTGTTGATTAAAAAGGTAAACGGGTACAAAGCCTAGTGAAGGCAAATTAGCTTGAAAAGATCCATGTAGCAGACTCCAATTAGTTAGGATTGCAGCTTTTTTTTTTTTTGTTTTTTTGGGTTTTTTTTTTTTTTTTTTTTTTTTGAGTTAAAAAAAAATAAAAAATAAAAAACACACACACACAAGTGTCTAAGGGAACAGGTGGATTTTTAGCTTGTTTTTTCACAGATTTATTGGGAAAGTAGGATCAGCATGCTTTAGAAGGGTTAGCTGTTACAACATGGAATGTTCGGTATCTACAAAATACTATTATTCATGGTGGTACTCTTTAATCTTATTCAAATGTGGTGGTATCCCGTCTGAATTTGTTAAGAGGATTTTCGACGAGTTTTGAACCGAAGGACGAGACAACAATCTACCCCCGTTGGTTCTACTGTTAATTGTGCTTGGATGCCCCACTGCGTGGTATTAATAAGATCAATTGGTCTGTTCAGTTTACTAGAGCTTGACCGTAATGAATTAGGTGTACTTATCCGTGATACTGTGGCGCTGTTATAGCATGCAGGTGTTCTAAAATCCAAGGAGTTCATGGCCTCTTGGACTCTTTTCTCTCAGGAGTAATTGAGGCAATTATATTCTCACAAGAGACTTAGGATTGCATTTTTTAGCGTGATGATCCTACAACTATTATAGCCTTATAACAAGGATGTTCTTCAAATGCTCCGTTTGGCCATCTGATAGAATAAATTGAAATGATGTTGCTAGAAAGCCTTGTTTGCTGTACCTTCTAAACAAGTAATCAATAAATTTCTAACTTTTTACATAAAATATAAAATAAATAAATAAATAAAACTAGAAAACAAAGCACTCCACACACCATAACCATATCAATAATGAAAATTTGTAACAATTAGGCAGTTACAACCCGATGCCCAAGATAGATCCAATTTACCGTCAAAAAAAAAAACCTATTAAACTTGCTGATGGCCTATTAAACCCTTAGAAAGAGCATTAGTGCCCTGCTAGCCTGCCTATTAAACTTGCTGATGGCCTATAATGTTGATCTAACATTTTCCAGATTGTAATGTTGATCCGAGTTCTGTTCAAGACATAAAGGCCAAGACAGAGATGACCAATATAGCAAGGGATCCCAGGCCGAGTATCATCCAAGGATGATAACTGGAGAAAGGTACAGATACCAGTAGTAACAACCCCAAGCCGCCAGCAACAGCCCCAATGGTTCCAAAGAGGCGCACAACCCTTGTTCTCCTATGCCTGTGCAACATAGAGGTCATGCAACAGAGGAAACCAAATACATTTATAGCAACAAGGCGGCCCAGAATCGTGGTAGAAGTAGCTCCCCTGTTATGAAAGTCAACAGTAGGAATTGTTGTCACTCCAATTATGGCCAAGAATGTCTCTGGTATTCTAGAGTCATCGATCTCTTCTTGGTTATTTTCTTGTCTTCCCTGTTCTATGTCACCCCTGACTCTAAGTTCGCGTTCCTGTTCATCTTCATCATCACTTGATCCGCTACCCTCTACATTTCTATCTCGACTTGGACTTTCTCCTGATGCACTTCCACCTCCTATATCTCAACCTTGACTTTCACCTGATAAGCTTCCCTTGCCTTCTCCAACTCGATCTTGACTTGCACCTGATCTGCTCCCCTCTCCTTCTACGTCTCAACATTCACTTCCATCTATTTTTTCCCCCTTGTATTTTTTCTTTTTGGTGAGTCCTTTTGCCTCCTTCAATGGACCCAAACTCCCTCCTTGGAGCGCATTGGCCAATATGATCTCAACTGTAGAAGCTTGTGTGATAATGACATAATGTCTATGATAAGGTTAAGTGAATTAGAGGATTCATCCAAAAATAAGTAAACAGGAGAGAACTGAGACCTGATTAATACGGAGCAGCAAGAGATACCGTGGCATTGATGCTCTCCCGTCACTCTCAAAGTAAGAGCACTTCGTCTCCTTCAGAAAAGCAATTTCTTTTGAGAATGTTACCAAACAAAGGATTTGTTAAATTCTTTCATCAAAAGATGAGATTTTTATTTTTCACCAAGCTTAACCAAAGTTTAAAGATGAGATTCTTTTTTTTTTTTTTTTTTTTTTTGATAAACTAGTCGCTAATCTGTGCGATGCACCAAATAGTTAGCGAATGTTAAATATTTTCACTCTATTCAATGCTACAATTTTTTTTTTTTTTTTTTTGTTGTTGTTGTTGCTAGGTAAGTGTTTATGCAGGGGATTGAACCCCTGAGTTGATAAGTCCCATAAAGACCGGATACCACTAGGCCAGCAGGCCCGGTTATTCAATGCTACAATTATTTAAAAAAGAAATTAAAATTAATATAAGACAAAATAAAGATATACATATCCGGTGAAATAAGTAAATAACCACATTGGTTGCTACATTAATTCCGGAGGCATCTCCACCATAAGGACCAATAGGTTTCTTGATCTCCAGCACCTGCCCTTTCTGACGATTCACTTTTTCCGTGTGTTGTTCCTGCACATTTTGCAAAAGAGAGAGATTTGTTACTGAATACGAGAATAAAGTGATTGGTTAGTTGTTACATTCAAGCAAGCAGTCTCTTGTCATAATACCTTTTACTTCCTAGGATTTTTGGTTTGCTTCTTGCCCTTCCGACTCAGCCCTCGGTGCTTCTTCATCTGCAGCAAGATATGATCATAGTTTGGAGACAAATATTTGAATCTTTTTACAGCAGTGATAGTCATTGACCTATCAGAGAGCCAGTCTATCAGAATCTGCAGTACACTTTTTAGTTCATAATGAATAAAGCAAACCCCTGGCCAAATGGAAGTTACCCCTCCTTTTACTAAACCATCTTGAGTTGGCTGTTGGATTAGGGCATTGTCTGGCCCAAGAAGCATTAGCTCACAAAAAAAAGGAGGTAATCCAGCCCCTATAGGCCTATACTCCAGGTAGTGGAAATTAAAAAGATCACTCCAGGACTAAGTTATAAATATAACTTCTGAGGGATTGACCAGTATTCTAAATATAGTAAGAGCGAGATTAATAGTCACGGTGCACCAATTTAACAAATTTATACATTGAGTATTAGCAAGGTGAGGGGAACCTGATTACCAAAAGAGAGGCAGAAATGCAAAACATATATAAAATATTGTTGTATCATCGAAGCCACATTACACACACATCATGCTGTACCAGCTTTTTCCACATATTAATACAAAGAACCGATTGTTTTAGGACCAAAACACTTCATTGTTATAGAAAATAATTTAGCATTTTGATGGAGAAGAGAATACCTTATCCAATAAGCTTTTGATCTCTACAAGGCAAGCTAGCACAGGATGACCACGAATGGGCTGCCCTTCAAACTTAAGAATAAAACAGAACATATAGTTTGGCAATATGACAGCACAAGGATCTGCTTCACCTCCAAATAACGCACTCCTTCCATCATGATTTCCTTCTTTTAAACCTTCTTACAACATGAAAGCATGTACAATACTGACTGCTAAAAAACCAATAAAATGTAATTATACATTTTACAACCTGTGTGTGTGTGTGTGTGAGAGAGAGAGAGAGAGGGGGGGGGGGGGGGGGGGGGGGGGGGGGGAAGGGAAGGAGGGAACTATAAATGAAAATTGGTGATGACTCTGGCAGGACGCACAAAATGAAGAGTAAGAATCACAATTATATAAACCCAGAACTTTGTATTGGATGGTTGGGACAACGTAATGACCCAGATTTACAAGCATTTTAACTTTCAAACATTTTAAAATCTTTTGAAAGCCAACAAAAATTCCAGGACATATATTAAGCATCCCATATCAAAGAGAAACCTATTATCAACCCCTCCAGATACCACAAATAATCAACCTAGAACTGAACACAATTGAAGCCCCTCAAAAAGGAATAATTCAGAGCTAAGTTACCAGGTACACGCCATCTAAATCATCCTTATTGAAGCAATGCCCGTTATACCTCTTACATTAAAATGGTCAAAGAAGAACGGATAATAACCATGTTTAGAAGTGGATTCACTTTTCTTTCAAGCTGTTCAATTGCTTCATTCAGCTTCTACAGAAAGCCAACTAATTCTGGAGCAGAACTATGGGGTCAAAACATTATTAACCAAGCAGAAGCAAAAGTTATTGCAGCTAGAGATGACTAACAGAAACAGACATTTTTAGCAAGCAGTGATTAGAGGCACCCAAAAGAAATGAAACCCGGCAAAATAGCTTATGAGTATATGTGAAGCAGAAATAAGTAGATTAAGATCTAAATAATATTAAAATCTACAAATACCAAAGGCAAGCATGTATTTGTTTTATACAACCTATGTAAATAATTCAATGCCTTACTACGTAAAAAAAAATAAAAAATAAAAAACCCACCACATAAGTAAAACACCTCCTATCAATACTTAACAAGGCTCAAACATTGAGAACAACGTTGAGCTGAGGGCACGATGAGGAGCTCAATAGAAACAGTCAAATAGAAATTGGATGTGGATGGAGCAGCTCTTAATCAACAACCACAAATACTAAACATCTTCAGGTAACACATTAATATGATAATACATTCTGTTAAATGTAAGTTCTGCCTCTAGTTAGCTGTACAGAATCAGCACCAGACATTAAAGAAAAAGTCCATCCATAGATATATATCATGCAGAGCTAAATAGAAGCAGAACGTGAATGGAGCACTTAAACAACAACCTCAAATACTTAACATCTTTAAATGCAACTGCACCAGATGATTCCAGAACCAAAGCCAAATTTAATATGATAACACACATTCTTTTAAATGTAAGTACCATTACAGTTGTTCTGTTCAGAATAAGCGCCAGACATTAAAGGAAAAACATATACACATGCATTTTAAATGTAAGTGTCCCCTTTACAAGCATGATATTTAGGTATTTTAAAAAATGAGGGGGTTGGAATGAAACACTTTGCTCAAGAAGAACAAGATTTTTCACTATTAAAAAAAAAAAAAAAAAAAAATCAAACAAACAAACAAACAAGTGTGCAGAAATAAAGCTCGAAAAAATCCTCTTATATACGACATTTCATTGTGAGTTTCCTTCTTTTTCTTTTTCAAATCAAACAAGAGGATGTACAAATGTGAAATACGATATAGGTAAGGAACAAATTCCTCCACAACCTTGTTTATGGTATGAATGATAACACAAAGACAGCCAATACAACAAGACAAGCCGGGACAATGAACCAAAGCGAGAGTTTTATAGCCATCATTAATAACAAACCAAAAGCTGCAGCAGCTGATCCTGCCCTGCCCAAAATTCCGGCAGCCATTGGGCTTGTATGACGACTTCGCCACAGAGCGGCCGTGAGGCAGAGGAAACCCACTAAGTTTGTAACCAATACACAAAGAAATAGTTTCTTGGCCAAATATGATAGCCCGTCGAAATGGAGGGCAATGACAGCAGCAGTTGATTGGACAACGATAGCAACGAATGTATTAACCAATCCCAAGTAGCTCAAGTTCCTCACTCTCCTTCTGCTTTCCAACGCACCAACCATGCATCTGTCTTCATCGCCTCCATCATCCCTATTTTCCTCATCGTGTTCAGCTCTACCTATGCGTCTACTTATCCCTTCATTTGTGTCTGCGCCACCACTACCTGCACTTTGATCACTCTCATTACTTCCACTTCCAGCTCCACTTCATCATGTCCAATAGAACTTGCTTCTTGACCCTCAACACTGTTACTAGCCTGTGAAAAGGCGATCCCAACTGTAGTAGTACCCCCGGTTCTTCCAATGTGTGGAGTCAGATCAAAGTCACAATCGATGTCTGGGGTTGCCCCACCATCTCGGCCCTCAACACTGCCCTTGTTCTCCATCCGCAGCAAATTTGGCAGGAAATATATGATAAGAGTCTGGACACAGTGATCAACAATGAAGATCTAAAAAATGGTGGAAATGGGGGTTTGATCACCTGATAAGTGATCTGGTGCTTTCCATCAACTGGTTCAGGAGAAGATGAACCTGCTGAGGTTCTACAGAAGCAGACATGTTTTCAGAATACAAGACTACCAGAACAAGGGAAAATCTAAGCATGTAGCAAAGGCAATTAGAGATTTGACTAGCACTCAGAAAATATAAAAATTGCAAGAACATAACAATAATGATAATAATATTAATAAAGAAACACATGCACATAATTATATAGAGACGGAGAGAAATTTATAGCACATGAGATTAAATCTTAATTGTATAAGACAGCACAAAGGGACTTGGACAAGTTATTGTTCTTATTCATATACGAAATAGGAAATACATATTCATAGAGGGAACATTGTAATCCGAGCAACTTGACAATAACTATTAGGAGAGCAAATCACAGTGCAGAAACACACCTTGAAGTTCGTCGTTGTTCAACTTGCATGTAATATTTATCTTCTGATTCTCCTGTATCACAATCCCCCATGTCCAGATTCCCATTAGCCTCAAAATTGCCAACTTCATGCCCAACATCATCCTTAGATTGGATTCCAGCTCCAGCGAACACCAGGGGAAAATAGTTCCTCTTGGCTAAATCATCACCACCAAAAGCACCTTCAAAAAGGATTGCATGCCAATGTTATTTCAATAACTAATATATGAGTATCCTCAAGAAAATCATCTCGCCATATGGTTCCCTTAAGTTAGGTGTTTTTCTTTTTTCTTTTCAATAGCTAGTAGGGAATTTTATCAGAAAGAGGAAGAATCTACTATTCACACAACACTTTAAAAAGTTTCTCCCATAGATTACAACCTAAAATTCAGTACATCAAGAATCACTAGGCCATGATTCATAAAACAATTAGACCACAACAGTCAAGATCTGATCATCCACACAGAAAATCTAGAACACTAACCAACGTAGATAAATAGCCATTTACAATTATGTTGTTGGTTGCATTGGGGCAGAAATTACTCATACATTCGTTTGAGTAGCACAAGTAAGACAAAGCAGCACTTTCCATAATACAATGTACATTCTTGCTAATAAATGGGGGAAGAAAATTTGTAAGGTAACAATGGCAAAACTTAATTCAGGTTCTAATGAGAAATCTTAAAACATAAGAATGGAAAATAATTGAAGCCATAAGCACAAAATTAATTACTTTATCCCATAAAAACATAAATCCTTAAGAAGCAAAAATGTATGATTTGCATGCTCTGTACTTGATACCCAACCTCATTCAAAAGATGTTTCAGTTATAGATACCAGTCTACAAGCCCCTTCACACTGTGCAACTGCACCTTTCTTGTTGCACGTTTCTTGTGAGATAAAAAAGGTAAAAGATAGAAAAGTAAAAAGGCTAAAAAAAATTTATGATCCAAAGAACTTATTTTTACTTTTAATCTCAACCTTTAAAACCCAATTGCTACAAATTGCAAGGTTAGATACCCCTAACTAATATTACAAGGAATCTCAATCCGAAAGACTCCTGAAATACATGATAGTTGATTGAATAAGAAAATTAATGTCCATATATCACTATTTCGTATGGTTTTTTCTTACTTGTCTGTTGCCACACCCAACTATAGGGCTCCCGGTTCCTCTGGTGTGTGGATCTGGATGGTCGTCCCGACCCCAACCCGAGTCTCTGTTTAGGGTTTGACTCATCACTTGAACCTTCTCCCATATCACCATCCCCAACGTCCAGATTCCCATTAGTCTCAAAATTGTCAACTTCATGCCCAACATCATCCTTAGATTTGATTCCAACTCCAGCAAACACCAGGGGAAATAGTTCATCTTGCTTACACCAAAATCATCATCACCAAAAAGAACCTTTCAAAAAGATTGCATGCAAATGTTATTTTAATAATGAATATATGAGTATCCTCAAGAAAATCAACTAGCCATATGGTTCCCTTAAGTCATGTGTTTTTCTTTTTCCTTTTCAATAGCTAGTAGGGAATTTTATCAGAAAGTGGAAGAATCTCCTATTGACACAACACTTCCAAAAGTTTTTCCCATAGATTACAACCTAAAATCCAGTACATCGAGAATCACTAGGCCATGATTCATAAATCAATTAGTCCATAACTGTCAATATCTAATCATCCACATAGAAAATCTATAACACTAACCAAAGTAGATAAATAGTCATTGACAATTGTGTTGTTGGTTGCATTAAGGCAAAAATTACTCTTTTATTCATTTGAGTGGCACATTTAAGACAAAGCAGCATTTTCCATATTACAATGTACATTCCTGCTAAAAAATGAGGGGAGAAAATTTTAAGGTAACAATGGCAAAACTTAAAAGTTAAGGTTCTAATGAGAAATCTTAAACCTTAAGAATGACAATTAATTGAAGCAATAAGTACAAAATTAATTACTTTTTCCCATACAAACACGAATCCTTAAGAAGCAAAAATGTATGATTAGCATGCTCTGTACTAAAGATGTCTCAGTTGTAAATACCAGTCTACAAGCCTCTTCGCACTGTGAAATTGCAACTTTCTTATAGGATTAAAAAATAAATAAATAAAAAAGGGTTAAAATAGAAAAGTAAAAAGGTTAAAAAAATTTAAGAACCAAAGAATTTTTTTTTTTTTTTTTTTTTTTTTTTTTAATCTCAACCTTTAAAACCCAATTGCTACTAATTGCAAGGTGGGCGTGTAATCTATCTCAATCCGAAAGACTCAGAAATGTCACTATTTGGGAAGGTTTTTTCTTACTTGTCTGTTGCCAAACCCAACTGTAGAGCAACCTGTTCCTCTGGTGTGCGGATAAGGGTTCCCACGTCTCACTCAAGTTTCACGTCTCACATCCCAAACTCAAAAGTGTAAAGATTATTACTATTATTATTATTATTATTTTTTTTTTTTTTGAGAAACCAGTCTATGAGACAGACTGATGCTTTTATTAAAACATAAGAAAACTAATGGACATCAAACAGAGAAAGGGGGATAATGTCCCCAGGAAAGTCTTCAACCCAAACCTGAAATTCTAGCCCAACCCGAGATTTCTTTGCCAAAGCATCGGCAACCTTATTACAATTTCGTTTCACATGGCAGTAGTGATCCAGGCAATCAATGGTGGACTGTCAAGCCCTTCGGTGTAAAGATTAATTTGTCAAATATATAAGAACCGAAACTCAAACAAAACAATAATAGCATAAACCCACAAAGTTTAGAGAAATAATATAAACCCATATCAGCGTTAATCATATGTAAAGAGTGAACCTGAAGATTGTGGGTGGCGCCGTCGATTTAGAATGGAAGAGAAAAAGCGCTGCCGAGTTGGATTGGATATGAGTGTGCCGCCGATTTGAGGATGGATTGGAAGAGACGAAACTAGAGAGCGGCGCCGACGAGTTGGATTGGATGAGAAGAAGCGCCGTCGATTTGAGGTTGTGGGTGCGCCGCCGAGTTGGATGGAAATTTGTGGGTGCGCCGCTGTCTGGTTCTTCTATTATGGGTATGGTTTTGTTTAGCAGCTGTCTGGTTTTTGTGGTTGGATTGGAGGAGAAGAATCTAGGGGATTTTTTAGAAAATAACTACAAAACCCAAACAATATTATTAGTTAGGCAACGTTTCAAACATATTGCATTTCTAACAAATCGACTTCAGAGGAGTCGATTTTACTGTTCATATCACTTATTTTTGTCATGATTTGTACATAGAAATCGACTTCAATGGAGTCGTTTTCTCGGTGTTGCTCATCCCACCTCACAACCAGAAGAACCCCAGAAGAAATCAAATCCAAAACGTACTTCGTGCTTCGCCGATTCTCCTCCACTGAGCGTGTTCTTCGTGCTTCGCCGTCGGTGTTGCTGGGTTCGTCGGGGTCTGGTGAAATCGGCGCCTGGGTTCGTCGGGGTTTGGTGGATCGGCGCCTGGGTTCGTCGGCGCCTGGGTCGGGGTTTGGTGAATCGGCGCCTGGGTTCGTCGGTTGCTCGTCGGCGCCTGGGGTTCGTCGGGGTTTGGTGAATCGGCGCTTGGGTTCGTCGGTGTTGCTCGTCGGCGCCCGAGTTCGTTTGCTGGGTTCGTCGGTGTTGCTTTCTTAACACAACTGAAGCTTGACTGTGTTCGTGGTGAGGGTGGGCTTTTGAGGAAATCGATGAATATAATGAACTCGATTTCTTTACCTACGTGGCGCAAAAATAGGCAATATGAACAGTAAAATCGACTCCTCTGAAGTCGAATTGTTAGAAATGCAATATGTTTGAAACGTTGCCTAACTAATAATATTGTTTGGGTTTTGTAGTTATTTTTTTAAAAATCCCAGAATCTAGAGAGGCAAACGCGAGACAGTGGAGAAAAGGATATCGATAAATGTTACTCCTCGTCCCAATTTTTTTGTCCTGTTTGAAAAGTCAAACTTTTGAAGGAAACATCATTTATTGTCTTGTCTACCTTTTAAAAATGTATAAATTTCCAAAACTACCCTTAAAAAAATTTATTAAAAAATTGAATTAGTAAATTAATAGGGATATAATAAGAACATTAGTAAATTAATGACTTTTATTTTTAGAAACAGGACAATATTTTGGAACATCTCAAAATGAAATAGAAGACAAAAAAAATGGAACGGAGGGAGTATTATTTTTTCATTATATATAAAACATGTTTAACCGGTAACCAATATCTTTAAACGGTAAAAAAATATTAAATTAATGATTCAATTTTTTTTTTTTTTAATGGAATGGTTCATATTTAAGTGGTACCGTACCCCACGATTAACAATAAAACCCAAACCTGTTTCGTTTTCTTTTTTTCTCGTTTTTTTGGGGGATGAATAGGATCCTATCCTTAAGATTCTCCGGTGTCGCATTTTTCCAACACGGTAGACTGATCTATTGGCTATTCTGGTGTGGGTGGGACCCTATACCCTTTTGTTTCATAAAGAGAGGTGGGGTCCTATTACTTTACTCTCTAGCATCTAGAAGGCGACGAAATTTCCTAGAAACGAAAGGTCTGCATTCTCAAACCCTAAATTGGCGAGATCTGAGAAGAAAGGGATGAAGTCAGTATCTCCGGAACAATCATTGCTTCAAGAAAGCCTTCTTCCCTGTTCAAACAAAGTTGGGGTTTCAAATTTCTTTACCTTATGGCTCATGAAATTAATTCTTTACGTCTCCTCCTCGGCAGCTACAGTTTCTCTGCTTCTCCCACAACAAATGGTGGACGGAACGACAGTTCCATCCTTGTTCAGAGACCTACCAAATCTCTATCAAATCTTTCTAATCTCCACCGTGTTCGCGTTTGTGGGCGCCTTCAGTTCCCTGATGAATCAACACAAACCAAGGGTTGAAAGATTTTTCAGGATTGTTGCTGTTGCTTCCGTTTTATTTGCATTAGCAATTGTCCTCTACGCCACAGCTCTCTGCTTACGATGAAGGTAAGCCAATGACTCCGGCCAATCTCTCAAAAGTCTATCGACAATCTCCAATGGTTTAATATATAATATTGAAGCATGGTATTTTTTGCTTATTTAATAAATAATATAGCTTATTTGTGGGTTTTCTTTTCTTTCAGTTTGTTGTTTATAATTTGCATTTTCTGTTGGAAAACAATCTGTTTGATGTTTGAATGAAAATATTAATATTTGACGAATTCCAGAGTTGTGTAGGAGGAAGCGTCTTGAATAATTTTACCAGCTTCACCTCCACATTGCATAGTGCATATAACACCTACACTCCACCCTCCACCCTCCACCCTCCACCTCTCCTTTCCCCTCCACCCTTCCTATGCCTTCAACTTTGACATTAGTATCAACTTTAACACCACCTAGGAGGGGAACATGAGCAATTCTACATTCACACAAAATTAAATTTCACAACATTTGAGATGGTAGGCAAGCTTTTCCGGTTTCTTATTTAGATCTACCATACTAGTGACTTTATTTTTTTACCTACCACTAACAATCTGTCACATTGACTGGGTATGAAATTTTTTGTTGAAATTTTTTTTTTTTTTTTTTTTTTTAAGACTTTCTCAAGAATATAGCAAATAATTAAAAAATGTATACATTTTGTTTTTTACGCCTTTCCATCCCCTCTCCTCCTCTTCCTTTCCTCCATCCCCCTTAAGCCTAACCTGCCCCTCACCAAATCTTGAGATAAGAGAGAGTGCCATTCTGTGAAAGCTCATTTCATTTGCTTTATGCTGAATTCTGGCTTTTAAGACCACACTAAAATGATTACTTTATTTTAAGCATCCCGCGTTTCCTCATCTATAGATATTAAAACTTAAAGATTACCCCCAGGTGCAATTTAAATAATTGACCACACTAATATAATGTCGTTATTTGAATCCTTGGGCATTTTCTCTTGAATTATATTAGTTTGAAATATATCTGCATACATACATATCAAAATTTGGATCGGTGACTCAAACACGGTACAAGATCCAACAAGCACTATGCAATTGAAAAAGTAGATAAATTGAAACAAAGAACAGTATCTAATTCTTGAATCTAACACTCTGACTGGTTGTGACATTAATTCCAGAGGCCTCTCCACCATATGGACCAATAGGTTTCTTGATCTCCTGCACCTGCCCTTTCCGACGAAGATCCATCTATCTATTCTTTCACCCACTTTTAATTATCTTATACTTGAGGGGGAATTTTACCACCAAAACTTTAGTAGATCACCACCTGTGATGTTAGAGTGATTTGTGCACATAAACAACAACAAAAACTTAGTAGCCTTGCAGTAACAGAGAAATCAATTTTGCAGCTGGAGGTTTGTAAATCAACTTATATCACAATTTTTCATAGTGGATTTGACGAGCTGGGCTAGTCCTTGGGAGTGTTTTTTCTGATTGGATTTTCACTTTGTGAACAATACCTCGTCTCTAATGTGTGGTTGTTGTGAATTTTTTTTATTACTGTCTCATCCATAACACAATTATAATCAACTAATTAACTAATTGGTATATTGATTGTTAAATTTATAAAATTGGTAAGAAGTCATGCTAGTGATCTAGAGTCTAAACACATAATTTACAATGGGTATTAGCGTATTAGAGGTTTACCTTGTTTGGATTAATTTTTGTGTGATCCTTGACCCCATTTGTTATGGATAAAGTTGTGTGTTTATGTTTCTCAAAAAAAAAAAGTTGTGTGTTTATACTCATGAGATGCTTTACTTAAGAATTCTATAGTTTATCTTACAATTGTTGGTAACAAGTTGTTAAGTGAATTGAGAAGATCAAAGAAAAATTCTAAAAAATATCCCTTGAAAAATTGAATAATCTTGAGCTTGAAAAAGAGGCTTTAAAGGATGAAGGTTGATGAAGCGAATGAGTTGGTTGAAAAATAGAAAGAGTTGCAGAAAATTAAATGAAATTGGCGTCCATATAGGCTTATTTGGTTTAGCAGAAACAATTGGGGAAAGTTTACTAGTGTGTGAACTGAACTTGCATGCCCATTACTGAATCTACTAGCCCCGCATCTCTAGCATCATCATCAAAATCATCATACATCACGAGCCAGTCTATTCCATTCCAGCTTTAATGGATTAGTACTCACAATTTCAGAAAAAAACAAACATTAGAGAGCCTAGGCAGCAACAGTAGCCATCAACTGGCTTCAGAATACCCGCTCGTTTCAATCTTTCTTCAAGTGTAGCCCTTATATAACTTTCCCGTGCTTTACACACCAACTTGATTACTCTTGCTGTATTATAAATTTATAACAGCTGCACATTAGCCAAATTCCAGCAACTAACAACTAATATTTTGTGTTAATTGAAAAGGTAAATGGGTACGTAGCCTAGATAAGGCAAAGTAGCTTAAAAAGATCCATGTAGCACAGTAGCAGACTCCAATTAGTTAGGATTGCATCCTTTCTATTTTTATGTTATATTTATTATTAAAAATAATAATAAAAAATAAATAAAACAAAACAAAACAAAACAAAAAGTGGCAGAGTAAACAGGTGGATTTTCAGTTGTTTTTTCACAGTTTTATTGGGAAAGTAGGATCAGCATGCTTTAGAAGGGTTAGCTGTTACAAACTTACAGCATTGAATGTTCGGTATCTACAAAATACTACTCCTTAAGAAGCAAAAATGTATGATTAGCATGCTCTGTACTAAAGATGTCTCAGTTGTAAATACCAGTTTACAAGCCTCTTCGCACCGTGAAGCTGCAACTTGCTTATGAGATTTAAAAAATAAATAATAAAATAAGTAAAAATAGAAAAGTAAAAAGGTTAAAAATAAATATATGATCCAAAGAACTTTTTTTTTTTTTTTTTTCAAATCTCAACCTTTAAAACCCAATTGCTACCGATTGCAAGGTGGGCTTGTAATCTATCTCAATCCGAAAGACTCAGAAATTTCACTATTTGGGAAGGTTTTTCCTTACTTGTCTGTTGCCAAACCCAACTGTATAGCTCCCTGTTCCTCTGGTGTGCGGATCTGGGTGCTGGTCACAACCCCAACCCGTCACTGTTTAGGGTCGGCTCATCATTTGGACCTTTGCCTACTCCATTAGTCCCCTTCACTCGAACCGATCTTCCCCCTTGACCTTTAACACTGTCGTTGGCGACTATGATGACGGTAGTGTTACCCTTCTTCCCCTTGGAAATGTCTATGACGCGTAGAGGAGGGCGCCTGGCAAGATCGCTTTTTATGAGCTCGATGTATGAGAAACCCTTACCAGTTTGGTTCTGCGCTTTCGGACCACGACAAATTATGTTCATATTGATCCAACGCTAATTCAATATCCGCCAATAGTTTTCCGAAATTGCTTCACAATACTTCCGGAAGTTGAAACTTTGTTCATGGTAAGAATCCATGGTGATTGTCGTGTTTCTTTTTCTCATAGTGAGCAATTGAAAAAAGCTTTTGTGTAGAGAAATCAACACAAAAATGGAGAAGAGATTACCTTATCCAATAAGCTCTTGATCTCTACAAGGCAAGCAATCACAGGATGATCACGAATGGGGCTGCCCTTCAAACTTAAGAAGAAAACAGAACTCATAGTTTGGCAATACGAGATCACAGGGAGCTGCTTCACCTCCATATAACGCACTCCTTCCATGAGCCCCTTCTTTTAAACCATCTTACAACATGAAAGCATGTACAATACTGACTGCTAAGAATCCAATTAAATGCAATTATACATTTTACAACCTTTGTGTGTGTGTGTGTGTGTGTGAGAGAGAGAGAGAGAAGAAAGAAACTATACATGAAAATTGGTGACGACTCTGGCAGGACGCACAAAATGAAGAGTAAGAACTAAGAACCACAATTATATAAACCCAGAACTTTGTATTGGATGGTTGGGACAATGTAGTGAGCCAGATCTACAAGCATTTTAACTTTCAAACATTTTAAAATTATTTGAAAGCCAACAAAAATTCCAGGACATATATTAAGCATCCCATATCAAAGAGAAACCTATTATCAAACCCCTCTAGATACCAAAGATAATCAACATAGAACACAACACAACACAAGCCCCTCTAAAAGGAATAATTCAGAGCTAATTCAATCCATTACCAAGCGCACACCATCTAAATCATCCTTATTGAAGCAATGCACATTATACCGCTTACATTAAAATGGTCAAAGAAGAACAGATAATAACCATGCCTAGAAGTGGATTCACTTTTCTTTCAAGCTGTTCAATTGCTTCATTCAGCTCATACAAAAAGCCAACTAATTCTAGAGCAGAACTATGGGATCAAAACATTATTAACCAAACATCCAGAAGAAAAAGTTATTACGGCTAGAGATGAATAACAGAAACAGACATTTTTTGAAAGCAGTGATTAAAGGCATACAAAAGAAATGAAACCCAGAAAAATAGCTTATGAGCATATGTAAAGCAGAAATAAGTAGATTAAGATCTAGATAATATTAAAATCTAAAAATACCAAAGGAAAACATGTATTTGTTCTATACAACCTATGTAAGAAATTCAATGCCTTACTCTGTAGAAAACCCACCACATAAGTAAAACACCTCCTATAAATACTTAACAAGGCTCAAACATTGAGAAGGAGCTCAATAGAAATAGTCAAAAAGAAATTGGATGTGGATGACGCAGCTCTTAATCAACAACCACAAATACTTAACATATTTAGATAACATATTAATATGATAATACATTCTGTTTCTGCCTCTAGTTAGCTGTACAGAATCAGCACCAGACATTAAAGAAGAAGTCCAACCATAGATATATATCATGCAGAGCTAAATAGAAGCAGAACGTGAATGGAGGAGCACTTAAACAACAACCTCAAATACTTAAACATCTTTGAATGCAACTGCACAATAACACACATTCTTTTAACTGTAAGTACTGTTACAGTCGTTCTGTTCAGAATAAGCGCCCCTTTAACATGCATGATATTTAGGTATTTGAAAAAATGAGGGGGGGTTGGAATGGAACACTTTGCTCAAGAAGAACAAGCAAAGTCATTTTTAATAAAACAGGAAAAAAAAAAAAAAAAGCGAAAAATAAATAAAACAAAAAAACAAATCCAAGTGCATGGTAAATTGACAAGAGAAGCGAGGGAGAACAAGTAGCTTGATGATGCACAGTCCACCTTCTTTTACAGAATCAAGAAATAAGTGTGCAGAAGAAGAATGTTTTACTAGTTTATAAACTTATGGGACCCAAGCTACAATGAATTTTCATTCATAAAAAGATAAAGAACAAGAAAATAAGTGCGCAAAAATAAAGCTCAAAAACATCATCTCTTACTCGCTACATTTCACGGTGAGTTTCTTCTCTTATTTTCAAATCAAACAAGAGGGTGTACAGAAGTGAAATACAATATAGGTCAGGAATAAATCCCACCACAACCCTGTTTATCGCATGAATGATAACACAGAGGCAGCCAATATAACAACACAAGCCGGGACGATGATGCCGAGCGAGAGTTTTATACCCATCATTAATAAGAAACCAAAAGCTGCAGCAGCTCCTCCTACCCTGACCAAAATTTCGGCAGCCCCTGGGCTTATATAACGACTTGGAAAGAGAGCGACATAGAGGCAGAGGAAACCCACTAAGTTTGTAACCAATACACCAGTAAATAGTTTCTTGGCCAAAGGTGATAGCCCATCTAAACTGAGGGCAACGATAGCAGAAGTTGATTGGACAGCGATAGCAGTGAATATAGCAACCAATCTCATGATGCTCGAGCTCCTCAAACTCCTTCTAGTTCCACTTTCCAACTCACCAACCCTGTTTCTGTCTTCATCACTTCCTTCATCCCTATTGTCCTCATCATGTTCATCTCCACCTACGCGTCTGCTTATCCCTTCATTTGTGTCCGTGCCACCACTACCTGTACTTTGATTACTCTCATCACTTCCACTTCCGGCTCCACTTCCTCCATTATGTCCACTCGAACTTGCTTCTTGGCCCTCAACACTGTTACTAGCCTGTGAAAAGGCGATCCCAACTGTAGTAGTACCCCCGGTTCTTCCAATGTGTGGAGTCAGATCAAAGTCACAATCGATGTCTGGGGTTGCCCCACCATCTCGGCCCTCAACACTGCCAATGTTCTCCATCTGCAGCAAATTTGGCAGGAAAAATATGATAAGAGTCTGGACGCAGTGATCAATAACGAAGATCTAAAAAATGGTGAAAATGGGGGTGTGATCACCTGATAAGTGATCTGGTGCTTTCCATCAACTGGTTCAGGAGAAGATGAACCTGCTGAGGTTCTACAGAAGCAGACATGTTTTCAGAATACAAGACTACCAGAACAAGGGAAAATCTAAGCATGTAGCAAAGGCAATTAGAGATTTGACTAGCATTCATAAAACATAAAAATTGCAAGACAACATAATGATAATGATAATAATAACATTAACAGTGAAACACATGCACATAAACATATGGAGACGGAGAGAAATCTATAGCACATGAGATTAAACCTTAATTGTATAAAACAGCACAAAGGGACTTGGACGAGTTATTGTTCTTATTCATAGATGTAATAGGAAATAAAAACCCATAGAGAGAACATTGTAATCCGAGCAACCTGACTATAACTATTAGGAGGTAGCAAAATGCACAGCAGCAAATCACAGTGCAGAAACACACCTTAAAGCTCGTCGCTGTTCAACTTGCTTGTAATATTCATCTTTTGAATCACCTTTATCACCATCCCCCATGTCCAGATTCCCATTAGACTCAAAATTGTCAACTTCATGCCCAACATCATCCTTAGATTTGCTTCCAGCTCCAGCCAATGGCGGGGGAAAATTATTCCTCCAGCTTTCACCAATATCATTCCTCTTGGCTAAATCAACATCATCACCAGAAAGCACCTTCCAAAAAGATTGAATGCAAATGTTATTTCAATAATGAATTTATGAGTATCCTCAAGAAAATCAACAAGCCATATGGTTCCCTTAAGTTGGGTGTTTTTCTTTTTTCTCTTTTCATTAGCTAGTAGGGAATTTTATCAGAAAGAGGAAGAATCTCTTATTCACACAATACTTTCCAAAGTTTCTCCTATAGATTACAACCTAAAATTCAGTACATCGAGAATAACTGTCAAGATCAAATCATCCACACAGAAAATCTAGAACAGTAACCAAAGTAGATAAATATTCATTTACAATTATGTTGTTGGTTGCATTAAGGCAGAAATTAGTCATATATTCATTTGAGTAGCACATTTAAGACAAAGCAGCACTTTCCATATTACAATGTACATCCCTGCTCAAAAATGGGGGAAGCAAAATTTTAAGGTAATAATAGCAAAACTTAAAAGTTCAGCTTATAATGAGAAAGCTTAAGACTTAAGAATGGCAAATAATTGAAGCAATAAGTACAAAATTAATTACTTTTTCCCATACAAACATGAATTCTTTAGAAGCAAAAATGTATGATTAGCATGCTCTCTACTTGACACTCAACATCATCAGTTGTAACTAAATACAGTCTACAAGCCTCTTCGCACAAGGAGGTAAAAATAGAAAAGTAGAATGTAAAAAAAAGGTTAAAAATAAATATATGATCCAAAGAACTTTTTTTTTTTTTTTTTTCAAATCTCAACCTTTAAAACCCAATTGCTACCAATTGCAAGGTGGGATATCCCCAACTTGTGATTGAATAAGAAAATTAATGTCCATATAACACGATTTGGGAAGGTTTTTCCTTACTTGTATTTTGCCAAACCCAACTGTAGAGCTCCCTGTTCCTCTGGTGTGTGGATCTGGGTGCTGGTCGCTGTTTAGGGTCAGCTCATCATTTGGACCTTTGCCTACTCCATTAGTCCCCTTCACTCGAACCGATCTTCCCCCTTGACCTTTAACACTGTCGTTGGCGACTATGATGACGATACAACCATTATCTTCCCAGCTAATGCCTGTGACGCGTTCAGAAGAACCCTTGGCAAGATCGCTTTTTTTGAACACGATATATGAGAAACCCTTACGAGTTTGCTTTGGAACAGGACGAATCACTTTAATATCCAATATCCGCGAAGTTGATGTTTCCCCAATTGCTTCCGGAAACTTGTCAGCCCCAAACCCAGGCAACATCCTCCGGGTACTTCTCGGAAATAGAGGATAAGAAGGGGAGAGGGGGAGCTTAAGGGGGCCGAAATGCCTCTTATGGCAAGAATCCATGGCAATTGTAGTGTTCCTTTTTCTGATTAGCGAGCAATTGAAGAAGAAAAGGCTTTCTGTGTATAAGAAATCAAGAAATTCCAGGCTTTTTGTCCTTCTATTTATTTATTTATTTTTTTTTTTAACTAATTAGGACAGCAAGTGCAAGGCACGCGTCTGCCGTGAAAAAAAAGTGTTATAATAATTAAAATCAATTCTAAATTTTATTTGTATTACAAAATAAATATATGAATTATTTGATTTTTAAAGTATTTAGAGATTTACATTAATTAAAAGAGACATTAATTTTAAGAATTTTGATAATTATATTGTAAAAAGTTAATCTCGTTCGTTTAAGAATTTTGATAACTATTTAACATATAAATATTTATTTAAGTATAATAGTTTTTTAGTACCTACTTGCTAAAGACAATATATCTACTCTCTAAAACTTCTAAGAATGATAACGAATATCATTATCTTCCAACAATAAACGACTGAGTTTTGCTAAGAAATTTAAAATAAAAAATAAAAAAATAGATAACAAAAGGCATGTGTCATCGAATTTTTCATTAGATAAATGATAAGTTTTGAAAATTTAAACCTAAAAAATAAACGTTTTTTAGATAACAAATAAAACATCTAATATCATCATTCTAACTTTTTAAGAATTTCTATCATTTAAAACTCAAAATACGTAAAGAAAATTTTTAGGATGTTAAAATTTAGTGGGAGTAATTTAGACATTACACAATAAAATATTTTAAGAATCATAAGCTTTCATTAGAGTTTAATTGAGAGAATAACAATATGACATATTTGCTATTTTCCAAAATATTAAGAGAAAAATTGCTTGATTTTAAAGTTTAAGGAAGAATTGTAAACTACCCCAAACATAAAGGATGAAAAATGTTTTTTTCCTAAGTTTTTGTTTTTTGTGTGTAAAACTATGTGTTTTTACTTAAAATAGTGTGTAAAGAAAAAAATATACAAAAAGTCAACCTAAGAAAATTGTATGTGGAATAGTGAATTTTGGCTCAACAAAGTTGATTAAACCAACAAAAAATTTCTAAAAACACAACAGAATGACGCAACATTTTCATAATACATTTATGATTTTGTTATATTTTATTTTAACTTATAAAGAATTGACAACTTAGCAATTTTGAAAATATTGTGACAACATTAAGATGTCTTAACATTTTCACACAAAATTTTTTTATGTCCATGACATTTTCACAACAAATCATAAGTATTAAGTTACTACAAGTTGTTAATGGTGGGCAAAAAAGTAGTTTCATTGGTAGGTTTAAATTAGAACTAATAATAATTTACCATATTTGATTTGTACGAAAGTGTTGTGAAAATTATTGTGGATATAGCACTTTTTTCATAATACTTTTATTTTTTGTTGTAACTAGTTCTAGTATGATATTTTATTATTTTATTTTGACCTATAATGAATTAGCACCTCAACAATTGTGAAAATATTGTGCCAATTTGTGATGTTAATATTTTATTATAATGTGAAACAGCGTGAATTGGACAAACCAAAAATAATATAGCAAATATACTACAACTTTATGCCTTCACAAAAAAAAAAAAAAAAAAAAAAGCGACAGTATATATTGAACAAACCAAAAGTACTGTAACTTTTACACATTCACCCAACAAGTGTCACAACATTTTCACAAAACATTTATTTTTAGTTGTGATTGGTTACAGTTTCATATTTTATTATTTTATTATTTTATTTTGACTTATAAGAAATTGACAAGTCAATAATTGTGAAAATTTTGTGAAATTTGTTGTGTCAGTATAACAATATATATATATGAATTCTTACAAATATTAAAAAAAAAAAACATTGTAGCTACAGTGCCACTTGAACAAACCAAAGAGTGGCACTGTAGCAAACTATTGAAAACTTTGAAAAAAAAAATGGCTCACTAAACCAAAAGGGGCATTGTAGAGGCATTGCCTCTTTTTATATAGTTAGTAGAAATCTAGCAAGATGTCCCTGTTTTGAAACTATTTAGGTTCAAGTCCTGTTTTGAAACTTGATTTTCTTAAAATCGAGTTTCAATGTAAAACTCGATTGGTTTAAAATTGAGTTATGAAACTTTAAAAAAAAAAAAAAATGTGGAACTTGAGTTTTGGAGCTCGAGTTCCATTCAAGGAACTTGAGTTCCTTTCAAGAAACTCGAGTTCATGGAACTTGAGTTCCATAAATTATTATTATTATTATTATTTTATTTTTAAAGTTTGATCGCCTATACTCAATTTTCTACGAATCGAGTTTTACATTGAAACTCGATTTTAGAAAATCGAGTTTCAAAACAGGAACATGGATCTAAATAGTTTCAAAATTAGGATATATTGTTAGATTTTTTTTTTTTTTTTTTTAAAAAAAAGGGCAAAAGCCCATTTTCTCCTAAGAAATCAACACAAAAATCTGAAATTTTTTTCAAAATAACACTGAGGTGTGTAAAAATATGAAAACATGTGTTTGAAAATATGTGTAAAAATACGTGTGGTAAAAAAGTGCGTGAAAATACGTGTAATATTGCAAACAATTTTCTTAAGGGTGTGTTTAGATACTGCTTATTGTTGAAAATTAAAAACTAAAAAAACTGCGACAAAATAATTTTTAAATGTGTAAATAGTACTGTAAGACCTATTTTTAATGAAAATTTAGCTGGAAAAAAAAAATTTATAGGTCTCATAAACAATATACAGGACCCACAAGCAAAATGCTAAACGGGCAAACACTAGGCGCTGGCCACTCTCCAAACGTTCACTAAGAGTCCGTTTGGTTGGAGGAGTGGAAAAGTGGGAGGATGAAAAATTGTAGGAGGATGGAAAAGTGGGAGGATAGAAAATATTTAATCTTTCCTCGTGCCTATTTGGTTGGAGGGATGAAAAAGTGGGAGGATGAAAAACTCTTTTATTTGGTTGAAAAGAAAAGTGGGATGATAGAAAAAGTAATTTATATAAATTGACTATTATATCCTTGTTACATAATAGGTAAAAAAATAGATTTATTTATACTCATTAAATAATATAAAATTTACCAACAATTATATTTTTCAATAAGAAGTGTTACATCCACAATATTTTTCGCAATACTTTCACAACAAAATTTATGTGAAAAATTGTTATTAGTTATAATTTGAACCCACCACTGAAATTATTTTTTTACTTACCAATATTAACTAATGATGAAGCTAGAATTCGTCAGTCAGAGTGTGCAGACAAGAGTGGACTCCGGCCTGCAAGAACGTGTTCTCGAGAGTGGTCACCGGTGTGGTGCCTGCCACAATGCCTCCGATGCCAAAGTCAGTCTCAATTGCTATTGGAGAATAAAGATAATAGAGCAGAAGGAATTTCTTAGTGTATATGTGTGAATGTACCTCTCCTTTGGCAATGTGGGGGCTATATATATATGTTGCTGCAACCTCTAGCCGTTGGGTCAGTTATGGTGGCTTTAATCCCCTCCTGGGTAACGCCTTCTGGCCCATAATGTTGCTTTAATCTACTCCCAACGGTCTGTACAGTTGGCTTTGTAACCGTCCGGGGTGTTTATGGGCGGCATTGAATGAGGTGTTTATCATCGTCAGTGGAGTGGATATTCGTCCCTGAAAGCTGTTCTCGTCTGTACAATTGGTCTCGTCTATACTTGATTTCGTCAGTCCCATCAACTAATAACAATCTGTTACTTAAAATTTATTATGAAAATATTGTCATTCTCAAAAAAAAAAAATATTATAAAAATATTATAGTAACATTTCTCAATTAGGATTTTTTATTCTTTATATTATTTCTCTTTTCATCTCATCCATACGTTTTTGTTTTTGTTTTTGTTTTTTTGTTTTTTTGTTTTTTTTTTCTACGCTATCTCCTCCACACACGTTGTTATCTCTATCCCCACCCCTTTCTTTTTCTCCACACACGTTCCAGCAAATCATCCAGCACTCTCATTCTCTCTTTCTTTTCTCCAGCTTGCTCTCTTTGTGTTTTTTTTTCCTCCATACTCGTTTGTCCTTATCTCTTTATCTCCCCCTCCTTTTCTTTCTTTTTCTCTCTTGTTCAAGAAGTTCTTTCTCTCTTTTTTTTCTCCAGCTCTCGATCTCTTTTTTTTTTTTTTTTACTTGATTCCAGAACAGCCTGTGTTTGTGAGGAGGGTAAGTGGGAGAGGGCATTTGTGTAATTCCACAGTAAGAGCAGTTTTTTCTTCACAATTTTTCTCCCAATTTGGGAGGAAAAAAATTGATAGCCCAGGAGGAAAATTTTCTCCAAATATTTCATCCTCTTTGTTTTCCTTTACTTCCCAAATAGTAAAAAATACTATTTTTCACACCATTTTTCGCTCATTGTTTTCCATCCTCTCTCTAATCCTTTCAACCAAACATAGTGTAATAGTCAACGTTTTCAATACTGCACAAAGACTCTATTGTCGCATTTTTCCAACACGTAGACGGCTATGCTGGTGTGGGTGGGACCCCATACTCCCTTTTGTTTCGTAGTTGTGTGTAAAGAAGAGTAGAAGGTGGCTGTGGTTGTGGTAGAAGTGAAAAGTAGTCCTATTACTTTACTCAACACCATCTTTTGTTTCGTTGAGAGAGCTGGGGTCCTATTACTTTACTCTGGATTGAGATTCCGCGCAACACGTGTAGGGTATTGCACGGTGGGCAATAGCACAGATCTCATCTTTTTTATTTAATCTAATGGAGATGTTACGTTTACAATATTTTTATAATATTTTCACAATAAATTATATGTGATTAATTGTTATTGGTCCAAATTTGAATCTAATACTAAGATTATTTTTTACCCCAATAATAACAACCAATAAGTAATAACAACCTTTTATTTAAAATTTATTGTAAAAATATTATGAACCTATCATTTCTCTAATAATCACTCAAAACTTTAACACCTCACCAAATAGGAAAAAGACTGTTTCACCCTTAAAATTTTTCAAAGCCTGCCCACTGTTTCTTCTTATCTGATGGGTCTGAGTTCATAGTTTCATAAAATCAAAATTTTCTCTCTCCTGCGCAGCTACCCTCCTCCTTGCTCTCTGCCTCTCCTTCAACCCGTTGTCACGGCAACCCCAACTCATACCCATCAGCAACAGCAAAGAAAAAACTGAAATCTATTATTTGAAACCAACCCACCAAACACTCACACTCTCCCTCTTTCTCTGTCTCCAAGTGTGAAGCTGTCTCAACTCTCAAGGAGTGAAGGTCTCTCTGAAGCGACGCAGCCACTGGCCAGATCAGTGGTTCCGACGGTACTTGGCCATTTTATCGTCAGAAAATCCCCAAAATCCCATTTGGCACAATCACCGCGGGTCGATCTTTGATTCCTAGGTTGCTTCCGACATCAAACGACTCAAGGAGGTGAGTACTCTCTTTTGTATACATTGAATCAAAATAAAAAATTATTTTTTGGGTAAGAGGAGAGTTGGGTCAGGGGTCAATTCCTTTACTCTCTAGCATGTAGAAGGCGACGAAATTTCCTAGTAACCATCATCAATTTTTTGTAACGAAAGGTCTGCACTCTCAAACCCTATCAGTTTTTGTTGCAGAGACCATAGAGCTCTTTTGAAAGATCTACAATTAATTGGCGAGATCTGAGAAGAAAGGGATGAAGTCAGTATCTCCGGAACAATCATTGCTTCAAGAAAGCCTTCTTCCCTGTTCAAACAAAGTTGGGGTTTCAAATTTCTTTACCTTATGGCTCATGAAATTAATTCTTTACGTCTCCTCCTCGGCAGCTACAGTTTCTCTGCTTCTCCCACAACAAATGGTGGACGGAACGACAGTTCCATCCTTGTTCAGAGACCTACCGAATCTCTATCAAATATTTCTAATCTCCACCGTGTTCGCGTTTGTGGGCGCCTTCAGTTCCCTGATGAATCAACACAAACCAAGGGTTGAAAGATTTTTCAGGATTGTTGCTGTTGCTTCCGTTTTATTTGCATTAGCAATTGTCCTCTACGCCACAGCTCTCTGCTTACGATGACTGTAACGATGAAGGTAACCCAATGATTCCGGCCACTCGAAGTCCAATCACTCAAAAGTCCGTCCACAATCTCTAGTGGTATAATATATAACATTGTATATAATATTGAAGCAAGATATTTTCTGCTCTTTTAATAAATAATATAGCTTATCTGTGGGTTTTCTTTTCTTTCAGTTTGTTGTTTATAATTTGCATTTTCTGTTGGAAAACAATCTGTTTGATGTTTGAATGAAAATATTAATATTTGACGAATTCCAGAGTTGTGTAGGAGGAAGCGTCTTGAATAATTTTACCAGCTTCACCTCCACATTGCATAGTGCATAAAACACCTAAACTCCACCCTCCACCTCTTCTTTCCCCTCCAACTTCCTATGCCTTCAACTTTGACATTAGTATCAACTTTAACACCACCAGGGAGGGGGACACGAGCGATTCTACACACAAAATAACATTTCACAACATTTTTTTTTTTTTTTTGATAGGAACATTTCACAACATTTGAGATGATAGGCAAGCTTTTCCGGTATCTTATATAGACACACCGATAATAGAGTGACATTATTTTTTTACTTACCACTAACAATTTATCACATTAGCTGAGTATGATATATATATATATATATATATATATATATATATATATATATTTGTCTATAGACTTTCTCAAGAATATAGCAAATAATTAAAAAATGTATACATTTTGTTTTTTACGCCTTTCCATCCCCTCTCCTCCTCTTCCTTTCCTCCATCCCCCTTAAGCCTAACCTGCCCCTCACCAGTTTATCAAAAAAAAACCTGCCCCTCACCAAATCTTGAGATAAGAGAGAGTGCCATTCTGTGAAAGCTCATTTCATTTGCTTTATGCTGAATTCTGGCTTTTAAGACCACACTAAAATGATTACTTTATTTTAAGCATCCGGCGTTTCCTCATTTATAGATATTAAAACTTAAAGATTACCCCCAGGTGCAATTTAAATAATTGACAACACTAATATAATTACGTTATTCGAAGCCTTGGGCATTTTCCCTTGAATTATATTAGTTTGAAATATATCTGCATACATATCAAAATTTGGATCGGTGACACAAACACAGTACAAGACCCAACTATGCAATTGACAAAGTAGATAAATTGAAACAAAGAACAGTATCTAATTCTTGAATCTAACACTCCGACTGGTTGCGACATTAATTCCAGAGGCTTCTCCACCATAAGGACCAATAGGTTTCTTGATCTCCTGCACCTGCCCTTTCCGACGATTCAACTCTTTCTTGTGTTGTTCCTGAACATTTTGCGAGAGAGAGAGAGAGAGAGAGAGAAAGAGAGAGAGAGATTAGTTACTAAATATGACAATAAAGACATTTGTTACATTCAAGCAGTCTTTCATAATACCTTGTACTTCTTCCTAGGATTTTTGCTTTGATTCTTGTGGTTCCGAGTCAGCCCTCTGTTCTTCTCCATCTGCAGCAAGGTTGACAGAAAATATATGATGAGAGTTTGGAGACATTATAGCGAAGATCTAAAAAGCTGGTGAAAATGGGGGTGTGCTCACCTCATAAGTGATATAGCATTTTCCATCAATGGATTCAGGAGAAGATGGGACTACCGCTGAGGTCCTGCAGAAGCAGAAATGTTTTCACAATACAAGACTACCATGTAAATGGGGACATGTCCTAGATAAGGCCAAGTAGCATAAAAAGAACCATGTAGCAGACTCGAAATAGTTAGGATTTATCTTAGTTGTGTTGAATTGAGTTAAAATAGAAAAATAAAAATTAAACATAACAAAAATTATTGATATCAGAAAAGAAACATGAAAAGCATCAAACTTATAATCTCAAATTTGTGATCACATCTCCATCAAAAATAATTCACCTGGCGTTTGCGTTTTCCTGCTTTGTTCTCACTATCCTTCAAAGGTTCCACGTTTTCCAACTCAGCTGTGTTATGAAGAAAACTCAGCTGTGTTATGAGGCTGCAGTATTAAAAGAACACTAAGACGTGAATTAAAAAGAGAATCACTCAAAAAAAAAGCATGTATGATTAAGTTAAAGAAGTAAAAACAAGCATGTTTTGTAGAGAAAAAACCTACCACTGTTGTTTCTTGGGTTTCAGCTGAAGGATAGGGCCCCTGATCTTTTGTAACAGAATCACTTGACAATGTAGTATTCTCTCTACCCAACTTTACTACCATTTCAACCCCTTGATTGTTGTTCAGTAACTCCTCAAGTTCTGATGGAAGATTCCCATCAAGTTGTTTTGTCTGTTAGTGGAGCAAAGATTTAAAAGAAGCAAATTGTCAGGGAAACCAATCCACATCTGAAATAACAAACCAGTATATCTCAATGACAGGAACTGCTATAATCGTCTTTGTGCACAAAATGAGAAGAAAAATATGGATAGAACACACGTACTCATATGATCACAGAGGTTAAACATTGTCACATATAAAGCAATTTGATAAATGTAATACATAGAAAAATAATTCATTTTTTCCCAGTTATTAACCAACTAGACCAGACCAATTTTTAATGATAAGCTTAGATCCTATCCACATCTTTTTAAAATTTACCAAAAATATATGGTGCATACCATATCAGATATGAAAGTACTTACTTTTAACTTGTACAACCATCTATTGCAGCTATGTTGGCATTGCTTTTTTTTTTAATTATATGCAGCTTTCATCAAAAGCAAAAGATAGGCATACTTAGAGACAAAGGCCACCATTCAACAATTGTCCTTATCTGAAAAAGAAAATACATGTACACACACACACACACGTGTGTGTGTGTGTGTGACATAGCAATTAAAGCATAAAAATTTTAGATAGATATCTATATGTAAGTTTAAGAAGCAAAGCCCATCTATATAGCATTGCAATAAATCCTAACAATGACTAAGATTAGCAAAATATTTTAAATATTTCATTATACCTGGACACTTATATCAATTTTTTCAAAGATGAATTAGTTTTAGATAGTGCATTATAATTTGGATCTTTCTAGCAGTACTGATAGCAGTTGACCTATCGGAGTGCCAGTCCATCAGAAACTTACACTTTTCAGTTATAATAAATGAAGTGAACCCCAGGACAAAGACATGTTACCCCTCCTTTTACTAAACCATTTTAAGTGGGCTGCTGGGTTCTTAAGGCATTCTTTGGCCCAACAAGTATTTGCTCTCCCAGCAAAGGAGGTGATCCAGCTCCTGCACTCCAGGTTGCAGAAATTACATAGATCACTCAAGGACTAATGGCATGTTTGGATGTTTAAAAAAAGAGGGGAAGTAGAGTAGAGGGAGGGAGAGCAATTCGATTATCTTGTTTGGAAGTTTTTTAAGGAAGGAGGAGGGGGGGTTTGGAAGGGTTTGGGGAGTTTCAACTCCCTCTAACCCCTCATTTTTAACTCTCCCAAATTGGAGAGATTTGGAGGGAGAGTAGAGTAGATAAATTATTGTCCAAGTAAATTCTCTAATTTACCCTTTTTAACAAATTAATCATAGACCAATGTTGCAAATCCATTTTCAAATAGGGATAAATTTGTCTATTTTAATTATTTCCTCTCATTTCCATCATAATTTTTAAAACATCCAAACAAGGGAAAGGGCTAATTACTCCTTTCCCCCTTACTAATTTTAAAAACATCCAAACAAGGTGGAGGGGAACCATTCTCCTTTACTCTCTCCTCTCCTCTACTCTCTTCCCTCTCTAAACTTCCAAACAGGCCATAAGTTATGAATGTAACTTCCAAAGGATTGACTATTATTCTAAACATGGTAAGACAGACAATAATAGTCACAGTGCACCAATTTAACCAATTTGAGAGGGGAACCTGATTCCTGAAAGAAAGGCAGAAACACAAAACATGTATAAAAATATTAATGTACCATCAATAGAGAAACATAAGCCACATTGCGTACACATTATGTAAGTACCAACTTTTTTAACAGATTAATACAAACAAATGATTGTTTTAGGACCACAACACTTATTGTTATAGAAAATAACTACCTACTTATCAAAAAATAATAATGTTAATTAGCATTTTGATGGAGAAGAGAAGACCTTATCCAATAAGCTCTTGATCTCTACAAGGCGAGCTAGCACAGGATGATCACGAATGGGCTGCCCTTCAGACTTGAGAAGGAGAGAGAAAGTTATAGCTTGGCAATACAAGAGCAAAAGAAGCTGCTTCATCTCCAAATAACGCACTCCTCCTTCCATCATGATTTCCTCCTTTTTAACCTTACAACATCAAAGCATTTACAATGCTGAATGCTAAGAAACCAATCAAAAGCATCTTTACATGTTATGACCTTGTGTGTGTGTGTGTGTGTGTGTGTGTGTGTGTGAGAGAGAGAGAGAGAGAGAGAGAGAGGGGGGAGGGTGGGAGGACAGGAGAAAGAGAAACTGTAAATGAAAATTGGTGTGAGGACACTGGCAGGATGTACAGAGTGAAGAGTAGGAACCACAAATATATGAACCCGGTTGGGACAACGTAATGAGTCAGATCTACGGGCATTTAAACATTCAAACATTTTAAAATCTTTTGAAAACTAAAAAAATTCAAGGAGCATCACATATCAAAGAGAAACCTATTCCCAACCCCCTGCAGATACCACAGATAAACCTAGAACAAAACATAATATAAGCCCCTCAAAAAGGAAAAATTCAGAGATAAATCAATCCATTTCTAGGTAGACTCCATCTAAATCATCCTTAATGAAGTGATGCACTTTATACCACTGACAATAAACTAATCAAAAAAGAAAATATAATACCATGCTTAGAAGTGGATCCACTTTTTTTTCAAGCTGTTCAATTGCATCATTCAGCTCCGACAGCAAGCCAACTAATTCTGGAGCAGAACTGTGGGATAAAAACATTATAACCAAGCATGCAGAAGCAAAAGTTATCACTGCTAATGATAAAAAAATAATAAATAAATAAAAAAAGAGAGACAAACATTTATAGCAAGAAGCAGTGATTAGAGGCCTCCCCCAAAAAAATAAAACTCAACAAAATAGCTTATGAGCATATTAAAGCAGCAATAAGTGGATCAAGATCTAAATAATAGAAAATCTACAATTATCACAGTCAAGCATGTATTTGATATATACAACAACCTATGTAAGAAATTCAATGCCTTCGTAGCAAAACAACCACATTATACATACATCCAATTAACAGTTAACAAGGCTCAAAATTGCAAACAACATGGAGCAGGGGCATGATGAGGAGCTCAATAGAAACAGTCTAACAGAAGAGGATGCAGGTGGAAGATCTCTCAATAAACCACCACAAATACTAAGGGGCTGTTTGGGTGAAAAAAAATGCTCACTCATCACTCATCACTCAAATATCATCACCCATCACTCTATAACTCATCACTTATTACTGAAATTACCCCAACTTCTAAAGGTGGCATGTTTGGCACTTGTTTCTAACTTCTGATAACTCAAAAAATTTTACTTTATGTGAGACCCACTTTTTTTTACTTTCCGTGTAACACATTAGAAGGTAAGCCATTTTCACTTATTTTGCCCCTTCAGCCCACATATTCTCCCAAAACCCTCAACAAACCCAGTGAAGGAAATCCAAGTTCTTGCCTGCGACGCTGATCTCCACCGTCACCCAGCGAGCGTACCTCGTGCCCATCGTCACCTAGCTTGCAAGATCTCCTCTGACGTGCAGCAGCAACGCCGATCTCCTCCATCGTGACCCAGTGGAGCCG
This sequence comes from Quercus aquifolioides, assembly GCA_019022515.1. Lineage (NCBI taxonomy): Eukaryota > Viridiplantae > Streptophyta > Magnoliopsida > Fagales > Fagaceae > Quercus > Quercus aquifolioides. The sequence continues at coordinate 6,382,527 of CM032331.1, read as the reverse complement.
ATCTCTTCCAACGTTTCTCAGCAGCGGCGCTGATCTCCTCCATCGTGACCCATCAACGCCGATCACTCATCACCCAGCTTGCAGGATCTCCTCCTACGTGCAGCAGAGGCGCCGACCACTCATATGGAAAAGAGCTCTGACCCAAAGAAAAAGAGAAGGGAAACAGAACTTAAGTCCACCTGAAGAGCTCTGTCACAAAATTTCCTTTTTTCTTTCTATTATTAGTGATTTGTATGGATTTTGAATTTTGGATTTTCTTAAGGGGATTATGGATTTTGATGATAAACTTTGAGTTGATCTTGATTGAATTCAAGTGAGTCTGACTTCATATGTTTAGATTTCTAAGTTTAATTTTAGTGGGTTTTGTTTGTTTCTATTTGGTGCTAAATCTAGGTTTTCTAGGACTTGAAAGATTATAAAAAATCTGTAATTAGAGATTACCATTGTTTAGTTAAAAATGCTATGGGTCTGCTTGCAAGATTGGTGCAGCGGCGTCGTGTTCGCCGGTCTGAGCTCAGGCCAATGCGGGTTGGCTGAGGTGGGGCTGCTCGGTAGGCGTGGCTGGGCTGAGGGTGTGTGTGAGGAGCTCTAAGGTTGGATGTGAGATATTTTTGTGTGGGTTGATTTTTGGTGTGAAGACTGAGAAGGAGCCGTTGGTGGGTGAGTGAAAAGTAGCGCCTGAGGTGACAATGCTCTGACCGTGGGTCCCTTATATGTGTATTTACAAAAATATACCATCATAACTCAATTTTCATAACTCAAAAACACCAAAAACTTGTTTCCAGTTTTTGTAACTCATTACTAAAAAATGTGAGAATTGAGTGATGGAAACAAAACTTGAAAACAAATCCAAATAAGCTGCATCTCTATAGGTCCCACCATTTTTAAGTGATGAGTGATGAAAATTGGATGATGAGTGATGGAAACACCAAAATCCAAACAACCCCTAAATATCTTTAGATTTAGCAGCACCAAATGAGTTCACGGAACCAAAGCCAAATGTAATATGATAACACATTGTTGGAAAGATAACACCTTAGGGAGCCACCAACTGAGTAGTTAATATAACATATAAAAACACCACTTATCCCGAAAGACTTAAGCATGTGAGTTTGGGCCCAACTATATTGTTTTAATCACTCCATCTTGACATCTATATTTATATATATCTAAAAGCTGAAGCGTAGCATTTAATGTTACTACGCTCATGTTGAGCCACATCAGCGACCATGTCATTATTTTCATTAATAAAAAAATATTTTATTTTCATTATTTTTCTATTAGTGTTTTATAAATTCCCACTTCAACTTCCATAACACGCATGACTCTTTATCCCCATTGTTTTCAACTTCCCATATAATTTCTTAAATGCGCGAGACTCTCTATTTCCCTCTTTCTTGCCTCTTCCTCTCCTCATTGAACTCAACCAGTTCATACCTATTCAGTTGCCACTGTCCCTATAAAATTCCGCACAAATTAGTCTTGTAGGGAGCTCTGCAGTTAAAGCTCTCGAAAGGATAGAACTGCTATGCCTCAGGTAGTCCAAGATGGTCTAAATGATTGGCTTCACAAGTTCATGTCCTCATTGGAGAATCCAAATGCAATCGGTTACTCTTCACATCTAAATATGGATAACAGTGAATCACAAGTGACTGTAAGCAATTAGTTTTGACCAACCCCTTTCAAATGAATATGTATCCTTCATATTACTCATTACTTTAGGCTTTTGCTCACATGAATATGTATCCTTCATTAATCATTACTTTAGGCTTCTGTTGCTGTAACAAGCTAGATGATATTAGTTGGTGTTGAAATTTCTATTAAGAAAAATAGGACTTATGAATTAATTAATGAATTAGCTTTTTTTTTTTTAAAGGATGGATTATCCAAGTATAGTCTCTTTTCAAAATGGCTTTTTTTTCTTGGTTTACTTAAAAAGTCTCTTGTATTCTAAATGTCCTCAGAAAGTTACCTTCTAACTTTAAATGTCAAATTGCTGCTGCTGATCATCCCTAATTAGCCTGCCAATCTTTGAGATATTTTGTGAACTATTCATGTTGAACATGGCTGATTCTCCCACTGGGCCACTTAGTCAATTGGCTAAGGCTCCAAGTGGATGGTCCCATTATTTTGCATTAGCTAGATATGTGCATGTATGCATGGTAATTGCTTTGACTTGTAGAAATTAAGACTCAAATACATATAAAATGCATTTTAATTTCAAATATGCCAATACATAAAAATATATTCATAGGAGGGATAAGGAAAAAAAAAAAAGGAAAATAATTCCCATAAAATGAAAAACTACGTCTTATACAATGGCCATAATCTGCTGCTCTCTCTAAATTTAATGTAATACTTCTTCTGGCATTCATGAAGAGAGTTATTTTTGATCCACATCTCTAGATGCCAATAGCCACAAAGAGTTCTATACTTGATTCCACAGATCCCTCAGATCAAATGTGTTGCGAGAATTACTTGCATTCTCAGCAACATCACTGATCCTTCTTGAGAATCCTTCTTTTGGCAATTCACAAAATGTTCCTTAAAGAACTTTTATTACAAAATTTTTACTTTTAAATAAGTTTAATTACAAATGATCATTATTAACATCCCCACGCATAGCATGGTCTGCGGCTAGTTCTTTTTCAATGTGAAACTTCACTCACACGTGTATTCCCAACACACATTCTATTAAATGTAGGTTCCACCTCTAGAAAGTGGATGAAACACCTTTTTTTTACATGTCCTTTTTTACTACTTCTATTGGCATTATTTTTTGTCTTCCTCTACCTTTTTTGTTCCCTTATCTTGAATCAACTTATTCTTTCTCACCGATGCATTACTTGCTGTCTTTTGAATGACCAAACCATCTCAAGAAAACCTCCCTCACCTTTTCATCAATATGGGCCAACCCTATCTTTAAAGGGGATTTCCTCATTTTGAATCTTATCTTTCCATGCAGGGGCGAAGGCACGTTATGCTTTGAGGGGGCCATGGCCCCCCCAAATTTTTTAAAAACCTCTATAATAGTAGGAAGAAATAGGCCTCACACTTTCTCATTTAAGAGCTGGCCCCCCTATGAGAAAAACTTGGCCCCTCCTCCAATACGTAGCCATAAAAATGCTGCACCCCAAATTCCTACTTTTCCTTTCCTTCTCTAAGACATGTCAGCCATATCTCACTTTTTTTTTTTCTTGAGTGAGGCCATATCCCATAGCTATTCAAAGACACTGGTGTGTGAATTATCATTAGAGAGTAGAGAGACTGTGAGGGTACAATATTAGACTATTAGTAGGAATGAAATTGATTTTGAATTTATTTTTGACCATAGTAGTCTAATTTGGTTGAATTTAACTGCTATTTATTTTATGGTTGCTTATAATGACTTAATTATATTTAATTTCTATAAATATTATTTCTTGTAAATGTAGTCTAGTTTTGGTTAGATTTAATGTTTTTTTTTCTAAAACTAATGCAGGAAGACATGTATATATGTATATATGTCATACTTTGTATTTTTCTTGAATTGCAAATCAATATGATAATATTACCTCAGCCCCCCCAACCAAAAATTTCTAGCTACGCCCCTGTTTCCATGTACTTCCACTTATCCAAGCTACAAAAATCCATTACTCTAAAGAAATTGTCAACTTAACTATCTCTTTTTTTTTTTTTTTTTTTTGATAGGTAATAAAAGTTTTATTGACAACAAAAGTGCAATGTGTTTACAATTGTCAACCCAACTATCTCAACACCTTCAGTTTCACTCACATATAATGAATAATGGTTGCCCACTTGACATCAAGTAACAATTGCTATAATCCAACGGCATTTCAAATCACCTTTTAAAAACTTCATTGCAAGTACAAGGCCCACTAATAAATCCCCTAGACACCCTTATTTTCATTCTTAGAAAACCCCTCCCCTTCCCCACCCCTCAAAAATAGATTCAATTTCTTCACATAGTCGAACCAAGATTTTTTCTATAGATAATAAAATTGCAAGCTTAATTTTTCCACAAAATTTGGAGCTATGAAAGCATAAGAAAAGGGAACCTCCCTAGTTGAAGGAAGCAAAATAATACAGTAGACCCATCTGCAAATATTCCTGTGGCATGTCCTATGTTGTTAATTTGAAGTAAGATGAACGGATAGACCAATCTGGTTACTCCATCATGTTGAAAGACACAATGAATCTATTGTGCATCTTGTATTAGTTCCCTCCATAAGATTTCTACAAATTCTTACTCAATCTTTGGCTTTCTCTAAGATAGCCAGACTAGCTCAACAAGATAAATTTCTAAGTAAAAGCACCCCACACTAGATTTCATCTCTGATCATAATCTTATTACATTTCTAACACCACCACTCAATTAAGCTCTGGAATGGCTGTTCTCGGTCTAATACACCATATGGTTGTAAGATGATTGTGGTTCTTGCTCTTGACTCTACCAATAGATTCTTGGTAACCAGTGGTTCTTGCTCTTGACTCTTGCTCTTGACTCTACCATTTAATTACCATCCAATACAAAGTTCTCAGTCTATATAATTGTGGTTCTTGCTCTTCTCCGTGTGCATCCTGCTAGCGTTCTCATCACCAATTTTCATAAAATGTATGAATGCATTTGACTGGTTACTTAACATTTAGCATTGTAAATGCTTTCACATTGTAAGAAGGTTAAGGATGAATTTATGATGGAAGTAGTGCGTTATTTGGAGGTAAAGCTGGCTTCTGAAGTCTGATGGGCAGCCCATTCGTAATCATCATCTGCTAGCTTGCCTTGTAGAGATCAAGAGCATATTGCATATTGCATTAAGGTTTTTTCTAATCGATCAAAAAGCTGATTATTTTCTATAACGAGGAAGTGTTTTGATCCTAAAACAATAATTTGTTTGTATTAATATGTGGAAAAAGGTGGTACAAGCATGATGTGTGCGAAAGGTGGCATAGGTTTCACTATTGATGATACATATTATACATGCTTTGTATTTCTGCCTATCTTTTGGGAATCAGGCTCCCCTCACCTTGGTGATACTCAGTTTATGAAATTAGTTAATTTCGTGCTCATTGACTATTAATCTCTATCTTACTATATTTAGAATAGTGGTCAATCCCTCAGAAATTACATTCATTACTTAGCTGTTGATTGAACTTTGTAATTTTGACTACCTGGAGAATAGGGGTTGAATCATCTCCTTTGTGCTAGAGCTAATGTTTGTTGAACTGAAGAATTCCCCAAGAACCCAGCAGCCAAGTCTTGATTGTTTAGTGAAAGGAGGGATGACTTCTATTTCTCCAAGGGTCGATGCAAACTTTCTAGGCTAGGTTCTAGAAAGATATTAGGTTGATAGCTCTAAGTTGTGTTGAAGGGAATGAAAAAAATATCAATTCTTCAAAAATACTTTCTTGGAAACAAAGCTATTGAGCTTATTCAAAAGGGTATTATTATTCAAAAGCTGCCGTACTTTACAATAGTGAGGTTATTTATAGGTGCATAGCCTTGGTTTAGTCTTTAGGAGCTTTAACTAACTCAGGCAATAAGCCGTACATCAGATTACAACAACCCCTTTAACTAACTTGGCTCCTATCCTATCCAATACAGTTTGTTACAAAAGACTAATTGTTACAATTACAAGTGGTAAACTAAAAGCTACTGCCTCAGACCCCTCCTCTTAAAAGGCATTTGTCTCAAGTGTAAATCATGAGGAGTCTTCATATTGATGGTAAGACAAAAGGTGCTGCATATGGAATGAGTTTGAAATTTGCAAGTGGGATGGAAGTTCCACATTGTAGGCATTCTCATTGATCTGCTGCAACACTTAGCATGGACCTACCTTTCTATCATGCAGCTTCATGTAGAGACTAGATGGCTGCCTTTTTTTAGTTAGGATCACCCATACCAAGTCTCCCTCTTGAAATGTAACTCTTCTTCTTCTATGTATCTCTGCTTTAGCTTTATGTCTTGCACTGGCAGCTTCAATCCTCTTCTTGACTTCCTTGTGGACTTGCTGCATGTGCTCTACCATGTCTAAGGCTTTAGGATAAGCCTTGGCTGGCAGAGGTGAGGGAATCACATCAATAACACCAGACGGCTTGGCTCCATACACTGTCAAATGGAGATGTTTAAATTGATATGTTGAAGTGATGAATTCTAGGTAAACTCTGCTAATGGTAGGATAAATATTGACTACCATTCTCTAGGATTCTCCAACCTCAACAGGTTCCCCGAGCTCCTATTTGTCACCTCAGTCTGTCCATCAGTTTGAGGATGGAAAGTAGTGCTGAAATTAAGTCCAGTCCCTATTTTCTTCCATAGGGTCCTCCAGAAATGTGCTTGGCATCTCTGTCAGATGTAATAGAAGAAACACATATTACTGTCTTCTACTATGGTATTGCTTTGGCTTGAGGACTCTTATAGTGAAATTACAACAGCAAATTGAAATTGGTGAATACTTGAATCAAGCACTCTGACTCGTTGCTACATTTTAAGTCCTGGGACTTCACCACAAAGACCACCAGGTTTCTTGATCTCCTGCACCTGCCCTTTCCGATATTCAATTTTTTCTTGTGTTGTTCCTACACATTTGGAGAGAGAGAGAGAGAGAGAGAGATTAGTTACTAAATAGAAGAACACAATGATTTGTTACATTTTTTTTTTTTTTTTTTTTTTGAGACTAAAGTGATTTGTTACACTGAAGCAAACAGCCTCTGCCGTAATACCTTGTACTTCTAACTAGAATTTTTGGTTTGCTTCTTGCACTTTTGGGTCAGCCTCTGTTCTTCTCCATCAGCAGCAAGTTTGGCAGGAAATATACGATGAAAGTTTGAAGTCAGTGATTATAGCTGGTGACAGTGGGTGTGGTAAGTGGTATCGCATTTTCCATCAAGGGGTTCTGGAGAAGATGGGACTGCTAAGGCCCTGCAGAAGCAGACATGTTCTCAAAATACAAGATACCAGAACCAGGGAAAATCCAAATGCGTAGAAATGGCCATTAACAGCAGGAATGAAAATCAACAACAGACATTATAGGAAAGATCTATACACATATATGACCATGCATGTATAACCACTAAGTGTCCCCCATATGCATATAGGAAACAGTAATATCTGCATTGATAAGCTATGGTCCCTATGCTGTAAATAGAAACCTGCATTTCCTACACGGGTTATTCCTTAAGCCGCATGTCGTCCTTAATCCTGAGCTCAGTTCAAAAGAAATGAAATGCAGATATTAGTCTTTTAATCTGACATGGCCACCTCCTAGCGCCTCCAGCTTGGAAATTCTTCTTTCAATGATTTTAAATTTCAAAACCACTGCAGCCATCCCCAATGCTTCACCACTGACCAATTGCATAGCCAAACTTTCTTGCACATTTCTTTTTCCTTCTGCTGAAAGCTTTCTTGCACCATCCTATTCCCAGCACTATATCTTTTATTCTCACTTTGCTCATATTTATCAATACCTTTCGTTTTCCTTTTGATTAAAAAAATAACTACATGCTAGATTGCCAAAAAGATAAGAGAGTTGAGGAATAGGAGCTCTCCCAAAAAAAGAGAAGATAAGCATATGGACAAAAATATCTCAACTAACAAGTTTTTTGTTACAGGCTTACTGTTAAGAAATTCATCTTTTAAAATTTTTTTGGGTAACTGTAATTCGTCTTTGATGTCCTAACCTATTGATAGCAACCTCATCTGAGGCCCAAAACAAAAATCTCTCAGCAATCTACATTGGCCATTATTCTCTGAGGACGCCTCAGACCACTTCAGCCCAAAGAATAACTCAAGGACAACCATCTGGTGTAACCAAGTTGGAAAACTGCCGGATTTGCCCTTTTGGAGGCTATGAAAATTTAATAATCTAAGACAATTGTTAACCCACCTGTCTGGCTTTATCTACACCTTCAGTTTCACCATGTTTAGTGAATAATGGTAGCCCACCACATCAAGAAATAATTGCTATAATCTGTATGTATTTCAAATTACCTTTAAAAACTTCATTGCAAGCACAAGGTCCTCTAGTGTTAGGAGCTTTACGAGTTGCCGATGATGGCATGAGGAATGAGGGTGCTTGGGCAGCATTGGGCCAGTCACATGGCTTCATGTTTTCTCAACACACTCATGGTTCCTCATGCCTAACTGGTGATGCTCCTAAGGGCTCTTTGAGGGGGACTTACCCAGTCTCCCTACTTGAGTTGGATTGATGAGCAGTGATGACGGGCAGCATGTGGAGGCACCTTGCTCCATATGATGCCCCAAGCCCATGGCAGAGGAGGGCCATGGTGGGCAGATATGGGTTTTGATGTTGGGCAGCAGAAGGTGGTGCTGGCCCTGTGTAATGGTGCATGGCATTGGTGGCTTGGTTGATGGTTGCTTTGTGTGTAGGCTTGGTGGCTTGAGTGCAAGACAGTGCTGGGTTACTGTGATGATGATATGCTGTGCAAGGCATTGGGCTGGTTGGTGGTGGCAGAATGCATGGACTTGTGTGAGTGAGCTGATGGCAGTTACTTGATGTGCTGCATATGAGCATGCTGTGTGGATTGTGATGTTGATGAGAAGGGTTTGGGCAGGGGCCAAGCTTTCTAAAACGTGTTGAAAAAAGTGTGTGGGTTGCTGGAGCATGGGCAAAAGCCCCATGATGTGCTAAGACATGGGCTAGCATGTGCAGAGTGTGCAGCGGCAGTTACCAGTAGTTACCTAGCTTTCCTGATGATCAAACCTTCTGAGTAGGGGCTGGAAACGTAGAGAGTAGACCAAGACAGCATCAGTTGAAGGTGTCCTAAGTTAGACCACATATGGCGGCAAGTCCCGGACAAGGGGGTAGTCACTTGGCAGTAACTACCGTGACAGTTATTTCTGTGCATTTATCCTAGGCTGTTAGGGCTGTCAACAGCAGAGTGTGTAATTTTGGCTTAGAGAATTTCATGTGTATTCTCCAGGCTTCCTTTGTACTTGATATTGAGTAATAAAGGTTGGGGTTGGTGCCCTGTAAATACTGTGTGTGCGTTGTGTGTGTGAATTCCCTCGATAATTCTATTTTGAGTGTTCCTGCATTATGTGTGTGTGGTGTGTTGGTTGAGACTAAGTTAGGGGCTTAGTGCCATCACATGTAGAAAATTTAAAAGAAAAATTGATCCTGTGACACCTAAACACCCTTTGTTCCATTCTTAGAAAACCTTTCCCCTTCCCTACCCCTCAAATTGAAATCAGATTTAATTTCTTCAAATGCTTGGTCAAGATTTTTTCTATACAAAATATAATTGCAAGCCTACATTTTCCACACATTTTGGAGCTAGGAAAGTATAAGAAAAAGGGGAACCTCCCAAGAATAGGTTTGGCCTAACTTGGTCTAATAAAAAACAAGTAGGGATCAGACGTTTATCAAACAAAAATAGGTTACTAAAATGAATGTTAAACAAAGCCCATATGAAAAAGGAAAAAAAAAAAAAAAAAAAAAATCAAAGATGATAGGTAAAAATGAAAATTTTATAATGTGAATGAACAAAATAAAAAGAACCCTAAACTTTAAGGGCCAAAAATGTACTTTAGTCTATACATCTAATAAATTTTGTTCATAAGAGTCATAGTTGTCCCAAGTGTTTATTTTTCCTTTACAACAAGTGTCAACACTCTTTTTATGCTAAGTGGCATACTATAAATACAATAAAAAGTAAAACTTCATTTTTAAAAAATCTAGAAATTTAAAATACCACTCCAACTAGAACAAAGTACCAACATTTTAAAGAAATTTAAGTTAATACAAATTTGGTCTTATGTTATGTTCTTTTTGTTACATAACTTGAAATATTTGTTTTATTATTATTATTATCTATTTTACTATTCAATCTCGATTATATTATTGAAGTATATTTTTTAGTTTTACATATTATTTTTTATTTATCTATGCCTCACACAAGCATAATATATCTATATATATATATATATGTATATATATCTAAAAACTGAAGTGTAGCATTTATTATTGCTACGTTTCCATTATGCCACATCAGTGTTTATGTCATTATCCTTTTTTTTTTCCAATTTTTCTATAATTTTTGGACATTTACTCATTTTTTAAATATCTACACTTTCTCCACCCTTTCTCCTTCTCGTACCTTTTTCATCTCTCTACTATCCTCTACTTTAATATTTCTCTTCATCTTCTTTTATTTTGTCTCTTCTTATTCATACCCTTTTACCATACATTTCTCATTCCCTTACCTTTTCATCTCCCTACTACCATTTACTTTAAGGACAAAGTTTAGCTACAAAACTAGTTATAGCCTAAGACTACAATTTTATTCAATATCTTTTTATTAGAGATGAATTTTGACAAATCCACCATTGGATTACATCTTCCTCTTATATCCTCCATGCTTACAAAATTTATATAAAATTAAACATTAATAGCTATGTCATCAATAAATTGTTTAAATTGCAAGTTTTTTTAATTTAAAATTATGCATAAAATATAAGTTTATAGATCATATAATAAATAATATCTTATTGACACAAAATTTGACATGTATATTAAGAGCGTAAAGTACATGCAATTTAACAGTTAGATTTTTAAAATATGTACTAATGTTTATTTTATTAAGTAAAGTTGTAACCTAAAGCTACAACTAATTCTGTAGCTAAACTTTATCCTTACTTTAATAACACTCTTCATCTTTCCCTTCATTTTTCCTTATTTTGTCTCTTTTTATTCACCCTCTTTTACTATAAACTAGCTGATGTCCTGTGTGATACACGGGTACTGTATAAATTTATCTTTAAAACATTTTATTAAAAAACTATTTTTTTTATATAAAATTATCCTTACGATTATGCATAATACTTATTCTTAATATTGCTCCCAGCCATGAATTATCTTCCCCCTTAAATTGAAACTTGTCAATAACATATAGGAGTGTTCACCAAACTGCACAAACTGCAAAAATCGCACTAAAACCGCCCACAAAATGACATAACCGCACCATACTGCAAGTAACAGTACCCCGCATCGCACTACACCATATGGTGCAATGCAATTTGTGGTTTTATAATAAGAAAACCGCACTGCACCTTCTCTATATATTAATATATATATATATATTTAATATGAAATATATTATTAAAAGTTTAATAACTCTATTTTTCAATATATATATATACAGTTTAATAAACCAAGCAAGTGTTGATTAGGAAAGTCAGCCTAAAATAAAGAAAAACTAGCTCAATAGTTTAAAACTTAGCCCAAAGTAAAGGGAAAAATCAGTTTGGGTTAAGCAGGAAAAGCCCAAAATTTGAAAAATATATTGGCTTCAAATCGCATCTTATACACCGCATAGCACATGTGATCGCAAAAATGAGATGCGGTGTAGTTATGGCTTTTGCTTTGCAGTGCTAAAAATGGCCCAAAACCGTACCGCATCGCAAACACCCCTTAATAACATATGCTAAATCTCCCCCTAAGATGATATATCTTATACATATCTCAATTTCAAAATTAATAGCCTAGACAATCGTTATTAGTTTTGCTTTCTCCAAATTCAAATTGCTCTCCCTTTACAACTCAGTGTTGCAATGAACGACTTGTTATCATTTGTTTCAGGACTTTCTTAAGTGCCACATTAGAGATAAGAACTAATTAAAATTTTAAAGATAAGAACTCTTTATTTTGTTAGGATCATAATTTTAGAATTTCCTCAAGTGCCACATTAGAGATAAGAACTCTTCAAAATAGGGTACGTGTCTCAAACATGTGCATTATTTATATGCTTCCATGCAATACGTTTTTGATACATATTGCCCCTCATTTTGGTTCAAGAACATATGCTAGTAGAAGCTTAAAGATCATTGAGGAAGAAGGCCGATGTACTACTTTCTATGTAAATATTTGGGAAAATAAATGCTTGAAATTAGTATCTTCTTTATTAGGAACCCATGGGTAGAACGCACCCTTGAAAACCGGCTTGCAAGGGGAGGGTGCCCAAAAGTTTATAAACAAATGGCTAAGTTTACACTTAATCAATGTAGGATACTAGGATCATAATATACCACCACGCTCCACAGCCAACGTCCACGATAGCTCACTCTAGCAGCACTCACCAGTAGGTAGCCCTTTCTCTTTTTGGTGGATCCACTCAACTATCAGTAATTTTAATCTGGCCTTTAGGTCGCTCTTTCCGAGATCTGACCACAAAGCCACAACTCATTTGATCCTATACTTAATGTGCTACGCCTGATTAATCAAGATGGTAGTTGGTTCCTAACATTTCCCTCTCCTTGTATAGTGAACTTACCATCTCGAGCCTCTACTTTTGGACCTGGGGAAGGAGTTTCTTCTTGGCCGAGGGATATGATCTATTCTGACCTCTTTCTTTTCCCTAACAGGCGCCTTGGCTTTAGCCTTATCCTGTAGCTAATCATCCTTTACCCTCTTATATTCTTCTACCCATTCCATCAGCTTATGCATGTTTGTGACTAGCTTAGTGAAAGCAAAGCCCTTAACTCAGAATCAATGGGGAGCCCCACTTTGAACGTGCTAGCCGCGATTCTGCCATTATCCCCACCTATCTCATTATACAATTCGTAATAACAATCCAAGTATGTCCTGGGGGTTTCTCCTTCCTTTATGGACATGATGAGGAGAGAGTCGAAAGGCTTCAAAGTTCTACTACATGTCACAAACTGCACTCCAAATGCTTTTATCAACTCATTATAACTTTGGATGGATTCTTTCTCCAACCCGTCATACCACCTCATCATAGTGGGCCCCAAGCTGGAGGGGAATATTTTGCACATCAAGGCCTCATTCTTAGAATAGATGGTCATACTTTGATTATAATGGCTAACATGTTCCACAGGATCAGTCTTACCATTATAGATGATGAAGGTTGGCCTAGTGAACCTCCGCAGTAGGTCTATGCTTTCTATCTCTTCTGAAAATGGAGATCGAGATATCTGCTGCAAGGCTTTACTCATGGCATCACTCCTAAAGGCCTGAGGTGTAATGGGATCTCCAAGGCTTTGAAACACCGGATGCTGAGGAAGCGGCCCCTTGGACCTCCCCCTATGTGGGAGGGGTTCTTCCCTTCTACATCTTCGAGAGGGAGGAGAAACCGTTCTCTCCCTATGAGGTGGAGGTTACCTTCTCTCCTTGTTTCTCTGTGACGGGGAAGCTACTCTTTCCCTGTGAGGTAGGGATTGCCTTCTATCCCATTTCCTCTGCCGTTCACCCATGCTATGTTCGTCCCTTCGAGAATAACTTGGCGCGGGACTGGGACCCCTTCGATGGAGAAGCTCTTTGTCCCTTCTTCGGAGGCAATCTTTATTCCTCCAAGCTTGATGTTGCAGGGCCAACACCTACTCTTTTAACATATCCATTTCTTTATCCCTGCTGATTGAGATGGTCCCGCGATGTTGGTGGCTGACCTTTCCTTTTGCAGGTGAGATGCAGGTTCCCTGTTGTAGATTTGTGAGGGTTGTCCCTGATTCTCTTTGTGAACTTTAGATTGCAAACACCTATCCTCATGAATAGATTTCTTGGAGATGCCTGGACAAGAGAAACGGGTGGGCCCACTCCTTGATTGATTTGTCATGCTTTTCTCAAAAACCAATTTTTAAGCCTACTACTTGGTGGATATTCTCACAAACGATGCCAATTGTGAGAATTAGGAACATTACAATTTAAGCTCAAACAACTGATTTATGGAAGCAAGATTGCATTAATATTACAAATCAAATGGTCACACTATTTTCCCGTGGTGCTGGGATTTATAAAGAAAAAGGAATATCTCATTTCTTACTTTTTCTCTCTTCGAACCCCCTCTTTGTTGCCATCTCCTCCCCTTTTATAGACATTTTTCCTTCCCTTATCCCTCTAGTTAGCTTGCCCTTAGTCGGATCTTTTTAGGATATTTCCCCTTCTTTTATTAGTTTCCCCTCGTTCTTATCCTGAAACAGGACTTTTGGAGGATCTCTGTACTGTTCAGATTGTCCTATATATATTTAATGTGGAAGAGGTTAGGTAGAGAACCTCTCATTAATGCGGAGGTGGTGACTTTTGTGATCCTTATCCTTTCAGGAGGTTTCTCGAGGTGGTATTGGTAAGAGCACTGCCTCGACCAAGGATAGAGTGGGTGGGGTCGATCTCCTGTGGTACACTTCTTTTGTTCGCAGAGGGGTCATTCATGCTTATGAGCTCAGAGAAGCATTTCAGGGTTGGCAAGTATACTTGAAACTCCACAGGAATAGTCCTGAGAGGTTTCCCGTTACTATTCATCAAAATTGGCCTGGCCCATTCCCTCAAATATGATCCTCTTAGTATTTGGGCTTTGGCCTTGAATCAAGTTCATCCCCCACAGTGATTATGTCAAATAACTGCACTAAATTACAGAAAATTTTTAGATAAAAACAATTTATTTGCTCTAATTAACTATTACTTTGTATCAAAATTTTAACAAATTTTTAGATAAAAACAACTACAATTTTTTAGATAGAAACAACAACTTATTTATTCTTATCATTTAGTGATTGTACGGATTTTTTTGAGTTCATTTTAGTCATTCCTAAGGTATTTTGTAATTTTGGTGGTTTAGAGTATTTTGGTAATTTTAGGGGTTTAGGGGTGTATTAGTCATTTTGAAATTTAAAAAAATATTTCTCTAATTATGGACATTTTGGGAATGTTTAGGTCATTTTTTAGTTCTAGGGGTATTTGTGTCATCTTAAGCATCTTAGGGGTATTTTTGGTCATTACAGGGTTAGTTTTCTACATTGGAGTATAAAATAAAAATAAAAGACTAAATTATGTGGTTTTGTATTTAGAAAAGACCTATAGAAGCAATTTAAAATAAACACCACAAAATAAACCATTTATAGTAGCAGTATTACTTTATAGCAGTGATTGTTACATTGGAGTATAGAAAAACATAAAGGACTAAATTATGTGGTTTTGTATTTATGGTCTATTTGGATGCCCAGGATTTGAGATTTGGATTTGGATTTGAGGGCATAAATCCAAATTCTTTGTTTGAATAACTTAAAAAGAGAAGGATTTGGATTTGGCCCAAATCCAGCCAAATTTATTTCAGAAGCCCAAATATGTGGATTTCAAATCCCCCCCACAAACCATGGAATTTGGAAAATCCACGCTTGCGTCTTCTCCGCTCTTGTTGCAACACTGCCTGAAACCACCATCGAGGCGTTCAGGTTTCTCTCTCAACCCTTCGTGTCCTCTTAAACCTTTCAATCTCTCTTCCTTCAATATCAGACCTGCTTCCACAAAATTTTCTATGATTTGTTGGGATTAATTTTTTGCTGTCTTTGGCTTTTCTTGGTTTTGATGGTTGTTCTTTCATTCATTAATGGAACTGGGTTTGAAATTATGGTAATTTTTTTTTATTTGATTTATCTATGTGGGTCTATATCTTCTACGAAGGCTGCGAGTGCAATGTTATTGAGTTTTTCAATTTTTTGAGTTATATGTGAGGTTTGGTAAACTGAGTGTGGTTTAGATTTGCTAAGAAATTGTTTGATGAAATGTCTATGTGAGTTGTATATTTTAATGCATGAGTTTTTTGTCTGAGATTTTGAGCAACTAAAATGTTACTGTGACTGAAACCTAACTCCCTATTAATCTATTGAAATGGTTGGATAGGGTATACTAGGGATTGATGGATTCAATTTATTTGAGTAAATATGATATGAGTATCTAATATAAATATTGTCATTGACATTGGTTCCAGATTGTGAATAACTTTTAGTTTTGGAATGTTAATGTTTCAATGTTATAATGTAGGAAAATTTTGGGTACGGTAAAAGTAGAATCTTTATCTTTAATCTAATTTTTACTCTTTCCAATTATTTGCTATTTCTTATTCTTTCCCCTTTGTTATTTGTAAGTAAAATGGAGCTGCTTTTGTGATTGTGCTAAAGTATCAACTTGGCTTTGTGAAATTTTATGTCTACTGCCATTTCTAGTACCATTATCAAGTGAGGGATTGGGATCCTGGTGATGGTTGATGGGTAAAATGGCTTATTCATTGCAATTTGGTTTTTCTGGAACCATCATTTTATTCTGCTAAGCAATCAAGTTGCTAGCTAGTTTCATTTTATGTGCGAGTATTTATGGATATGTGCTATTAGAGCAGTCCATCTAGCTTTGGTACTACATGCTTATAGTAATTGACTTTGTTTCCCAATCTCTCTAAAGTTCTAGAAGAAAGTTGGCTTTTTTACCTCTAGTGAATGGGTCCAATGGGAGACTATTTTATGGCTTATAGTTTCTGTCATGTGCTTTGCTTATTTATATGTATTAAATTGCTCCTGCTTGTATAAATTGGATTCATTATAATGATAGTTCAGGTCAAAGTAAAAGCAAACATGTTTGATCATCTTACTAATGGTATTTAGTATTGTACTGTATTACTGAATTTCATTGATCATAATTTTGAGATTGTTCTGCTAAAAACATATGTTTTCTTGCGTGGGAGGGATAGAGTTACTGGTGTTGGTGTAGAACACATTGACAATGTAGTTGAAGCTATGGTTTAGGAATGAGAAATTGAGATGATTTCTCCTAGCGCACAACAACCAATTCAACATTCTGTATCAGTAAGTTTTGCAACTAAGCCTTGCCTATCACTGATCCAAATTGTTGAAAGGCTAACGCATGGAGTTGCAAGGGACTTTTATCTGAAATGCTAGTTTGTTCTTTTTTCTCATCTGGGATTTTTGTTGGGTTCTCATTGTTTATCTTTGTATTTGTGTGTTTTTAGTTAAATTAGCTGTTTTCAATGAGACTAGTAAGGGTTGCACGTGCAAGGCACGTGCTGCCCCTTGACTCAAGACAAACGTGAGCCTATTGTACAAAACCAACAAAATAATACAGTAGACAACCAACAACAAGCTCATTTTTAGTTTGTTCCATGTTTAAAGTATGTATATCAGTGTCGTGGAGCTTATCTATGCAGTTTTCAAGTAAAACTCACCAGTTGACAAATTCAGTCTAGAAAAGGAAACAAAAGCTAATTATCAACAGAATCCTCCCAAAACGTCAAACCCAGATACCCACAAAAAAGAATTTTCTTTTGAAGCCAAACTAGCAAAAAGAGGGAAAAAGAATGAATCATTTACCTGGGGAAAGAGAGCGGTAGGAAGACCCAGTTGATTTGTAGAGAACGAGGAACGAGAATCAAGCAAAAAATCGATGCCAAAACCAATAACTGTGAGAGACAGAACCTTCCCAAAACATCAAACCCAGAAACCAATAGTGCAGAAGCAGTGAGGAGGGACAGAGAGAGAGAGAGTGACGATGAGGACTGAGGACTGAGGAGAGGCAGAGAGAGTGTGACTGTGTGAGTGACGGTGAGAGTCTGAGAGAGGTTTAGGGTTTTTTTTTTTTTTTTTTTTTTTTTTTTTCTCGGGTCGGGTATGGATATTATCCAAACCATACCCGAAAAATTCGGGTAATATCCATACCCTACCCGATTAGGCTCTACCCATGAAGAACCAGGTATTACCCGAAATATTTGGATCGGGTAGGGTTGGATATCCATTACCTAATGGGTATGGCCATCCCTACCCTTGAGTGTAAAAATTTTAGATAGAATTTTTTTTTTTTTTTTTTTAAAGTAGTATCAAATCATATATTTAAATTTAGAATAGTTATTTAACATATGACTCTACTTATTTAGCATTATAATTTCTTAGAACCTATTTACTAAAAACAGTATCTACTCACAAAAAAATTATACTAAGAATTATAACAAATGTCATCATCTCCCAACAATAAACAACTAAGTTTTGATAAAACATTGTCACAATATTTAAATTTTCACAATAAAAGATGACATATACTACAATTGAAACTCTTCATCAAATTAAATACTTACAACCATTTGCAATGAATATTTTGTTATACATACTTCCTTATTTATCATTTTATTTTATGAGCTTAACTACAATACTTAGCTTACTTAATTTTTAATGAACACCTTTTTAAGAAATAAAGGAAATAAAAAAAAAATAACAAAAGACATATGCCATTGAAGTTTCTATAAGATAAAATTATAAATCTAGAAAATTTAAACCTCTAATAAATTAGTGTTCTCTAAGTAACAAATAGAATACCATAAATCACCATTTTTACTTTTTAAGTATGACTAACACATAAAACTCAAAATACGTAAAGAAAAGTTTTAGGACGTTCAAATTTAGTGAGGCATTTTAGATATTGCACAATGAAATATCTAGGAATCATTAGATTTTGTTAGGATTTAACTAAGAGAGTAACAACATGGACTATATGCTTGTGTACAAAATATAAAGAAGGAAATTATTCAACTTTAAAGTTGGGGGATGAAACTACCCCAAATGTAAAGGGGGAAAGTACTTTTTTCTATAATATTTTTTTTGTTGTTGGTAAAACTATGTGTTTTTTACTTTAAACAATGTGTTAAAAAAAAAACCCAAGAAAACTGTTTATAAAACTATGAATTTTGGCTCAACAAATTGGATAAACAAAAAAAAAGTCAGGAACACAATAAATGTCACGATATTTTCTCAATACCTTTATTTTAACTATGGTGGGCCTTGGTATGATATTTTATAATTTTATTTTAGAGTAATGCTACATCTAAGGGTGTTCACCAAACTGCAAAAATCGCACAAACCGCACCAAAACTGCTCGCAAAATGGCATAACCGCACCGCACTGCAAGTAATATTGCACCGCACTGCACCACACCGCATGGTGCAGTGCGGTTTGCGGTTTTATAATAAGAAAACCGCACAGCACTGCACCCTCTCTATATATTAATATATTTAATTATTTTTAATATTAAATATATTATTAATAGTTTAATAACCCTAATTTTCAAAAAAAGAAAAATAGTTTGATAATCCTAGCAAGTGTTGATTAGGAAAGCTAGCCCAAAATAAAGAAAAACTAGCTCAATAGTTTAAAACTTGGACCAAAATAAAGGGAAAAATTAGTTTTGGATTGGGTAGAAAAAGCCCAAAATTTGAAAAATATACCAACTTCAAATCACTCAAACCGCATCTTATACACCGCACCGCATATATGACCGCAAAATTGAGGTGCGGTTCGGTTATGGTCAGCCGGGTGAATTTCTATTTGATATATTATTATTATTTTTTTATAGAAATGCTATCTCCATAATATTTATATAACAAATTCTAAATGACAAGTTGTTACTGATTTTAAAATGAACTCACAACTGATATTACTTTTTTTATCCATCAATAGTAGCTTACCATTTATGATTTGTTGTGAAATTAATGTAAAAATGTTGTGGAATTAGCAATTTTTTATTTGATCTATAAAGAATTGAGATCTCAACAATTGTAAAAATATCATGATAACAAGTGTTACAACATTTTCACAAAACATTTATTTTCAGTTGTGGTTGATCACAGTCTCATATTTTATTATTTTATTTCGACCTATAAAAAATTGACACCTTAATAATTGTGTATTGTGAAATTTGTTGTGTTAGTATAACAATATATATGCCAACTCATATAAATATTAAAAAAAAAAAGATCACAAACCGATGGCTGGAAAAAAGGAAAAGAAAAGAAAAAAGAAAGGGCTAATGAAGTGATAAACAACACATACTGAATAAATCAAAAAGTATAGTAGCTACTACAATAGCTTTACACATTCACACAACAAGTATTACAACATTTTCATAAAATATTTATTTTCAGTTGTGGTTGGTCACGGTCTCATATTTTATTATTTTATTTCGACTTCTAAGAAATTAACACCTCAATAATTGTGAAAATATTGTGAAATTTTTTGTATCAGTATAACAATAACTTTGTTTTTAGTTGTCGTTAGTTCTAGTATGATATTTTATTTTGACTTATAACGAATTAACATTTAAACAATTGTGAAAAATATTGTGACAATTTATTGTGTTAACTAACAGTCATATATATATATATATATATATATATATATATCGAATTGACCGGGCGATATTACCGAAAAAAAAAAAGAAGGCCAATGAATAGTGCAAATTGAACAAACCAAAAAAAAAAAAAAAATGTAGCTGCTATTATGGTTTTATGCATTCACACTTTTGTTATGAAAGTGTTGTGAAAAATGTTGTGGATGTAGCATTTCTTTTTTCACAATACCTTTATTTTTAGTTGTGGTTGGTTCTAATATGATATTTTATTTTGACCTATAAGGAATTAACACCTCAACAATTGTGAAAATATTGTGACAATTTATTGTGTTAACTAACAGCTCTATATAAAAATTAAAAAAGAAAAAAAGGAGTTGATTGCTGGACGATATTACCCGAAGGAAAAAAAAATAAGAAAAAGTAAGAGGCAGCAAAACAATGCAACGGATTGAATAAACCAAGTTACTGTGGCTCTAGCGCATTTGCACTTTTTATATATAGAAATTAACATCTTAATAATTGTGAAAATATTAGGACAATTTATTGTGTTAACTAACTAGTCTATATAAAAATTAAAAAGAAAAAGAAAAAAAAGGAGTTGACTGCTAGACTATATTACCTGAAGGGGAAAAAAAAGAAAAAGAAAGTAAGAGGCTGCAAAACAGTGCAACGGATTGAATAAACCAAGTTATTGTGGCTCTAGTGCATTCGCGCTTTTTATATGTAGACTAGTTTGGGCTACATGTGCTAGCCAGTATGTTGAATAGTGATATAAGATCAAGTATAGAACCTACTATAGCTTTCACCCATAATATAAATCCCACATCTACAATAAATTCCAATTGAAGAAGACACATATATTATATGTCATGAAATAATGAAAAAATATTATTATATGTCATAAAAATTGATCTTTCTCTTCACTCCTTATACTTCTAATTCTGTTTCTGGTCCACACTTCTTACTCTACCAAAGGTTTAGGCTCTCAAGCATCCGTTGTCTTAAGTCATAAAACCTTCATAAGTTGACATTGCCATATCACACAAGGTGACCACCTATTTAGGAATGAATGTTGTTTACTGCACCATACATACAATACAAATTAACAAACAAAATTCTTTTATGAACATAGGAAAGAACAAAATCAAGTAATTAGCTGTATCTACTATCTAGCAAGACAAACTGCTAAAATAGAATCAGATCAATGTTAGTGTATAGCAAAAATTTTGAAAAGTAATGTAATAACATCTATTCGCAAATTTTAAATAAAAGTCTGAAAAAATATGACACTCTTGTTCAAGACACATGATGCTCGCCATTAATCAAAATGAGGAAAATATAACATGTATAGTTGGACCAAATCCCTTGGACCAAGCTGCAAACATGACCAAGATATCATGAGATTCCTAATTAGTAAGCACCCATCATAATCTATCCCAAGTATTCAAAGCGATTACAACAAACAACAACGTTTTCATGATTTTAGGATTCTTACTGTCACTATCCAGTTTACATTACGTACAATGAGGCTTTAGAGAATTTGATTGAACAATAAAAATCTGAACAAAATATTTATTTTTGAACAGTGAACTGAAACTCTTGGTAACGTTAGAGACAATCATTACAATGAAACTAAATTGTTGATAGTAAAAGTATATTTCTAAAGAACTTGCAATACTTTAAAAGGAAGTCTAAACCAATTCCCTATAATTTATATTATAGAACTTGCAATACTTCAGAAGGAAGTCTAAACAAATTTCCTATAATTCCCTACTTTAAAAAAGCATAATTTTAAGGCTGTAGCGTTTTCAGTGTTGTTGAGCCTAAATTGAGTAAATGGCTTAAACATTTACTCTACAATAACATAATGGCTAGTCTATATATAAAAAGAGTCAATAGGCTTATGAATAGTAATTTTGGTTTAGTGAGTCGCCTTTTTTTTTTTTTTTTTTTTTTCCTTCAATTTCACCAACTTGGTTTGAGCTTTTTATTTTATTGTATTTTTCTTTTCTTTAAAGGATCTTTATATGTTTACTTTCTACTTGTAATGTAAACTTACATTGTATACACACAAAAAGTGGCAAATATTATATACATTTGCAAAAAAAATTGTGTCAATAGGCTCATGAACAGTAATTTTGGCTTAGTGAGTTGCCTTTTTTTTTTTTTTTTTTCCCTTCAAGTTCACCAACTTGGTTTGAGCTTCTTTTTTTTTTTAAAAGATCTTTATATGTTTACTTTCTACTTGTAATGTAAGCTTACATTGTATACACACAAAAAGTGGCAAATATTATATACATTTGCAAAAAAAAATTGTACAAATTTTGCAAATGTGTACAACATTTGCCAATTTTTATGTGTTTACAATAAAAATTTACCCCAAACTTGTCAACATGTGCTAATAATAGCCTTTTAGACATTTGTGACACTTGATCTTGACCAAAATGTTTCTTCTTTCCTTTAGATCCAATTTTTCCACCATGTTCTATAATTAGTTACATACAATCATCGTAGAACTCCTAGAACTCCATAGAACTCCAATTTATGGTTTTCTTCCATGCTATCTATGTGGGAGAGTGCAGCATCAAGTACACAATTCAATGTAAACATTCATTTCTAGTCTAGCAAAACAAAAGGGGTAAATAATCTTCAGTTGCATTATTTCCATTTAAAACAAAATTTGGATGCATGTTTGATTCAACAACTCAAGGTAAAAAGAATTAATAGGAGTTTCTTTGAATATATTATGTTGACCCTATGACTATAAATAGAATCTATATAAGATTTCAAAGAAATTATTATGCATTTATAGCTTAATATAAAGGATAAACAAAAACCTTGAGATTGAAGACAGTAGCTCATTTTCTTTGTCTTAAGTCCACCACATCACCATTCTCATCCAGCAGAACAATACGAACTGCAAAATAGAAACGTAGAAAACTAATAAAATTTTCCCCACAAATAAAACAGTAGTACAAATATAGCATTAGTTTGTCACTGAGTCCTTAAAATTGAAACACTAAGCAAGACAAATTAATAAATCAGAGAGAACTTTAAAAAAGAGCATCAAGAACTCTCATTTTCACCTTCATGTTTGTGTATTGAATAGATGTCAGTTGCATTGAAAACTATACATTAAATTAAACAGCAAATCAAACAGCAAAATTATATCAGGGGGAGGAAAAGAATTGAAACAAAAACATGCCAAGAGACTACCTAGATGTTCATGGCTTTTGTGTTGGACTTATATTGTTCATGGCTTTTTAAACGGTAAAAGTTTCTAAAATTTTCACACTGAAAGGGATGAGTAACTTTGTTTTTGTGGTTTACACAAATGGCCTTGCCATCTTCGTTCTTCTTCTAGCTTCCTTCATCTTTTACAGAAAAAGAAGTCTTCCTCCACTTACAGTTTCATTAGTCTGTAGAATCTTTCTTCTTGGCCTACTAAGTTGTTGTGTGCAGAGCTTCATGTTTACTGGTATAGGGTACAACTCTCCAACTTTGGCCTCAGCAATGGTTGATCTGACTCCAGCTTTTACTTTCATACTTGCCATCATTTGCAGGTGAGTTGTGTAATTACAGGATAAGACTTTGTTGTTGTAAACTACTGTGCAAGAAAAAGGAGAAAAGTGTGTAAGTATGGAAAATAGAATTTATTTTCTTATTTCAGGAACTAACCTAGGAGCAAAACAATTTAAGAACCAAAATGAGAATTAGCCCAAAATGTAAGGACCAAAAGGGTATTTTCGCCTTCATTTAATTATGTAAGTGATTATTATGAGCCTTTGATTTGTTTAATTGTGTATGATATATTTATAATCCTTTGTATTATTTTCTTAATGTTATATTTTTTTTATGGATTTATGTTGGTTAATAAGATGGTAATCCTAAAATGGTAACAAATAGATACCGATACTGAATTATTCTTCCAGTAATTCAGAACAGTTTTCGAAACGGAATTCAAAGCTTTCACTACTCCTTCCATCATGATTTCCTCCCTCTAACCTTCTTACAATATGAGAGCACTTGCAATGCTGAATGAATTAATGCATTTATACATTTTACGACCTTTGTAAAATAAGTGTTGTGTGAGAGAGAATGAAAATTGGTGATGAGGACTCTGGTCAGATGCACATGCAAGTTGAGAAGAGTAAGAATGACAATTATATAAACCCAGAACTTTGTATTGGATGGTTGGGACAATGTAATAGTCAAATCTACAAGCATTTTTACATTCAAACATTTTAAATCTTTTGAAAGCCCCCAAAAAACAAATAATCTAGGACATAAATTAAGCATATCATATTAAAGAGAAACCCATGATCAATCCACGGCAAATACCAAAGGTATCAACATAGAACTAAACTCAATATAAGCCCCTCTAAAAGGAATAATTCATAGCTAAATCAATCGATTTCCAAGGCACATGCCATTAAATCATCCTTACTTGATAGGGGTAATTACAGTAAATTTATACTATGTGCGTTGGCTTGAATATACATTGCCTACCAATAGTTTGAAATTTTTTCACTTTACCCACTAGATTTGCTTAATTTGTCTCTAGTAACCCACATTTGTTAAAAACAATGATAAATATGTATTTTTACCCCATTTTGATGTCTCTCTTAAAAAAATAAATTAATTAATTAAAATAAATAAATAAATAAAAAAGATCTAAAGTTGGGTTTTGTAAAGAATTAAAAATTAAGAATAAACATAATATAAATCCCATTTCGATCTTCTCCACCACAACCCATTTCAGCTTTTTATATCCAAACGGCTTTCATTGATAAGCTGATCATGTGGATTGCAATGGTACTGCTTATAACACAGCTGGAGGAAGCAATGAGAGAAGGAGGAAGGCCTTCAGTGTTGAAGAAATGTGGTAGTAACCCTTTGTCTCCGCTCATAAAAAGCTACCCTTCTCCTAAATCAGGTAGAGAAGGTCACCTGCTTCTATCATTTCCCTTCAATCAGCAACTTCATCGAACAAATTGGAAACCAAATACAACAACAAATCGAAGAATCAAAAAGAACAACATTAAAAATCAAGATGTGTCTTTTAAACAATAAAACCCAGAAAAGACTTATAAATACCAAAAGTAGGAAGATTCATAAGACCCAGATGGTTCTCAAATGATACATTGAAGCCAAGAAGAGTAACAGAGCAGTAGCTCAAACATTGCAAACAACATTGAGCTGAGGGCACGATGAGGAGCTCAATAGAAACAGTCAAACAGAAATTGTGTGTGGATGGAGGGGCTCTTAATCAACAACCACAAATACCGATCATCTTTAGATTACACATTAATAAGATAACACATGCTGTTAATTGTTAAATGTAAGTTCTGCTTCTAGTTGTTAACAGTACAGAAACAGCACCAGACATTAAAGAAAAAGACTATCCATATATATATATATATATATATATATATATCATACAGAGCTAAATAGAAGCAGAACGTGATAACAAACATTCTTTTAAATGTAAGTACTGTTACACTTGTTCTGTTCAGAATGAGCACCAGACATTAAGGAAAAGCAAATGCTCATGCCCTAAATATGCCTTGATATATATGCTGCCTGCCTTTATCTTCATCCATGATCTTTAGGTATTTGAAAAAATGAGGGGGGTTGGAATGGAACACTTTGCTCAAGAAGAACAAGTAAACTCTTTTTTTTTATTAAAACAAACAAATCCAAGTGCGTGGGAAATAGAACAGAGAAGGGGGGAGAACAAGTAGCTTGATGATGCACAGTCCAATAAGTGTGCAGAAATAAAGCTTAAAAAAAAAAATCAACTAGCCATATGGTTTCCCTAAGTTGAGTTTTTTTTCTTTTTCTTTTTCTTTTTCTTAACTACTAAAATATTTTATCAAAAAGTGGATGAATCTCCTATTCGCACAACACATTCAAGAGTTTCTCCTTCAGATTTCAACCTAAAATTCAATAGATCTAGAATCCCTAGGCCATGGTACATAAATCAACTATCAAATCATCTACAGAATCTAGAGCACTACTATAGCAGATAAATAGTCAAATAGAACACAATATCATGTTTAAGCTTGGTTTGTATAATAGCATTCATAAATAGCCTTGTTGATTTACAGCCTGCAGTAAGGAAGAAATGACTGCTGTTTGAATCATTTGAGATATTAGGCAAAAAGAGTCATATTTAATTTGAGTAGAACATTCAAGGCAAAGACATGCTTTCCAAATTACAAGGTATATTCCTGCTCAAAAATGCGGAAAGAAAATTTTTTAATGTTGTAATTTGTAAACAATGGCAAAGCTTAAGAGTTTGGGTTCTACAAAGAAAATCTAAAAACTTATGAATGGCAAATAATTGTTGAACATGCACCAATTAATTATATTTTCCCACCATAACATAAATCGTGAAGCAAAAATGTATGATTAGACTTTCGCTGCACTCTACACCTAACCTCGTGCAACAGTTGAAAGGAACCATGAAATGTTAGTATTGAGCTCCTAATAACTTTAATGGTCTAAGATCATTCACATCAGTCTCACCAATTTAATATTTTAGCAAAAATTATCTAAACTCAAGCGAAACAAGCGTGCATCAGCCTCACAAAATTAACTAAAGTTTTTAAAGAGGATAGTCTTATCACTACATGTAGTGAGCCTCTATCCTCACTACATTAAATTTCAATATTGATACTGTATTGAGGCTTGAAAGTTCAATTAGTGTGTAAAACACTAATGAATGTTTAGACCCCCCAATTTTAACAATACCAACACAAGCTTATGCACAAACAATATATGTGCGGAATAATGTACATAAGCAATAACCAAATAGGTAAAACTCTCTAAACCATAATGAATCACAAACACAGCAGCAATTAAAAGGTAAAGAGTAAGGGAAGAGAGATGCAAACACAAAGATAACACTGACACATGTTATCGAAGAGGAAACCGAAGAACTCAGTGAAAAACTACTTCGACGCCCTCCAAGCAGCCAGATGATCCACTAAAGAATACAGTTGGGATACATGAATAGCAAAAGACTCTCCAAGCCTAATCTACCCAGTGCACCTTAGCCCTCCAAGCTTCTTGCTCCAACAGGGTTACGCCTAACCTTGTCTTCTTTAGCTTCCCGGATCCCGCATAAGCCCATTGCATCAACTAAGTAAATTGGTCATCTCTGAACTACTTCCCAAGCACCAAAATACCTCCTCACAGGTATGGATATGGTGAGATAAGGATTTGGCAAAATGTACCTCTCAAGGATATGTCAATGGAGAGGATGAGAGTAGAGGAATCTAGAGAATCAAATGATGAAGATTGTGGATGAGTCAGTCTTATTTTTCTTTAGGGTTTTTCTCTCAAAATTCTCTCTAGAAGCTCTCTACATTTCATGGGTATAAGAGTATTTATAGTAGTGTATGTAAGGAACGTGAAAAGTTAGATTTCATCCAAACAGGGCATTCTAGAGAGCCTCGCAACTAGAACGAGTCGCGAGTTTGAGTTGCGAGCTAACTGCCTGGCCAGACTGTATATTTTTGTCCTGTAGTGCTTTAGCTGTCGTGACCCTTCAGTTCCCTACATGCTTCACGTGTGTGCCACTTTGGCAAGTTGCCAGTCGTGAGATCCAGTCATGAGACTCCTTTGATTGCACACATCTTGAGTTTTCTTTACACTCGCTCACACACAACTCTTACATAATTCCCACCTAAATACGGGGTATTTAATTGCTAAAATACAAGCAAATTTGGCACGGAATAAAGCCAACACATAATTGAATAAATTCAACCTTACAATGTTGATGTATGTTTATGAAAATAATAGATAGCTAAACTAACAAAAGTAGAGTTTTTTGGATTAATTTAGCTAAATGTTTGAGGAGACTAATGTGAATGCTCTAATGGCACCACCCTTGGTACTAAGTACCTAGGGGCGAGCGAGATCTCGGATTTTATACTTGGGGTGGGCAGGGGTGTGGGGGTAGATTTGAGAATTTCTAACAATATAAAAAAAATTAATTAACTAATTAACTTCTTTTTTAAAAAAAAGAAGCTCTGTTTTTTGTGATGCCCAAACATGGACTAACAAACAATGATAATTATGTTCAAAATATTATAAATTGAAAAGAAAAAAAATAGTCTTTGAGTAGCCTGAGTACCAAACTGGTGTAATGAAAAGATCCACAGTATTTGATTTTGATGGCTTCCTTTCATATGCGAGCTACTGTTGATTGAATATGAAATTAATGCCCATATAAGCTCACAAACAAAGAAGCTTAGGTCCAACCAAGTTTTATACCTTGGGCTTATTTGGTTTAGCAAAAACAATTTGGGAAAGTTTACTTTTGCTCAATGAACTTGCATGACCATTTACTGAATCTAGTATCCCCCACGTCTATTGCATCATCATCATCAAAATCATCATACGTCCCGAGTTGTCTGTTTCATTTCAGCTTCAATGAATTATTACTCAAAATTTCAGAAAGAAAAACCAGAAACAGTACACATTAACTTACTTAAGCTATTTATGGTCTTTTGTTGGACCAAATAATAATTTTTTGTGAGTATTGGGCTGAGCCTTTGGAATTATGATTGAAGGTCCAAGGAATAAAACCCAGAAGAGCAAGCCTGAACTTGTAGTTATAAGCTAGCACGTGAAAGGCACGTTACAAAATCAGGCTCGTGTGACGTCATGTACAGTTATTACAACGGTTACATATTGGTGGGGTTTGGATTCGGCGTCCGCGTTTCAGCAAACGCGTTTTCCTTTTTTTTTTTGGCCGCATTGTTTGACTTTGAGGAAAAAAAATACTGTGTATAAACAGTACATACACTGTTCACATACTGTTTATGCACTGTTCATGCAATAAAAAATATTAAAAATGGGTTCCACGGCACTATTTACACATTTAAAAATTATTTTGCTACAGTATTTTCAATTATCAGTTTTCAATTTTCAGTTTCAGCAACAATAAGTTCAATCCAAATGGACCCATTAATAGCCGTTATTAAAAAACGTGGAAGATTATAAGGGCTACTAAGCAATAACCAGCATGGGAAACATGGCACAATGATGAAGCTGCAATGTACATGTGGCGTTAAGAGACATTATAATAGGCATGTCCTCAATGTATAAATAGAGGCCTCAATTAATAAAGAAAAGAACAGCAAGCCAAACGAACAAACCAGAGAATTTGTTCAAAGCACATAACAACGACCATAGAATATGGACTAGTCTCTTAGTCTTTTAGGCATGTAAGGAGATCTTCATCGTATGCTTGTAAGTTTATGTCTAGGTAATTGTATTTATGAATATTTTAAAGTTTATTGCAATTTATATATGTTTGGGGTAATTTGATCTATATGAAATTATGAATGCCCATTTCAATTCAATTTAGTGCCATTATGATTGAATCAACTGAATTTTTGTGATTTCCCTTTAATCGAGATGATTTGCTTTAGTACAATTCCAATCGAGAAGACTTATTTCGAGCTCTTTGATTTTGAAATGATGCAACTTGTCTTAGTCAACTAGACATTTAATTTTGCCTAGTCATTTTAAAACTTAGTCACTTTAGCATTTCTCATTCCCTTTAATTGTTAACTTGTGCTTTAAAAAGTCTGATTAATTAGTTAGATGTTTCCGGACTCCAGACCCTAGTCTTTGAGGTCAAATAGTACTTCAAGCTAGTAACAATGTCTTGAGAACCATCTCAAGGTAGCATCAGTTGTGTAAGGTTCATCTCAAATAACCTGCAAGCAACTGTAAACACTAAAATTAATTTATTTGTTCAAACATCTTTATCAGGCTTTGGAACGAAGGATACCCTCTTGTTTCAATCTTTCTTCAAGGGCAACTACTTTTAACATTTCCATGCTTTGTACACCTGTACACCAACTTGACCACTCTTACCATATTTTAACTGTTGCACATCAGCCAAATTACAGCAACTAAAATTTTGTGTTAATTGAAAAGGTGAATGGGGAGATAGCCTAGACAAGGCAAAGTAGCATAAAAAGATTTATATGTAGAAGACTCCAATTATTTAGGATAGCAGCTTAGTGTTTTATTATTTTTTTTTTTTATTGAGTTAAAAAAAAAAAAAAAAAAAATGTCAAAGGGAACAGGTGGATTTTCAGTTGTTTTTTAACAGTTTTAATGGGAAAGTAGAATCAGCAACAACATGCTTTAGAAGTGTTAAGCTGTTACAAAATGGAATGTTTGGTATCAACGAAATACTTGTTCATGTTGGTATTCTCTTTAATCTTTGTGAGAATTTGAGAATGAAAATTCTGTATTGCATTAATCAGAAAAGAATATACAAGAGCCTATTTATATAAGAATTGATATAAGAGCTTAAAAATATCTAATCCTAACTAACTCCGCTTTATACGGATCTAGCCCTTACAACCAATCAAAACATTACACATGTCTATGTATAAATAGCTACTTAACTACTGAGGCAACTAATTCAAAAACTGCAAGTCGTATTAGCTGTTGTAGAGTGTTGTATAAGTGTTACTGCCGCAAGTCTTCCAGTGCTCTATTTTGAAGCCCTGCCTCTCTGCCTGAAGGTTTGCTTCTTTGCAATGAATGCTTGCTTCAATCCTAGTTCATCCTCAGGCTTACCCTTTTGATACTCCCCCTCAAGAGGAACTGGGGCATGAATATTGAGCATGTTCATCTTGGACAGAAGGTGAGAAAATTGATGTGAATTCAATGCCTTTGTTAAGAGATCCCCAACCTGTGACTTAGTTCTAATTTGCAATAGTTTGATCACCTTTTCCAAGGCTTTATCTCTAACAACATGGCAGTCTATCTCAATATGTTTTGTTCTCTCATGAAATACAGGATTAGCTGCAATGTGAAGAGCAGCTTGACTATCACTGAAGAGTAAGGCTACCCTTGAATGAGGAACTTGAATGTCCTTAAGAAAGCTGATCAACCATACAACTTCACACACTACAATAGCCATTGCCCTATATTCTAACTCTGCTGAAGAACGTGAGACTATTTGCTGCTTCTTAGACTTCCAAGAGAGCAAAGATTCTCCAATAAAAACACAATAACCAGTAGTAGACCTCCTGGTATCTGGACAGGCAGCCAATCCGCATCTGCAAAAGCCTTAATATGTAATTCAGACTTGCTAGAAAACAACAGACCTTGCCCAGGACTGCCTTTAATGTATTGCAAAACCTTATTAGCTGCTTGAAGATGTGGCAACCTTGGTTTAGCCATGAATTGGCTAAGTTTGTGAACTGCAAAGGTAATATCAAGCCTTGTGATGGTTAGATAGAGTAACTTCCCAATCAGTCTCCTATACATGCTGGGATCCTTTAACTCTTGCCCTTCATACTTGCTTAACTTCAAAGCTGGCTCCATGGTAACCTTTGCTGGTCTACAACCCAACAACCCTGCATCTTCCAACAACTCCAAGGCATATTTCCTTTGGCAAAGGCTAATGCCTTCCTTGGACCTAGCCACTTCCAAACCTAGGAAAAATTTCAAGTCCCCCAAGTCTTTAAGCTTAAATTGCTTATCCAACAGCACCTTAAGGTCTACTACTGCTTGAACATTGTCACTGGCAATGAGAACATCATCCACATACACCAATAAGGCAACAAAGGAACCAAAACTGCTTCTAGTGAACAAAGAGTAATCAGTTTTAGATTGATGAAAGCCTAACTGGATTAAAACATGAGAGAACTTGGAAAACCCTTGCCTAGAGGCCTGCTTGAGGCCATACAAGGATTTGTTGAGCTTACAAACAACCTCCCCCTTGTTGTGAAAGCCTGGGGGCAAGACCATATAAACCTCTTCATCAAGATCACCATGCAAAAATGCATTGTTGACATCAAGTTGGGATAAATGCTACCCTTTCACAGCAGCCACTGTAAGCAAAGCTTTAATAGAAACCATTTTGGCCACTAGGGAGAAAGTTTTTGTATAGTCCAGCCCCTCCTTTTATGTAAAACCTTTGGCAACCAACCTTGCTTTGTATCTCTCAATAGTACCATCAGCCTTATACTTGACCTTGTAGACCCATTTACAACCTATAGGCTGCTTATGAGGAGGCAAAGAAGTGAGGGACCAAGTCTGATTAGCCTCAAGGGCAGCAATCTCAGCTGCCATGGCTTCTCTCCATTTTAAGTCCTTAACAACTTGGCTTAAGTACTAGGTTCCACAATTGAAGAGATTGAATTGCAAAAAAACTTATAGGAAGGAGACAAATGAGAATAGGAGAGAAAATTTTGAATAGGGTGAGAAGTACCTTTCTTTGGAATGACTGGAGTGATGAAGGAAGCACTTACTTGGTTGCAATGATAAGATTGTAAGTAAGAAGGTTTAATAGACACCCTAGTAGATCTTCTAAGGGTCTGGGAAGGAGGGGAAAGTTGGGATGGAGCTGTGGGAGGTGATTCAGATGGTAAATGAGGACCTGAAGTGGCTGGACAGTCAGGTGCAATAGTGGTGGAATCAATTGAAGCAGGAACAATAGGAATAGACTGTAGAAGTAGCTAAGGTGTCCTATGCTGGTCTGACTTGAATAGGAAGAACAGTGGAATCATCTTCAAGGTCAGAATCAGAATCAACATCAGGAGCAAAATGTTGATCATGAAAATATGAATCATGATACACAAGTGAAGAAGATGAGTCCATGGGTAGACTAGTGAGTGTGGAAGTAATGTCATTTAAGGAAGGAAAAGAAATAGGAACATGGGAAGGACTTGAATAGACAGAATCTACACACTGGAAAGGAAAAATATGTCCATGAAACACAACATCGCTAGACACAAACACCTATTTAGAAGCAAGGTTCAAGAGTTTGTAACCTTTAATAGCAAGTTGATAACCTAGAAGAACACAAGCTTAGGCTCTAGGTTGAAATTTATCTCTATTGACAGAAATAGTGGATGCATAACACAAACACCCTCAAATGAGCATAGGAAGGCTTAATATGAAAAGAAGTTCAAAGGGAGACTTGTTCTGTGAAAATGGGAGATGGTAACCTATTAATAATGTGAGTGGCAGTGAGAATGCAGTCCCCCCAATAGCACAAAGGGACATTGGACTGAATTCTCAAAGCCCTAGCAATAGATAAGAGATGTTGGTGTTTTCTTTCCATGACAGAGTTCTGTTGTGGAGTGTAAACATAACTTCTCTGATAGATAATACCATAATTGGAGTAAAAATCAGACATAACAAATTCTTGGCCATTATCAGATCTTATAGACTTGATATTTGCCTTAAATTGAGTCTGTACCATTTTGTGAAAGGAAATTAAATGAAGTCTAGCATCAGATTTAGCTCTCAATAGGTATATCCAAGTACATCTAGTTGCATCATCAACAATGGATAAAAAATATTTGAAACCATCATGAGTAGGTATAGAGTAAAGCCCCCATATATCAACATGAACAAGGTCAAATGGTGATTCAGAAAAATTATTATTAAAAGGAAAGGGCAATCTTTTTTGTTTTGCCATTGGACATATGTTGCAAATGTCAATACAAGTGTCAAAGGAAACAGATAGACTATCTTGTAATGATACCAACTTATTCAAGGAGGGGTGACCTAACCTAAAATGCCAAATTCTAGGCATGCTACTAACAGCATTGACAAAGTGAGAACAAGAACTAAGCTTATGCTTGGTGAGATGATCTAACAAAGAGGAAGGACTAACACAATCTAATCTTTGCAGCAAGTAAAGTCCATGGTGTACTTCACCTAGTCCAATCGTCTTCCAAGATGAAAGGTCTTGAATGAAACAAAATTGAGAAAGGAAAACAAGGCAATATGGCATTTTCTGAGTTAGTTTGCTTATGGACAACAAATTAAAGGAGAAAGATGGTACACAAAGAATATTATCTAGGAACAAAGTAGCAGAAAGTTGTACTGTGCCAATGTGGGTGACTTGAGCACTTTCTCCATTAGGTAATTCAACAATAGGTTGGGTTAGGCTAGTTATGGTAGTAAGTAAAGTAGCAGAACATATGATGTGGTCAGTGGCACCTGTATCTAGAGCCCAAGTGTTGCAACAATAAGCATTCTTATTCACTATCTTAGCAACAAAAACAAAATACTTCAAGTTGTAAGGCTTACCTGCAAGTGGAGTAGTAACTAAAACACTATTAGCCATAACTGGTGAGGTAGCTTCTAGTGTTGCATTGCTCCTTTGAGCTTGAAAACCACTGGTTGGACCTCCAATCAAAGCCAAGAGTCTTTGATATTGATCTGGAGTGAATGGAAAACCTCGTGGAGAGTAAGGTTGCTGCACAGACACAAGATCTGACTCCATACCACCAAAAGCAGATCCAAATTCTAGCCCAACAACTTGATTAGCCTTTGGATTCTTTCCCTTGGCCCTATATCCAGGGGGATACCCATAGAGTTTGTAGCATTTTTCCATGGTATGCCCTGTGATTCCACAATGGTTGCATACAAGTCTATCTTTACCCTTATTCTTGCTGCCTTTCCCTGCTAGACCACCTCCATAGGCAAGATTGGCTGATCCTGCAACTAATTGAGCTGCTAATGTAGTGGACTCAACATAAGCCCCAGCTGAATGAGCAATAGACCTTTGACTTTAATCCTGAATCAGCAAATAGTACACTTTGTTGATTGAGGGCAAAGGATCAAGCAGAAGTATTTGTCCTCGAATCTGACTATATGTTTCATTGAGTCCCACCAAAAATTGCATCACAGAATCTTGCAATTGATATTGAGACAACTTCTCATTGATTGAGCACTTGCAAGAACCACAATTACAACAAGGCAAAGCTCTATAATTCTCAATCTCATCCCATAGAACATTCAACTGAGTGAAATGATCTGTGATAGAAAGCTCTCCTTGTGTAATTGTTGCAAGTTGCTTTTGAAGTTGGAAAAGTCTTGGTTCATTCTTCTGAGAAAGCCTATTCTTCAGATATGTCCATACCTCCAAAGCAATGTTCTTGTAGACAACACTAGCAAGAATTTTGGGAGAAACACAGTTGAGAATCCAAGAAACCACCATATCATTGCACCTAGTCCAAGCCTGACTCTTTGCCATGGATGAAGTCAGTGAAAGACTGCCATCAATGAATCCTAATTTGCTTTTTGCTCCCAAAGCTCTTCGCATTGACTTGGCCCAACTAGGGTAATTGTCATTGACTAGAGGTTGAGCAACAAGAATCGCGCCCAGATTCTCTCCATAGTGCAAAAAGAAAGGGTGAGATTCATCAATAGTTGTGACAGATTGTGAGGTTGTGACAGATTGTGTAGCATCTGCCATTGAAGGACCTTGAGAGTGAAAGGGAAAACGAAGCTAAAGGAAAAGAAAAATCTAGAAGAAAGTAGAGTGCTCTGATACCATGTGAGAATTTGAGAACAAAAATTCTGTATTGCATTAATCATAAAACAATATACAAGAGCCTATTTATATAAGAATTGATACAAACTAAAAAATATCTAATCCTAACTAACTCCGCTTTATACAGATCTAGCCTTTACAACCAATCAAAACATTACACGTGTCTATGTATAAATAGCTACTTAACTATTGAGGCAACTAATTCAAAAACTGCAAGTCGTAATAGCTGTTGTAGAGTGTCGTATAAGTGTTACTGCTGCAAGTCTTCTAGTGCTCTGTTTTGAAGCCTTGCCTCTCTGCCTGAAGGTTTGCTTCTCTGCAATGAATGCTTGCTTCAGCCTTGCTTCAATCCTAGTTCATCCTCAGGCTTACCCTTTTGATAATCTTCTTCAAATGTGGCGGTATCCAGTCTGAATTTGTTAGAGGAATTTCAAGTAGTTTTGAACCGAAAGATGAGACTACAGTCTACACCAGTTGGTTCTACTGTTAATAGTGCTTGGATGCTGAGGGTGCTACTATAACATGCAGGTGTTCTAAAATCCCATGAGTTCAAGGCCTCTTGGACTTTTTTTCTCTCAGCAGTAATTGAGGCGATTATATTCTCACAAGAGATAATGATTATATTTTTTAGTGTGAAGCCATTAGTGTCTCATAATAATGATGTTCTTCAAATGCTTCGTTTGGCCATCTAATAGAGGAAATTCAAATGCTGTTGCTAGAAAGCCATGTTTGCCAATTTCTATATGTTGCTAGTAGCGGTAGTCTACTATCTGTTGGCAATTCAGGCAAAAGGTAACCCTGAATTTTTAGCTGCTTTAGCGACTGATGTAACTATGACTTTCAAATAAGTTATCAATAAATTTCTAACTTAAAAAAATAAAATAAAAAAGATTAAAAAAAAAAAAACTAGAAAAACAAGTACAACATAACAATATGACTAACGAAAATTTATAATGCTCATAAAAAAAATAAAAAAATAAAAAAACGAAATGTCAGTGTGATTTCCAATCCCCACAGGATCAATTTACAGTGAAAACAAAAAACAATATTGATCTAGTAAAGAGAATTAACCGTTGATGCCCTATAACGTTGATCTGATTTTTGATCAAGGCATAAAGGCCAAGGCAAAGATGACCAATATAGCAAGCGACCCCAGGGTGAGTATTATCGAACTATAATAACTGGAAAAAGGTACAGATAAAAGTAGTAACAACCCCAAGCCACCAACAGCAGCCCTTATAGTTCCGTAGATGAGCGCAGCCCTTGGTTTCCTATGCCTGTGCAACATAGAAGTCATGCAACAGAGGAAACCAAATACATTTATAGCAATAAGGAGGCCCAGAGTCCTGGAAGAAATAGATCCACTGTTATGGAAGTCAATAGCAGCAATTGTTGTCGCGCCAATTATGGCCATGAATGTCTCTGATATTCTAGAAAAGTCGATCTCCTCCTGGTTACTTTCTTGTCTTCCGTGTTCTATGTCACCCCTGACTCTACGTTCATGTTCGCATTCGTCTTCATCATCACTTGATCTGCTTCCCCCTCCGTTACCATCTTGACCTTGACTTACTCCTAATGTAGACCCATCTCCTCCATCTCGACTTGGACTTCCACCTGATAAGCTTCCCTCGTTTTCTCCGACTCGATCTTGACTTGCACCTAATCTGCTCCCCTCTCCTTCTGCATCTCGACATTCACTTCCACCTATC
This sequence comes from Quercus aquifolioides, assembly GCA_019022515.1. Classification (NCBI taxonomy): domain Eukaryota; kingdom Viridiplantae; phylum Streptophyta; class Magnoliopsida; order Fagales; family Fagaceae; genus Quercus; species Quercus aquifolioides. Next base: position 6,345,550 of record CM032331.1, on the reverse strand, counting down.
CCGCACTACAAGAAAAATGTTTATTGCAATGAAAAAAACCATTGCAATAACATTAGAGTCATTGCAATAGTTGATACAAGATGTTGCAATCAAATTTGAGGTAATAGGTTTATGCAACAAAAATTTTTGTTGCAATAAACTCCAAAATATTTTAATAATAACTTTGATGCAATGATATATATATTGTTGCAATAAACAATTTACTATTTCGAATATCTTGTAAGTATAGGCAACAAAAAAAACCATTGCAATAACATTAGAGTCATTGCAATAGTTGATACAAGATGTTGCAATCAAATTTGAGGTAATAGGTTTATGCAACAAAAATTTTTGTTGCAATAAACTCCAAAATATTTTAATAATAACTTTGATGCAATGATATATATATTGTTGCAATAAAAAATTTATTATTTCGAATATCTTGTAAGTATAGGCAACGAAAAAAACCATTGCAATAACATTAGAGTCATTGCAATAGTTGATACAAGATGTTGCAATAAAATTTGAGGTAATAGGTTTATGCAACAAAAATTTTTGTTGCAATAAACTCCAAAATATTTTAATAATAACTTTGATGCAATGATATATATATATATATATTGTTGCAATAAACAATTTACTATTTCGAATATCTTGTAAGTATAGGCAACGAAAAAAACCATTGCAATAACATTAGAGTCATTGCAATAGTTGATACAAGATGTTGCAATAAAATTTGAGGTAATAGGTTTATGCAACAAAAATTTTTGTTGCAATAAACTCCAAAATATTTTAATAATAACTTTGATGCAATGATATATATATATTGTTGCAATAAAAAATTTATTATTTCGAATATCTTGTAAGTATAGGCAACGAAAAAAACCATTGCAATAACATTAGAGTCATTGCAATAGTTGATACAAGATGTTGCAATAAAATTTGAGGTAATAGGTTTATGCAACAAAAATTTTTGTTGCAATAAACTCCAAAATATTTTAATAATAACTTTGATGCAATGATATATATATTGTTGCAATAAACAATTTACTATTTCGAATATCTTGTAAGTATAGGCAATTGCTTCACAAAACTTATTGTAATAGATTGCAAATAATTTAACAAAATAAGTCGGATTAAATTATTGCAATGATATCTTCATTGTAATAGATAATTAATTCATTTTGTCACTGTGATTGACTATGAAATAATTGATACCAAGTTATTGCAACGATATATTCATTGCAGTTACATGTTTGTCATTGCAATAGATTGTAAAAGAATTAATATCAAATTATTATAATGGTAACTTCGACGCAATAGCTATTAATTCGAAATTTTCGTTGCAATAAATTACAAAAACAATTGGTATCAATTTATTACAACGATTCTTTCATTTTAAGTTATTGCAACAATTTTTCCTTATAAATTAAAGCTTCTATTGCAGCTGAAAATTATAAGTTTTTGCAACTTATTATTGTTGATGCAATAATTTAACACTTTTAAGTTACTATTGCAACCATTTTAACTTGTAGATGCGATATTTTGTCTAAAACTACTATATACATATTTTGTTGTAGTAACACTTGATGTAATAGACATTTTTTTATGTAGTGCCGCCTCTCTCTTGATCTCAACCTCTAAAAGTGCTTTCGTTTCCACTTTCGCCCTTCAGTCCGTCTAAACTTTCACTTCACCTTTTGGCACTGCCATTGGCTTGTGAGACATCTGTTCTTTTGCTGTGTAGAGCTGGATTACAGTCCCTATCAATGTTTGCTGGGATTGCCACTCCATCTCTACCTCCATCAATGCTTTCGTCTGTCCCTGCACCTCCTTTTGCCCTCTTCCCTCCACCCCAACTTGCAACTCGCCCTTCAACACCACCATTGGCTTATCTGACATGGAACCTAACTTTAGGCCTTCTCGTTTTTTGGATGTGTAGAGCTGGATCATAGTCCCTATCAATATCTAGGATAGCCTTTCCATCTTGACCTCCACTTATGCATCTCTCTCTTCCTGGACCTCCTTTTGCCCCCTTGTGTGTTTTCTTGTTGGCTAGTCCTTGTGCCACCTTTGGTAGATCACGAATCCCTCTTTGTTGGTCAGAGGTGATTATGATCACAACGGTAGAATCCTGTGTGAATGTGATAATGTTTATGATGCGGTTAGGTGGATAACCGCACTGGTAACGATAGTAGACTTTGGTCTTCAGGCGACGATTTTTGACTTTAGTCTCCCAGGGCTGAAGCAATGAAGCATGAACAGAAAAGATTGGACTTCCAATAACAAAATTAAAAAAATAATTGCATTTTTGTGTTGTCTTTGCTACTTATTGTATTTACTTATATTTCTGTATATTTTCCATAATGATTGCAAATCCTTCTAAGTTCTAATAGCATTTTAGAATGCAAATTATTGTTGTACAAGGAAAAAAAAGAAGGATTTTGTTTAGAATCATTAGCAGAAACTATCAAATAATTTTGTTGATACATTCCAGTAACTAAGCATTTTACAACTAGTAAATTAGATTTATTATTGTAACTACCCACTCCAATTATGTAGATATTGTCGACTTTGGGGGAGAACAAAACCATGAGGGTATGGGCCTCAAAGCAGACAATATCTATACAGTTAAGGCAAGGTTATTATAGATGGTATTAGAGCGATGCCCTAGCTGGAAGTGTGAGTCCGACACGTGAGGACGCATGTGATAGTAGGGGTCGATTGTAGAGACCCAAAAGGGGTCTTGCAATCTATGAAATCCCACATCGCCTATGAAAGCATATGAAAATGTGCTTATAATGAGTGAACTCCCTTAAATGTGTAAAGGCATTTTCCCGCCCCAAATATCATGGGAAATGGGAGAGAGTTGAGACCTGATCAATACTAGGAAGTTGATACGAAGGTTGATAGCACCAACGCCTAGGTTGATCCATCTCCTGCTCACAGTTTGGCTAAGCTTCTTCACAGAAGAATTCTCCAGCCTCACAGATACCAGCTTAACAGATAAGCTTCTTCACAGACGTGCCTGCAGCTTCACAGATAAGCTCCTGCTCGGATGAATTCTCCATCATTTGATCGGGCTTCTTTTTGATACGCTTATTAATAAAGCAGATGGAGATAAAGGTATTTTTAGTTCTTGTTTTTGTCAAGGCCGGTCGGATCAAACTATGCTCTTGTTTTATGTATCATAAACACTAAAACCATTTATCCAGTTGTCGCATTATTTTATTACAGTAACATTGGTCTCTACGCCAGGTGATATTTTGTCAGTAAGTTACAATTGATTTCCTTCGTATATTGTTCGATGGATTTGGAGCCGGTTGGTCATATCTAGGGAACGTTCCTTCAAAATTGTCAGATTACTTACTTTGTTAGAGTTTTCTGAAATCATTAATTATCTGGTTTTTTTATTTTTTATTTTTACATATATCGTCAAAAAAGGGTGCACAATTCATCAAGCTCGCAAGAAGAAAGGGATGAAGTCAGTTTATTGGGAACCATCGCTTCAAGAAAGCCTTCTTCTCCGTTCAAAGGATATTGCGCTTTCAATAGTTTGCGTCTCCTCTACTGCAGTTGCAACATTTATGGTTCTTCCACAGGAAAACGTCGACGGTAGACCAGTTCCAGCCTTGTTCAGAGACCGACCGACGCTGTATCATGTATTTCTAGTCTCTGCCCTCTGCGCATTTCTGGGCTCCTTGGGTTCGCTTTTGATCCAACACAAGCCAAGGGTCGAAAGATTTTGCAGGGTTATTGGCGTGGCTTTTATGCTGTCAGCACTAGCCATTGTCCTCTATGCCACAGCTCTCTGGTTTGTAATCCCCCTCCACTCCTCAATGTAAAAATAAATAAAAAATTCCGATGATGATGAAGAATCTGTGTAATGGTATTTTAGTTTGCTTTTATATTGACTTTAGCTCAATTACTCAAAGCTTTGTTGTTTGGATTTTCTTTTCTTCTGGTCTCTTCTACTATGTTTGATGTGAAGTTGGGTTCAATAGTTGTGATTTGTGAAGTTTAGAGCAGCGAAATTGAAATTCTTGAAAAAATATTCCACTTTTTTTTTTCTTTTCAAAAGGTTTCTACTTTCAATGGTATCGCTTTGGCCTAAGAAGTAAGGACTAAGGACTCCTAATCCTATAGTGAAATAACACAGGAAGTATTATAAAACTTCTGGTGTAGGATTGTAAGCTTTTAATTGGGAAAATCATTGCTAGGAACATTTCATGGGCAGTAAATTATATGAACCATCATGAAATTTTCCTTTCTTGGAAAAAGAACAGCCCAAAGCTTCTTCGACAAAAAAATGAGAAATCAAACTTGAATAAGTAAACTCATTTCATGATTAGGTCGAACTTAACTCGAATAAAATTAAATGAACTAATCATGATAATTTAATACTTAAGATTACCACCAATGCATTTCAGTCATTGACAACACTAAAATAATAGTAATTTCATGATTATTTGAAGCCTTGGGCATTTCCTCTTGAATATTATAATTTAGTTTTGACATATGTTGAGTCCAGAGTTGAAGTTGGTAGATCGTGAGCAAAAGTATCTTGTAACTTGTCATAGAAAGTTTATCTTTAAATTCAAGACTGCTACTAAGGTTTCTGCATAACAAGTTCAAGCTTTAGTTGTTTGATAGCAAGTCGATTGATTGAACAATTAAGTTTTTGATAGATCGAGATTATTTTGAATCAATCGAACTGCATAATTCAGAAATGCATATTCAGCACCTCCTAGTAATACTGTAGAAGGAGCACAGGAAATGTTATAGTGGCTTTGCAAATTGAAATCAAGTAGCCTTGCTCTCGGGCAAAATTCTAGTGCAGGATTGTTAGCTTTATTTGAGAAAATCATAGCTACGAACAATTCATGAGCTGTAAATTAATTAACTAATCATTAAATTTTCTTTTATTAAAAATAATGAGCAACCAATTCTCTATTTTCCTATAATAAAAAACACCCAATTATGTTCAAATAGAATTATATAAATCAATCATAACATTTTAATCCTAGGCTTGGCTCGTTTACCGTCATATCAATATCTACTATAGGCCTACCTCCAAAATCACAAACCTAGCCTAAATATACCTCTAACCCACTTTTCATCCTAACCTCACCCTCCACCAAATCTTGTGAAAAGAGAAAGTGGCATTGTGTGAGATCCCATTTTTTATGGTTAAAAATAATAATTAAAAAAAACCAGTAGATAAGTTAATTATTTGAAGCCTTGCCCATTTCCTCTTGAAATATTATATTTTAAATATATGTAAATATATGAGATATCAAAATTTGGATTGGAGACAGACACAAACATGATACATTATCCAACTAGCGCTATGCAACTGACAAAGTAGAAAAATTGAAACAAAAAACAGTATTTAGTTCTTGAATCTAACACTCCGGCTGGTTGCTACATTAATTCCAGAGGCTTCTCCACCATAAGGACCAATAGGTTTCTTGATCTCTTGCACCTGCCCTTTCCGACGATTCACTTTTTTCTTGTGTTGTTCCTGCATATTTTACAAAAGAGAGAGATTAGTTACTAAATACAAGAATAAAGTGATTTGTTACATTCAAGCAGTCTGTCATAATACCTTGTACTTCTTCCTAGGATTTTTGGTTTGATTCTTGCGGTTCCGAGTCAGCCCTCTGTTCTTCTCCATCTGCAGCAAGTTTGACAGAAAATATATAATGAGTTTGGAGACAGATTATGGTCAAGATCTAACAAGCCAGTGAAAATGGGGGTGTGCTCACCTCGTAAGTGATATAGCGTTTTCCATCAATGGGTTCAGGAGAAGATGGGACTACCGCTGAGGTCCTGCAGAAGCAGAAATGTTTTCAGAATACAAGACTACCAGAACCACAGAAAATCTAAGTGTGTAGCAACAGCAATTAAAGATTTGACTGGCACTCATAAACCATAAAAATTGCAAGACAAATAAACGATAATAATATTAATTATCAAACATGCACACAAACATATGGACAGAAAAATCTATAGCACATGAGAGTAAACTTTAACTGTATAATACAGCACAAAGGGATTTGAACAAGTTGTTCTTCTTATTCATAGATGTAATACTAAATACAAACCCATAGAGGGAATCCAGAAACCTGACTATAACTATTAGGAGGTAGCAAAAAGTATATCATCTAATCACAAAGCAGAAACACACCTTGAATACATCTCAGCTTTGGCGGCAAGTTTTGCAGCTCGTCGTTGTTCAGCTTGTTTGTAATATTCATCTTCTGAATCTCCTGTATCACCATCCCCCATGTCAGCATCCCCATTGACCTCAAAATTGTCAACTTCATCCGCAACATCATCCTCCCCAACATCATCCTCAGATTTGATTCCAGCTCCAGCCAACACTCGGAGCTCATGCTTCCTCCGCCTTTCTCCAATATCATCCCTTTTAGGTAAATCATCATCACCAGAAACCACCTTCCATATAGATTGAATACAAATGTTATTTAAATAGAGATACTTTTAAACTTCTCAAGAAAATCAACTAGCAATATGCTTTCCCTAAGTTGAGAATTTTTTCTTTTTCCTAGCTATTGGAATATTTCATCAGAAAGAAGAATCTATTATTCACACAACACATTCAAATGTTTCTCCATCATATTACAACCTAAAATTCGATAGAACTAGAATCACATACATAAATCAACTATTGAATCATCCACACAAAAATGTAGGACACTACTATAGTAGATAGATGGTAAAATACAATAAAGTTGTTGGGATGCAATATGAAGGGCTATAAATGAACCAAGCCAAGCAGCATGATGAAAATTCAGGATTCTAAATTTAATTATATTTCATAAACAATTCGAGCTTGAAATCATTACCAAACTAGATTACATGCTGAAGCTTAATTCATTTTCTTGTTGAACAAACTTAAGCTTGTTCGCGAGCTTACATGATTAACTTACTTTTTTTCCTATGACTAAAATATTTTATTCCTTCACCAACAAATTTATAAAAATTAAAAATTAAAAAAAAAAAAAAACTAATAACTTAATTATAGATGAAATTATATTATTTGAGTTAATTAGATAGATTGTTTTTTGTTTATGAACTTACAAAAGTTAGATTCACCAATACTGTATTGTTAAAATTATATATAATTTTATTATAAAATGAATTTTTTATATTATCAAGATAATATAAATAATAATTTGATATCATATGAACTTATTTACAAACTTACGCAATCCAATCTCAAGCCTATATAAGTATATTTTTATACATTTACACTTACAAACATATAATATTATACATAAGTCAAGCCTCATCCCCACAAGGTTGTTCACAAACACGTTATTATGTTTGAGCTCGGCTTGTTAATAGTCATAAATAGCTCAGTTCATTTACAGCCAGTAAGGCATAAATGACTTGACTGATGGTTGAGTCATTTGAGATATTAGGCAAAAAGGGTCAAATCTTATTTGAGTAGAACATTTATGGCAAAGCTGTGGTTTCCAAATTACAATGTACATTCCTGCTTTAAAATGGGGGAAGAAATTTTTAAATGTGGTAATTTGTAACCAATGGCAAAACTTAAAAGTTAAGGTACTGTTGAGAAGCCTTAAAACTTAAGAATGGAAAATAATTGTTGCAACATGCACCAAATTAATTATTTTTTCCCATCAAAACATAAACCCTAAAGAAGCAAAAATGTATTATTAGACATGCACGGCACTCTACCCCCAACCTCATGCAACAGTTGAAAAGGACCCATGAAATGTCAGTATCAATCTTCTTTTCTGGGGGATACCCAACATGGACAACCAAACATTGATGATCATGTTCAAAATATTATATTAAATTTATAAAAAAAAATTAAAAATAAAATAAAAACCAGCTGTTGTATTAAAAAGATTAATTATTTTTTCCCATCAAAACAAAAATCCTTAAGCAAAAATATATGTTTTGACATGCAGGGCACTCTACACCCAACCTCATGCAACAGTTGAAAGGATCCATGAAATGTTGGTATCAATCTCCTTTTTTGGGGATACCCAACATGGGCGACCAAACAATGATGCTCATGTTCAAAATATTATATTAAATTAAAATTTTCAAAAAAAAAAAAAAAAGCTTTGAGTAGCCTTAGTACCCAGCTGGTGTATGAAAGAGATCAACTATATATATGTGATGGTTTTCTTTCATACGCAGGCTACAATTGATTGATGAAATTAATGTCCATATAAACTCACACATACAAAGAGGTTCAATCAAGTTTTATACCTTGGGCTTATTTGTTTTAGCAGAAACAATTTGGGAGAGTTTACTTGTGCTCAATGAACTTGCATGACCATTACTGAATCTAGTAGCCCCCACGCCTATAGCATCATCATCGAAATCATCATACGTCACAAGTCGTCTGTTCCATTCCAGCTTCAATGAATTAGTACTTAAAATTTCAGAAAGAAGCCAAAACTAGAGAGCTTAGGCAGAAACAGTACCCATTAACTGGCTTCAGACGTTTCTGGGCTTTATCAGACTTTGAAGCTCTGGAACTAAGGATACCCTCTTGTTTCAATCTTTCTTCAAGGGCAGCTCTTACTTTTAACATTTCCATGCTTTGTACACCAACTTGATCACTCTGTCATATTTTAACAGTTGCACATTAGCCAAATTGCAGCAACAAATATTTATGTTAAAAGAAAAGATATATGGGGACATGTCCTAGATAAGGCCAAGTAGCACAAAAAGAACCATGTAGCAGACTCGAAATAGTTAGGATTTATCTTAGTTGTGTTGAATTGAGTTAAAATAGAAAAAATAAAAATTAAACATAACAAAAATGATTGATATCAGAAAAGAAACATGAAAAGCATCAAACTTATAATCTCAAATTTGTGATTACATCTCCATCAAGAATAATTCACCTGGCGTTTGCGTTTTCCTGCTTTGTTCTCACTATCCTTCAAAGTTTCCACATTTTCCAACTCAGCTGTGTTATGAGGCTGCAGTATTAAAAGAAAACTAAGACATGAACAAAGCATGTATTACTAAGTTAAAGAAGTTAAAACAAGCATGTTTTATAGCGAAAAGACCTACCACTTTTGTTTCTTGGGTTTCAGCTGAAGGATAGGGCCCCTGATCTTTTGTAACAGAATCACTTTTCAATGTAATATTCTCTCTACCCAACTTTACTACCGTTTCAACCCCTTGATTGTTGTTCAGGAACTCCTCAAGTTCAGATGGAAGATTCCCATCAAGTTGTTTTGTCTGTTAGTGGAGCAAACATTAAAAAGAAGCAAGTTGTCAGGGAAACCAATCCACATCTGAAATAACAAACCAGTATACCTCAATGACAGAACTGCTATAATCATCTTTGTGCACAAAATGAGAAGAAAAATATGGGTAGAACACAGGTACTCATATGATCACAGAGGTTAAACATTGTCACATATAAAGCAATTTGATAAATTTAATACATAGAAAAATAATTCATCTTTTCCCAGTTGTTAACCAACTAGACCAGACCAATTTTTAATGATAAGCTTAGATCCTATCCACATCTTTTTAAAATTTACCAAAAATATATGGTGCATACCATATCAGATATGAAAGTACTTAGTTTTAACTTGTACAACCATCTATTGCAGCTATGTTGGCATTGCTTTTTTTTTTTTTTTAAATTATATTCAGTTTTCATCAAAAGCAATAGATAGGCATACTTAGAGACAAAGGCCACTGTTCAACAATTGTCCTTATCTGAAAAAAAAAAATACATATACATATATGTGAGTGTGTGTGTGTGTGTGTGTTTGTGTGTAACGTAGCAATTAAAGCATAAAAATTTTAGATACATATCTATATGAAAGTTTAAGAAGCAACGCCCATCTATATAGCATTGCAATAAATCCTAACAATGACAGATTAGCAAAATATTTTAAATATTCCATTATACCTGGACACTTATTTCAATTTTTTTCAAAGATGAATTAGTTTTAGATAGTGCATTATAATTTGGATCTTTCTAGCAGCACTGATAGCAGTTGACCTATCGGAGTGCCAGTCCATCAGAAACTTACACTTTATAGTTATAATGAATGAAGTGAACCCCAGGACAAAGACATGTTACCCTCCTTTTACTAAACCATTTTACGTGGGCTGCTGGGTTCTTAAGGCATTCTCTGGCCCAACAAGTATTAGCTCTCCAAGCAAAGGAGGTGATCCAACTCCTACACTCCAGGTTGCAGAAATTACATAGATCACTCAAGGACTAAGTTATGAATGTAACTTCCAAAGGATTGACTATTATTCTAAACATGGTAAGACAGACAATAATAGTCACAGTGCACCAATTTAACTAATTTGAGAGGGGAACCTTATTCCTGAAAGAGAGGCAGAAATACAAAACGTGTATAAAAATATTAATGTACAATCAATAGAGAAACATAAGCCGCATTGCGTACACATTATGTAAGTACCAACTTTTTTAACAGATTAATACAAACAAATGATTGTTTTAGGACCGCAACACTTATTGTTATAGAAAATAACTACCTACTTATCGCAAAATAATAATGTTAATTTAGCATTTTGATGGAGAAGAGAAGACCTTATCCAATAAGCTCTTGATCTCTACAAGGCGAGCTAGCACAGGATGATCACGAATGGGCTGCCCTTCAGACTTGAGAAGGAGATAGAAAGTTATAGCTTGGCAATACAAGAGCAAAAGAAGCTGCTTCATCTCCAAATAACGCACTCCTCCTTCCATCATGATTTCCTCCTTTTTAACCTTAAAACATCAAAGCATTTACAATGTTGAATGCTAAGAAACCAATCAAAAGCATCTTTACATGTTATGACCTTTTGTGTGTGTGTGTGTGTGTGTGTGTGTGTGAGAGAGAGAGAGAGAGAGAGAGGGGGGGGGGGGGGGGGGAAGGGGGGAGAAAGAGAAAGTGTAAATGAAAATTGGTGTGAGGACACTGGCAGGATGTACAGGGTGAAGAGTAGGACCCACAAATATATGAACCCGGTTGGGACAACATAATGAGTCAGATCTACGGGCATTTAAACATTCAAACATTTTAAAATCTTTTGAAAGCTAAAAAAAATTCATGGAGTATTACTAATCAAAGAAGAAAATATAATACCATGCTTAGAAGTGGATCCACTTTTTTTTCAAGCTGTTCAATTGCATCATTCAGCTCCGACAGCAAGCCAACTAATTCTGGAGCAGAACTGTGGGATAAAAACATTATTAACCAAGCATGCAGAAGCAAAAGTTATCACTGCTAATGATAAAAAAAATAATAATAAAAAAGCGACAGACATTTATAGCAAGAAGCAGTGATTAAAGGCCTCCCCCAAAAAAGTAAAACTCAGCAAAATAGCTTATGAGCATATTTACGCAGCAATAAGTGGATCAAGATCTAAATAATAGAAAATCTACAATTATCACAGTCAAGCATGTATTTGATGTAGACAACAACCTATGTAAGAAATTCAATGCCTTCATAGCAAAACAACCACATTGTACATGCACCCAATTAACAGATAACAAGGCTCAAAATTGCAAACAACATGGATCAGGGGCATGATGAGGAGCTCAATAGAAACAGTCTAACAGAAGAGGATGCAGGCGGAAGATCTCTTAATAAACCACCACAAATACTAAACATCCTTAGATTTTGCAGCACCAGATGAGTTCACAGAACCAAAGCCAAATGTAATATGATAAGACATTGTCGGGGAGATAACGCCTTAGGGAGCCACCAACTGAGTAGTTAATATAACATATAAGGACACCACTTATCCCGAAAGACTGAAGCCTGTGAGTTTGGGCCCTACTATGTTGTATTAATCACTCCATCTTGACATTCCTATTCAATGTGGAACTTCACTCACACGTGTATTCCCAACACACATTCTATTAAATGTAGGTTCCACATCTAGAAAGTGGATGGAACACCTTTTTTTTACATGTCCTTTTTTACTACTTCTATTGGCATTATTTTTCTACCTTTTTTGTTTTCTTAACTTGAATCAACTTATTCTTTCTCACCGGTGCATTACTTGTTGTCTTTTGAATAACCAAACCATCTCAAGAAAACCTCCCTCACCTTTTCATCAATATGGGCCAACCCTATCTTTAAAGGGGATTTCCTCATTTTGAATCTTATCTTTCCATGTACTTCCACTTATACAAGCTACAAAAATCCATTACTCTAAAGAAATTGTCAATTTAACTATCTCTTCTTTTTTTTCTTTTTTCTTTTTTTGATAGGTAATAAAAGTTTTATTGATAGCAAAAGAGCAATGTGTTTACAATTGTCAACCCAACTATCTCAACACCTTCAGTTTCACTTACATATAGTGAATAATGGTTACCCACTTGACATCAAGCAACAATTGCTATAATCCAACGGCATTTCAAATCACCTTTTGAAAACTTCATTGCAAGTACAAGGCCCACTAATAAATCCTCTAGACACCCTTATTTTCATTCTTAGAAAACCCCTCCCTTCCCTACCCCTCAAAAATAGATTCAATTTCTTCCTATAGTTGAACCAAGATTTTTTCTATAGATAATATAATTGCAAGCATCATTTTTCCACAAAATTTGGAGCTATGAAAGCATAAGAAAAGGGGAACCTCCCTAGTTGAAGGAAGCAAAATAATACTGCAGACCCATCTGCAAATATTCCTGTGGCATATCCTATGTTGTTAATTTGAAGTAAGAAGAATGGATAGGCCAATCTGGTTACTCCATCATGTTGAAAGACACAATGAATCTATTGTGCATCTTGTATTAGTTCCCTCCTTCATCAGATTTCTACAATTTCTTATTCAATCTTTGGCTTTCTCTAAGATAGCCAGACTAGCTCAACAAGATAAATTTCTAAGTAAAAGCACCCCACACTAGATTTCATCTCTGATCATAATCTTATTACATTTCTAACACCACCACCTGTTTGAGCTCTGGAATGGCTATTACTTATGAAGCTACAAAACCTTTCTCCTTATCATTTTCATCTGAGTATTACATTTCAGCCTTGATCAAAAAGAGTCAGCTCAAAAATATAACACACGAACAAGTGCAGAAATATAAGAACTATACAAACAAAAATTGAAAAACCTTACCTATATAAAACATCCATTTGTTCCTCCTTTGATAGAGCACTCAAATCTTTCTTAACCTCCTCATAAGCTGCTCCCGTGTCATCAAAGGCTTCTTTTATCCCTGGATATTTTTTTCTGCCTATTCTTTTGGCTGACATTTCCTGTACAAGCAGCGATATTGAGCTATGTGTCATTCAAAAGAATTAATAGTCCATACAACCCCTTTAAAAGTAACAAACAATAAAATATGGATAAGACATGTACACTGGTAACATATTGGTGTTATATGTGCAAAGCAAGTGAACAATTTGTGGATCACTTATTGCTTCATTGTCCTATAGCTTCTGAATTGTGGTGTATCATGTATGGTATTCAGGTTCATGGAGTTTCTTGGGTGATGCCAAAGTCAGCTGTGGATTTGATAGCCTCTTAACAAGGTCATTTTCGTAGACATTGGGAAACTGTTATTTGGAGAGCCATTCCTCATTGCTTGAAGTGGTGAATTCAGCAGAAGCAGAATGCTCAGTGTTTTGAGGACAGTGAAAGATACTTGCCTGATATTAAGCTGCTTTTCTTTAAATGTTGTTTGAGTGGATGTTAGTTGTGGGTTCTCCTTCTTTATGTTCATTATATGATTTTGTTGATCATTGTAATCTGTTAGATTGATTGTATTGCTCCCTTTGTATACTGCTTGTATACTTGGGTATTTGTTTTCTATCAATAAAATTTACTTATTAAAAAAACACAAAAGAGGATAACCTCTGAAGCACCGACGCGGCAAAATGGGTGCCACACCCACACCGGACTTGTGGCGACTAGGCCACACTCCTCCGACAAGCCGATTCGCCCTTTTTTTTTTCCGATTCGGCCGAAATTGGCCGAAATATATGTAAAAAAAAATAATTAAAATAAACTTGTGGGTTGTATTCTATATATCATCTCTTAAATTGGTATATATTTACAATTATATGAAAAAGTATGCTTAGTAATATATAGAAAATATAAATAAAAATATTTTTAATAATTTTTTAATCGCCGCACCCGCACCCTACTTTTAAAATTGCCGAGTCCATCACCCGCACCCGCACCCGAATCCGGAAACGCACCCGTGCTTCATAGAGAATAACCCAAGCTTGAAAATAAAGACCAAAGGTTTAACTTACTTTTCTCTTTACTTCCTTTTTTCATTAACAAGGAGAGAATATTGAACCCTCACCTCTAGAGTTAATTCCCTATCACTCGGATCACTACAATCTTCAATCACATCAAGGCCAAAGTCTTCAATTGTATAAGATTCAGCCTTTTGCATCTGTAGTTTCTTAACCGCTTCCTCCTCCTTCAAAGGTCCGTCATCATCACTTGATTGTGCCTTCATCAGAAACAAAAAGGTTAGAGCAACTACAAAGACAGCCTCAATTATGTACATATGATTGCATTAAGAAATTTGTTTGCGAACAAGATAGTTTCCATAGTGGCAGTAAGTGATTGTTGCTGAAAAAAAAAAAAAAAATATATATATATATATATATTAAATACAAAGGGGAAAAAATTGAGAAGGGGTGTGGAGCATGATTGGACAAATAGCAAATAATATTCAAATCATCACCTCGTAATCAGCATTATCACCATGATAATATTCCTTCTTTTTTCCACCCCATAGAGACTCTTGTTCTTCCTCATCTTCTTCGTCATCTTCAAGCATAGCATCTTCGACTCCACCAAATTTTTCCCGTAAATATTTCTGTGTCCTAGCCACTACAAACAATATGCACAATTAATCATACAAAACGTTACTCCAATTGTTGTAAGAACCAAAGGGAATAACAATTGAGAGTTTTTTATGTAAGAAAATATGTAGAGAACAATTTAGAACCCATCCCCCCTCCGCCCCCAAAAAAAAGAGAGATTCTCATCGGAGTCCATTCTATCATTTCAGCCAAAGGAATATCAAGTGATGAACCTAGTACTACCTAAAGTCACTTATAAGTGCACCATAATAATTCCAAAATAGCCTAATACCAATTGGCCAACTTGAAAAAACCCTATATTACACTTCGGAGATATGTAACCCTGGTGCAGGTGTAAAATTGCAGAATATGCATGTGTAGGATGTATGATTACTTTTTCTTAATGAATTAATTTACTTGTCCCAAAAAATAAAAGTTATAGGAATATGCATGAAACACAATGACATAGAGGATTGGGTTGGTTTGCAATAGCATTGATTTACTACAATGCTCATTCTTTTATTACTAATTTGTGTTTTGCAGTTTAAAGCAGTCAAACTTTTGTTTAATATTTATTATATACATCTACATCAATATTACAGGCTCTTGTACGGAATAATGGTATTTTATTTAGCTAACAAAATCTTTTAGAAATGTAAGTGATTCTTTTTTTTTTTTTTTTTTTTTTTTGGAGGGGGTGTTAAGCAAGAATTTCCTCTAATTCAACTTCACAATTTCTCAATTAGAGCATCTTTATTTATGTAGATGTAGTTATGCAGTTGTTTTTTATCAAAAAAAACAAAACAAAACAAACAGCTTGAGATATACTTTCAAAGAACAAAACTGATTAAATGCAATGCAAGAAATTGCAAACCAATTTCCTTACTTTTTGCAATATCTCCAGTTTCATCATCTTCATCCTCGTCATCATTCATACCCTGTATGCAACATTAGGATTGCCAAGTGGGAAAGAACAAAGATACAAACAAAAATCACACTGCTTGCTACATGCTTATGCTCAATCAAACAAACTTACAAAATAAGAATTCTGCCTTAACACGCTTGTTTCAGTTATGCAGAAGAGATCTATAAAGTTTTTTTTTTTTTTAAGGTAAAAATTATATAGAAGAGATTTGTATAGTTTTTACATATAGAAGGCTCTCTTAAAGTTCACAATTCTTTTTAGCAGTCTTTTCCAAGATCTTTTAAATGTTTAAAACAGTTATATGCTGTCACAAAACTAAACAAAATGTAACTTTAATCCTAATTCACACATGACAAGGATTTTTATTCAACTAAAGTTTTTTTTTTTTTTAAAGTAACAATATTTAATTGGAAAAGAACAAAAAATAAAGTAAATCCTACATTATTCTCAACTGGAAGAATCTATTTTAAAATTTCAAAGCAACTATTACAACTTGATATAAAAGGGGAAAAAAAACCTTGAGATCAAAGACAGGTATCTCATCATCTGAGTCCACAATATCACCATTCGCATCCAGCGGGATAATATCCCTCTGCTTATGAACTGCAAACACAAATAAACATTAGAAAACCCATCAATTTTTCCCAAAAACTAAAACAATAGTACAAATACAAAATAAGTTTGTCACTGACTCCATAACATTGAAACAGTAAGCAACAGAAAAACTATAAATCAGAGAGCTTTAAAAAAAAAAAAAAAAAAGAGCATCAAGCTCAGTGTACTAAAATCCTCTCAGTCACATTGAAAAAATATAGGCCAAAATACATTGTTTGTCTCTAAACTTTAACCCTTGAGCAATTTTAGTCCTTGAAGTTTAAAGAGATCACATTTAGTCCCCAAAAAACTGAAAGTGATCGCTTTTAGTCCCCAACAAACTAAAAGTAATGGCTTTTAATCCCTAAAAAGTTAAAAGTGATTAATTTTAGTCCTTAAAAACATAGATTGATTGCTTTTAGTCCTTAAAAAGACATAAATTAATCGATTTTAGTTCCTAAGTGATGGTGGGTGTATCATTTTTAGTTTGGCCAGGGACTAAATGCAATCATTTTAAACTTCATATACTAATATTGCTCGTGAACTAAGCTTCCCAGCGTGTTTAAGCCAAAAATATAAAAGAAAAAACTAACTGCACAAATTATTCAAAATCCATCAACTTTTTTCTCTTTCTTTCTCAACTAAGAATACTACCAATACAAAAATAAAAATAAGTGAATCATCGATTCCACAACATCCAAATTGTGAGCAGCAGCACAAAAAACAACGAATACAGATTCTCAAATTCCATCTCCAAGTTCAAGTCTTTGTTTAATAATTACACGAAGAATTGGAAAAAAAAAAAAAAAACAGAGAATGAGCTTTGCTTACAGGCATCAATTTCATCGTCCATGTCATCGGAGGCAACACCACGGTTGCGTGAAAAACTCTTAGGGTTTATGACCTTTCCTCTCTTACCCATTGCTACAAAGATTCAAAGAAGTAAAATTAATAAAATTAAATTAACAAAACCCCTACATCACAAATTCCTAGTTCTACTTATCTACATAGCTTAGAGGGGTTATTAAAAACAAGGTGATATGAATAGAAAAAAAGTATTACCTGAAGTGAAAGGTGGCGCAGAGAGAGAGAGAGAGAGAGAGAGAGAGTTTTATCGTTTGAAATAATAGAGTTCGTCGGAAGCAAAGGATGAAAGGAGGTTGGTAACTTGGTAATGTGTAGAGCGGTGGCTGTGGGTGGTGGTGATTTGCCGAATGAAGGAGAGATTGGGCGGCGGCAACAATGAGAAGGTGCGGCGCGCGGAGGGTGGGAAACAAATGAAAGCAGAGGATGAGAGGGGGGGCAGGGGCTTAAGTTAATACATGAAAAACTAAAAAATAAAAATAAAAAGTGTTTAAAGACCTGGCCAATTGGTCGGTTTGGCCGGGTTCGGATTCAGGTTCGACCCAAGTCAGTGGAAGCCTATCACCTGGAATTAGGTCAATAGGTCATATGCAATCCTTGCAATATGACAGCTGGTCCAATGACATGGTGCCAAATAATTAAAATAAGACACATCATCATCATCACCAATTCCAATCCTTTGATTATAGAGTAAAATACTATTTTAGTTTTTAAATTTTATTAAAAATTTATTTTTTATCCCTAAATTTTAAAAAATTCTTTTTTTCATTCTAAAATTTTGTAAATAGTTTTTTTTTCTAATTTTAAAGAGTTTTTTAAGAGATAAAAATATAGATGAAAATAACTTCTTTCAATAGTTTAATGATTTTTTTTTCTTTTTTAAGTTTGAAGACATTATTAATACAATATTTTCCATAATATAGGTACGAAAAATGAACTTCTCAATAGTTTACGAAAAAATAAATAAATTCTTAGAGTTTAAGGATGGAAAAAAAAAACTTTTGATAAAATTTAAGACCAAAATAGTATTTTACCCTAAATTATATATTTCTCAAATTTTGGTTCTATTACTGATTTTGCAATTGGAAAATTTATTTCAAGGCACTATAGTTCCTTTTGTAAACATACACCAACTATAGGTGTCTAGTGGACATACTTTATGTACTTTACTTTTAAATATTAAATAAATTCCCCCTTTTCACAGCAAAACAAAAAATACAAAAAAAAAAAAAAAAAAAAATACAAAGAAATGAAAGAAAGAATTGGATTAAGACAAGATAGATGGTAAATTGGTTCGACCAAATGGGTTGATACACCAACAAATAAAAGTTGAAAACTTTAATATTTGGAATCGGTACAAAGAAAGGGTGATGGAAGAAGAGAACTTACCTGATTGACATGGATCTTTGCTTCCAAAATCTCTTTAACTTCTCCTCTTCTTTAGTTTCTCCTTTGGTGGCTGGGAGCTTGGTAGTGAGGAGTGAGTCATGAATGTGTTCAAGGTATGAAACGTCAGATACGGTCCATTTGGTTGGGGGATGTACAAGTGAGAAAAAAGAAAATGGAGAATGGATAAAAAAATATTTTATTTTTCCCTTATATTATTTGATTGGAAAGGGGGAAAAGTAAAGGAATGAAAAACTCTTTGTTTGGTTGAAAAGAAAAATGAGAAGATAAAAAATGTAGATTGTATAAATTTACTCTCATGTTCTTAGTGGATACTTTTTTTTAATAAAAAAAATATCTTATTAAAAAAAAAAAAAAAAGTCAAGGAAAAAAGAATAAAACCAAATGCTTAACCAACCTACAAATTTGTGGAGGAGGACCAAGTAGATGGGTAATTCCACCATTTCTCATCTCTCCCATTCCAATCAAACACACTCATATATTTTGTGTCTCCTTTTGTTTTGTAGGAGGGTTTTCTTTTCAGTTTCATTTGTCAAGTGCTTGAACACTCTAAATATTTTAATGATTTTTGGTAAACTGATTAGGGGCAAATTTTCAGCTGTAACTACAAATTGCAGAGAAATTGTGTAGTTTATTACAATGATTAAAAATGAGTTTTTTAAAATTATCTTTTATGGGAAGAGATATTTCTAGGAAAGAGTACTGAAAAGTGAAAAGGACATTATAGATAAATTGTTAGTGGTTAAATGGAGTTGGGCTATATATGATTAGTCTATGGAATTTTCAAATTGAACTTACCAAAAATAATAATATAATAATTTTCAAATGGAAGAAGAAAAACACTGATTAGTGAAAATGAAATTTTTGCATGATTATCCAATGTTTTCTTTTTTCTCTGAGACGATTGGCGAAGCGGTGGAAGTAAAGTGAAATTATATATTCAAGTATTCAACCTCAAGTGACGTGTATGTGTATATACAATAGCAAAATAATGCCGTGCACTTCTGTTTTTTCTTTTGTTTTGTGCCATGTGGGGTAGTTGCACATGGAGGATACATTTTAAGCTCGTGTTAATAGGTATCTTTAAACACTCGTTAATAAATTATTTTATGAAATTTTGATATTATTTCTATAAAAAATATTTAAAAATATAATAAAAAAAGTCAATTTTTTTTCTCATATAAAATTTATAAAAGTACAACTATTTACTAAAAAAATGCCCTAAGTTTACAAAATCCTAAGAATGGTGGGTTGTTTCATATAATAACAAATTGATATATGTGTACGTCGGTGTATAATACGGTGTATGAAAAAAAATTCAATGTCAGCAGTTTTTTTTTTTTTTTTTTTTTAACGTGAATTTCTAGAATTATTCAAGCATTTGACAACATGTGTAGTTTGGAAAATTCTTATATATTTTTGGAGCGTAGAAAATGATAGGCCACAATCTGAATGACCTCTTGTGATTAAACCTAATTAATTAATTAGCCAAGTTGTTAATTAATCAATTAATCATGCAATTGCATGGAAGCACAAACAAATCACCAAAAACTAAATATGCAGCGAAAATTAAATAACACGGTGATTTGTTTACGAATGGGGAAAACTCTAACGGCAAAAATCCCACCGGGTGATTTTCAGGTCATTACTCCCGAAACTTCACTATTATCAAATCAAGCGGTTACAAGTAAAGGAATCTCAAGTACCTTACCAACCTACAGTTGAACCCTTACCCCAATACCCAATTGGACTTGATCTGTAGTGACAATTTCCACCTTTGATGCACGGCTCCCAAGTACGTGACTAACCAATGCACGGATCTCAGTACGTGACTTCAAACACCAACTTGAGAAGAAGAGGTTGGCTGCAAAGTTCTTCAGTTCATCATACACAATGAAGATCAGGAAGATGCTTGGTTACAAAACCCTATGGTGCACATACACAGCAACTTCTAGAGAGAAGATGAACTAGGTTAAGAACTTCGTCTTTTGATCACAATTTGCTTGAACAAGGATTGCTCAATGCTTTTGCAACTTGTGTACCAGTTGACGGCTCTTAAAACAATCCTTTTATATGTTTAGGGTTAGAAGAAAAGAAGGCCCAAAAACACATTCACGGATCCCAAGAAAATCAAATCAGAAAAACTGATTTTATAAATCTCGACAGATAGCAGGTGTCGAGGTAGCTATCGAGCAGGTGTCGAGCTTTAATGAAATTGCACTTCAGCTTGCTTTTTCTTGGACAGACTTGATGACTTCAACACTTGTTCTTGAAACCTTGTTTCTTGAAGTATTAAAAACACCTACCCAATTACAAGTAGAGTGCATTTTATCAAAAAGGATTAGCCAATTTACATAAACAAGTGACATATGTTCTTAACAAATGACACACATATGTCCTAACAATCTCCCCCTTTGGCAATCCTTGACAAAACCACAACAAACAAATGAAAATATGAGAAAAGTCATAAATCACTCAACTCATATTCACTTGTTGAATACAATAAAACCTATCCTAACACAAACTCTTGAAAAACTTTGCAAGAAGAGAGTTTATGGCAAGTAGACTTTGACAACCTGTATTTCTGAAACACTTTAAACAAAACTCATCAAGGTATCTTGTGTGAAACAGAAATAAATAGATTGCATACAAGTATAAAGAACATGTGTATAAAGATAGAGAAGAAACAACACATGAAGAGAGAGGTGAAAGAAACATACATCCACATATAAAGAGAATAAGTACAATGTATGTAAAACTGGTCAAAAGACCTCATATACAAGATTAATGTATCTATAAAGAATAGAAAAGAAAAGATACATCAAAACCTCTCTACATCCCTCAACATATCAACACTCCCCCTATCAACATGTCCTATACTAACTCTCTCCCTAAGATGACTACTCTCATAAACCCAAAACTACTCCCTCTTTTTGTCATGAGATTCAAAGGGTAGAGTTTCATGTAGACATCTCATCAGTAGAGCTAGCATCCCCATCATCATCCTCATCATCCTCATCATCCTTAGAATCTGAAGCTGCTGGAGCAGGTGGTGAAGGAGTAGCCTCTTCACCTGATACAACTCAGTGGAGAGTGTATCGAGGCGAGCGTCCATGCATTGCAGCTACGCCATAATATCTCCAAGAGATACATCACCCGATGAGGAAGAAGGAGCAGATGTAGAAGGAGCGGATCTGGATGGAGCTGATCTGGACGGTGCTAAACGGGAGGGAGGAGTGGCATCCGTCTGTCGCGACCTAAACTGAGCCTCACTACGTTTTACGGTAGCAGCATCTATGGCACAGATATGAGTGAAGTGGTCGGACACAGGAAAGGGAACAGAAAAATGGCGTAAGATCCTCGTGATAGCGGAAGGAAAGATGAGCTTATCACGGGACGCCGAATCTAGATGGACATCTATAATAGACAGGATGAAGTGAGAAGGAAAATCTATAGTAAGATGCTCTAGAAGTGACAACAAAAATCGAGCACGAGGCTCTGTGATAGAGTTGTAGTGAGAGAGTGGATGGAGTACAAATGTCATCACCATGTTAAGAAATCTAGGACCTTTAGCAAAAGGGCTACATGATGTGAACTGATGCTCACCCCAATCAGTAAGGCACTCACAAAAAGCAGAGATGAGCTCATCTTTGGACACAGTCCTCAGACGCTCACAAGAAGGGTAATCAGGAAAGTCGATCCTAGGTACCCTAAGTACATCCGCAACAAGCTGCGGTGTAACAGGAATGCGTGTACCTCGAACGCGAGTGAAAAAGAGAGGTACTGAACGGTCAATCCTGTGCATGTTGGAGTAAAACTCCTGAATCAGCATGAGAGGGCAAGTGACCGGGATGTCACACAGTGACCCCCATCCCTTACTGTGAATGACAGAGGGAAGGTCAGTGTCGGCGAAGTCCGCCAGAATGACTTGGCGTTTCGAATGAACACCTCGTTGAGAAAAGTTCTCCGAAAATGCCTTGTGGGCATCTCCATCACGGAACCGAAGGTTAAGAGGAGCAGAATCAGAAGAAGAGGAAGCTCCAGAACGCAGAGGGTTCCGAGCGGGAGTGGATTTACGTTTGGGTGCCATAGACACTACTAACGTAAAAGAATGAGAAAGAGATAGAGAGGGAGACAATCAGAAAAGTCCCAACACAGTTCAAATATATCAAATATGTTGAACAAGAAGTACGTATGCATGGGAATGCATGAGCATGTGACATGCAAAGGAAAAACATCATGGGCTCAGCCCAATCCAATCCTAGCAGCACATAAACATAGAGCACACATCTAAATGCATGTAAATATCATTATAATGCATATGAAATGCAATGTATGACATTTTGAAAACATATAAGTGCAAACCCAACCCAAAATTTGAAGAAAAACTCATCAATTTTGAAAAACCCCAAAAAATTTCAAAAAATCCCAAAACCTAGGTTTCAAAACATGAAATGCATGAAAAAGGAAGGGAAAAGTGATCTTGCCAAGAGATTGAAGCAAGAAATGAGCAAGATCCAAGTGGGGTTGAAGATTTGAGTGAGAAATCAAGTTTGGGAGAGGAAAAGCCACGGACAGATCGAGAGAGATCGAGAGAAATGAGTTCAGAATCGCGATCTGCACTTAAATAGGCACCTCAGTAATTCTCGACAGCTTAGGTGTCGAGAGGTTTCGAGGAAGCTGTTGAGGGAGGTATCGAGGAATTTGCCTTCGACAGATGCAGGTATCGAGAGGTATCGAGGTGCAAGGCCAAATTCAGATCCAAGAAGCTCGATCGATCGACAAGGTATCGAGAAGCTATCGAGAAGACAAAGACTTTCTCGATCGATCCAGAAGGTGTCGAGACAGGTGTCGAGATTGCGATTAGAAAAGGCTTGAGAAGCTCGACAGATGACCAGGTATCGAGAAGGTGTCGAGGAGGTGTCGAGACAACAGTGAAAAGCAGTTTTTCGAGAAGTGAAAAACACAAACATGAATGCAATCCAACAAACACCTCAACCAATGATCCTCTCAACACAAAAAGCTCTCAAAATCATCTCTCAATAAGAAATTTTAAGCACACAAATCCTCAAAAACACACACACACACTAAACAAGTCTAACCAATTTTATATTTCAAAAACAAGTTAAGACAGTTTAGTGAGCATACATTAGCATATGTAAACACTTGTGATGGCTAAATCACATTGTACCTGCACATGTATCAAAAGTAGCAAAGAATGTTGCGTGTTGTGTGTGAAAAACATCGCAAGATTGCATATATGTATACATGTTATGACGATCTGAGATATGAGAAAATAACTTTAACTCACACACAATCATAACTGTTTGATGGGGACTATCACCTTCAAGGTACATCCTATGACTCTCACATCTCCTAGAAAACACGCTTGCAATCATGTTTAAAGCATTTTTTAATCTTTTATCTTTATATTTTCTTTTGAGCATATCATGCATGGGCATAAAAAGAGAGAAAAGAAATACCCAACATGTTAAGTATAGACATTGCACTTTTGCTATGCCGAAACATACAGATGTCTTTGACACTGCACTTTTGCTATGCCGAAGCATACAGGTGTCTATGACACTGCACTTTTGTTATGTCGAAGCATACATGTGTCATACTATGATTGGCGGGCAACAGTGGTGAGATGGTCATTTATGCTTTTCTCTTAGGATTTTCTAGTCCTACCCGTCAAAAAGAGTGATATGAGTGTTAAGTTTAAGAGATAACTTAATCTTACTCATCACAAACAAGAGCCACAAAGCTCACTTGCTTAGTTGTGCATAAAGATGCTCATCTAAGCTACAAAATATACAAAGTTTAGAAAACTTTGTTTCATTGGCCATCCAAAGTACACAAATACCAAAGTACACATAACACACTGTTTTTGTATTTTTCAATTTTTCAATTTTATTTTTTAATTTTTTTTATATCAAAAACAAAATAAACAAAACTGAAAATAAACAAACAAAAACATGTTATCAAAGCAAAGCAAGAAAACTAGATGCAAATGCATGAAGAAGAGGGACAAGAGAAAGAGATCAATCCATGGAGATGACACCAATGTTCTGACGAAGGAATTCAAAACGTTTGCTGTCAAGAGGTTTGGTGAACAAGTCAGCCTTCTGATCATCAGTATGGATAAACTCAAGAGTGAGAGTACCATCTTCGATAAGCTCCCTAATGAAGTGATGTCGAATCTCTATGTGTTTGGTTCTAGAATGCTGACCCGGGTTCTTAGAGATATTGATGGCACTGGTATTGTCACAGTAAATAGTGAGATGTTCTTGACAAATACCATAATCATGGAGGAGTTTTTGCATCCAGAGGAGTTGGGTGCAACAGCTACCAGCAGCGATATACTCAGCTTCTGCAGTGGATAATGAGATGGAGTTTTGCTTTTTGCTCATCCAAGAGACAAGATTGTTACCCACATAAAAACAACCCCCCGAGGTACTCTTTCTATCATCAGCATTGCCAGCCCAATCAGCATCAGAGTACCCAGCTAAGACACCATTAGTGTCCTTGCTATACCACACACCGAACTCAGCAGTGGTTTTGACATACTTTATAATTCTTTTTAAAGCAATCATGTGAGATTCTTTGGAGTTAGCCTGATATCTAGCACACACACCAACACTATAACTAATGTCAGGTCTACTAGCAGTAAGGTACAGAAGACTACCTATCATGCTTCTATAGAGAGAAGGATCAACATTCTTGCCTAACAAGTCTACAGTGAGTTTAACGTTAGGGCTCATAGGGGTTCTAACAGAACTAGTAGAATCCAAACCAAACTTTTTCACAAGATTCTTAGCATATTTAGATTGAGAAAGGAATATACCTGAATCTTGTTGGCGAATCTGCAATCCTAGGAAGTGAGTCAGCTCTCCAATCATGCTCATCTCGAACTCGGCTTGCATGAGTTTTGAGAAGCCATGAGCCAGTTCATCCTTAGTCGACCCAAAGATGATATCATCCACATAGACTTGAGCAACTATCAACTCCCCATCTTCCTTTTTGATGAAGAGAGTTTGATCAGCCTTCCCTCTTGTGAACCCATGTGACACCAGATATTGTGTGAGTCTATCATACTAGGCTCTAGGAACTTGCTTCAACCCATAAAGTGCCTTTTTAAGGTACATCACATGATCCGGAAAATGTGGATCAATGAATCCTTTTGGTTGAGCCACATAGACATCCTCTTTGAGTAACCCATTCAAGAAGGCAGTCTTTACATCCATTTGATAAAGTTTGAAATTCAGTTGACATGCTAGGGCAAGAAGAATTCTGATTGACTCCATTCGGGCAACTAGGGCAAATGTCTCATCATAGTCTACTCCTTCCATTTGCGAGTATCCTTGAGCCACAAGTCGAGCCTTGTTGCGAATCACATTTCCTTCTTCATCAGTCTTGTTGCGGAATATCCACTTTGTACCGATGATGTGTTCACCTTCCGGTCTAGGTACTAGAGTCCAAACATCATTCCTCTGAAACTGAAGTAATTCATCATGCATTGCTTCGACCCAACTCTCATCTTGTAGTGCTTCCTCAACTTTCTTAGGTTCAACCTATGACAAGTAGCAGGAATAAGACACAAAGTTAGCAACACATTTATCAACTGTACGTTTCCTTAATGTGAGTTCACTCATGTCTCCCACAATAACTTCTGGAGGATGATTTAATTTGATTCTCGATGAAGGTCCCTTCTTTTCATGAGATTCAGACTCTGGTGAAATGGGTAAGTCTGCAGAGTCTTCCACAATACTGGGAGTACTGGGAGTACTTGGAGAAGCAGGTTCTTGTTCAGTAATGTCTTGAGCTTCCCTAGGCTCAAAAGGAAGAATTTCTTTGGGGAGTCCTTCAATGCCTTTCTCTGAGCTTGACTCTGAAGACTCATCAATGACGACATTTACTGTCTCCATTACCTTTATAGTTCTTTTGGCGTACACTTGATAAGCCTTGCTTGTAGATGAGTAACCCAGAAATATGCCTTCATCACTCCGGGAGTCAAACTTTCCCACATTCTCTCTATCCTTGAGAATGAAACAGGTACTTCCAAAAATTCTGAAGTACTTCACATTAGGCTTTCTTCCTTTCCACAACTCATAGGGAGTCTTTTTGGTACCGGGTCTGAAGTATACCCTATTAACTGTATGACATGTAGTGTTTACAGCTTCTCCCCACAAGTTTCTAGCCACATCTTTGTTATGCAGCATGGCTCTAGCCATCTCTTGAATAACCCTATTCTTCCTTTCTACCACACCATTTTGCTGAGGGGTAATAGGAGCAGAGAATTCTTGAGATATACCTGATCTTGTGCAGAAGGATTCCATGTATGAGTTCTCGAATTCCTTCCCATGGTCACTTCGAATTCGATCAATCTTCAGGCTCTTTTCATTCTGCAGTCTTGTGCATAAGGCCTCAATGTGCTCAGGAGCATCAGACTTGGATCGTAGTAGAATGACCCAAGTGTATCTGGTGAAGTCATCTACCACAACCATGATGTATCTCTTGCCCCCAAGAGACTCGGTTCTGGTTGGACCCATAAGATCTAAGTGCAACAACTCCAATGGTCTGGATGTAGCTGTCGTCTGAGTGCCTGGATGCTTAGCTTTTGTCTGTTTTCCAAGCTGACATGGTCCACACACCACATTGCTTATTCTACTAAGCTTTGGTATCCCCAAGACTGATTCATGCTTAGATACAATAGATAGATGCTTGTAACTAGCATGTCCCATTCGTTGATGCCACAGATCTTCATTAGGCAAACGAATACTATTACACACAATATCAGCATCAGGAACCAATCCATAGCAGTTGTCCAAAGTGCGAACCCCACTAATGAGCTTCTTTCCAGACTCATCCATGACAAGACACTTTCCTTTTGAGAATAGCACCATGAAGTCTTGATCACATATCTGACTAATGCTTAATAGGTTCACCCTTAGACCTTCTACATAAAGGACATTCGCAATGTCTGGCAGTCCTGGCAGAGATATAATCCCTTTCCCTTTAATTTGTGACTTGCTTCCATCACCAAAGGTAACGTTGCCACCTTTCTTAGACTCGAAGATCTTGAAGAGAGATCTGTCTCCAATCATGTGTCGTGAGCAACCACTGTCAAGATACCACAGACATGTGTCCATGACCTTGAATGCAGACTTCATCATGAAACATACTTCATGCTTAGATAATAAATCAGAAGGAATGGTTCTTTCTCTCAACTGCCTTTTATGAGCTAAGCCTATAACTTTCACTCTTCTCAGACGAACTCCTTTGCACATTTTCATTCTAAGACAGTCTAGTTTCTTCTTAGCAAAACTAAGATCTTTTCCAATAGTCATCATAAGAGAATTCAAATAACTTTTATACTTGTATTTTCTGAGACACTCAAGCAAATAGTGATTAGAAAAACAAGATGTATTTGAAAACAAAGATCTTTTCAAGCAGGTTACAGCCAATGACAACAGGGGTCAATGGATCAACACAACAAAGATTAAACCTAATCAGAGTGTGCCTGCTCTGATATCACTTGATATGCCACAATCTGAATGACCTCTTATGATTATACCTAATTAATTAATTAGCCAATTTATTAATTAATCAATTTAACATGCAATTGTGTAGAAGCACAAACAAATTACCAAATACTAAATATGCAGCGGAAAAATAAATAACACGGTGATTTGTTTACGAATGAGGAAAACCCTAACGGCAAAAACCCCACCGGGTGATTTTCAGGTCACCACTCCCGAAACTCCACTATTATCAAATCAAGCGGTTACAAGTAAATGAATTTCAAGTACCTTACCAACCTACAGTTGAACCCTTACCCCAATACCCAATTGGACTTGATCTGTAGTGACAATTTCCACCTTTGATACACGGCTCCCAAGTACGTGACTAACCAATGCGCGGATCCCAGTACGCGACTTCAAACACCAACTTGAAAAGGAGAGGTTGGCTGCAAAGTTCTTCAGTTCATCATACACAATGAAGATCAGGAAGATGCTTGGTTACAAAACCCTATGGTGCACATATACAGCAACTTCTTAGAGAGAAGATGAATTAGGTTAAGAACTTCGTCTTTTGATCACAATTTGCTTGAACAAGGATTGCTCAATGCTTTTGCAACTTGTGTACTACTTGACGGCTCTTAAAACAATCCTTTTATATGTTTAGGGTTAGAAGAAAAGAAAGCCCAAAAACACATTCACGGATCCCAAGAAAATCAGATTAGAAAAGCTGATTTTATAAATCTCGACAGATAGCAGGTGTCGAGGTAGCTATCGAAAAGGTGTCGAGCTTTAATGAAATTGCACTTCTACTTGCTTTTTCTTGGACAGACTTGATGACTTCAACACTTTATCTTGAAACCTTGTTTCTTGAAGTATTAAAAACACCTAGAACTACCCAATTACAAGTAGAGTGCGTTTGTCAAAAGGATTAGCCAATTTACATAAACAAGTGACATATGTTCTTAACAAGTGAACACACATATGTCCTAACAGAAAAATGGTACATAAATTCAATAAGTGCACTCATAAGAGCATCTTCAATGGCTTTTTTAAAACCAATTTTAGAGCATCAACATTCCAAAAA
Organism: Quercus aquifolioides; assembly: GCA_019022515.1. Lineage (NCBI taxonomy): Eukaryota > Viridiplantae > Streptophyta > Magnoliopsida > Fagales > Fagaceae > Quercus > Quercus aquifolioides. Next base: position 6,316,342 of record CM032331.1, on the reverse strand, counting down.
TTCACTCCAACAGCTTTTTTATCTCTATTTTTTAGAGTAGAGTTTCTACAGTACTTCTCTATAAGTAGAGAACACGTACTGTAACTTTTACTTTTTATTTTTCAAATGTTTTCTTCTATAATAATAATTAAGTATTGAATAAAAAATGTTGACAGATATGTAGTTGTTAAAAAAATAAAAAATAAATAAATAAATAATATTAGAATGAGATAGAAAATCTGTTAGAAAGTATATTTGAAAATTTTGATAATTAAAAGGTAAAAATCAAAATTTATTCTTCAAATAGCACCAAAATTCAAAAAAAATTGCTGAAGATAATCTCAGAGGAGTAAATATGAAGAGGCTGGGTTTGGGCTTGAGATGGGCCTGACGGTTATCTGCTATGGTCCATTAGAGGACGGGCCCATTAGAGAATCCAGTATAAATTATCAGCGGGTCCGAGGCCCATGAGGAAGGTAGAGAAACCCTTGGTATACTTGCAATACACTTCATAGAGTCCTATAAGGAAAGGATTCCGAATCCACGCTTATGAGGATTCTGTTTGCCACATACATTAATGGAGGATCTTCTCCATAAGGAAGGAGACTTGTCCATCACGTTTGGGGCTCCTTAAGAGAATTTCTACAAGGAAAGACTTCGACTCCAAGTAGGAGAGGTCAACTTTCGACTACTATAAAAGCGCCAATACTCTCATAAATCAAGGTACGTGTAATTTACCCTCTCTAGCACTCTAGAGTTGTGAGAATACTACTGACTTAACCTTCGGAGAGTATTTGGCCGGCACCGCACCGGCGCTCTTTGTGAGGCTTTCTTCTTTGTGTTGTGCAGGTTCACGTTCGAGCGCGTAGGTATCGTGTGGCTCACTGGTGAATTTCTTGGCATCATTAGTTGGCGCCGTCTGTGGGGACGTTAGTAGGGATCCAAAAAGCCATACTATCGTTTTTCAGGATTTAAGGGTTGCATGGTACTCACACGCTCGATGGCAACCACTAACGACGTTCAAGGAGACGAACCACCCACGACTGCACTCGAGAGACAAGTTCGGACTCTCGCTGCCGCGGTAGAACGTCTCACCAAACAAAACAATGATTTAGAAGAACAGCTGCGCCAGAAGAACGCAGAATAGAATGACCAGCAGGAAGAGGAAGAAGGGACCAGCGCTGCAAGGAGAAACCTGAAGGCAGCTATGCCCCAAGCAGACCGAAGAGGCAGAACTTGAGCATGCCATCCCTCACGAATGCAACACCACCACAGATTGCCGCAGAGATGCAGGCGATGAGGGAGCAGATGGAGGTGATGATGAACGCGCTCAAGGGGCGGGTTTCTAGCGATCTGGACGATTTAGTCAACCGCACTGACTCGCCTTTCACTGCAGCCGTGAACGCCTTCCCCCTACCCCATAAATTTTGCATGCCTCATATAGATAGCTACGACGGAGTAAAGGATCCTCTGGACCATCTGGAAACATTCAAGACCCTAATGCACCTCTAGGGGATAGCTGACGAGATCATGTGTAGGGCCTTCCCCACAACACTCAAAGGCCCCGCAAGGATATGGTTTAGTCGACTGACGCCAAACTCCATCAGCACCTTCAAGGAGATGAGTGCTCAGTTCACCATGCACTTCATTGGAGGGCACAGATACAAGAAGTCCACAGCTTGCCTGATGAGTATTAAGCAATGGGAGGACGAGACGCTAAGGGCCTATATAACACGCTTTAATAAGGAAGCGCTCTTAATAGACGAAGCCGACGACAAAATACTGGTAGCAGCCTTCACGAACGGGTTACGGAAGGGCAAATTTCTGTTCTCTTTATACAAGAACGACCCTAAAACCATGTCAGAAGTACTCTACAGGGCAACCAAATACATGAACGCAGAAGACGCATTGCAGGCTCGAGAGGATAAGCCAAGGAAGAGGGAATGGCAGGAAGAAGGACAAAGAGATCAAGGATCGAAGAGGACAAGAATAGACGACCGAAGAGTTAAGCGACGCACTAAGCCACCCGGAGGGAGGTTCATGAGCTTCACGCCGTTGACAGCTCCGATAGATCAAGTCCTAATGCAAATCAAGGACGAGGGGGGTCTAACCTTCCTCGGGAAACTGAAATCAGATCCCAGCAAAAGATCAAGAGACAAATACTGCCATTTCCACTGCGATCACGGCCACGACACAGCAGACTGCTATGACTTAATGCAACAGATAGAGGCCCTAATCAGACAGGGGAAGTTACAGAAATTCGTCAGGAAAGAAAGAATGGATCCGCCGCCTCAGGAACAGCAACCCTGAAGAGATAATGAGCATCCTAGACCCCCGGTCGGAGACATAAGGATGATCTTAGGAGGAACATCAATTGCTGGGTCATCCAAGAAGGCCCGAAAGACCCACCTCCGAATGGTTCAAAATGTCTAGCTAACGGGCTCAGCACCAAAGATGGCGCGGAAAGATAGTCCAATCATTGGATTTTTAGAAGACGACGCACGACGTCTCCACCATCCGCATGATGATGCATTAGTTGTCACCCTCCGAGTAGGCGAGTATAACATGCACAGAGTGTTGGTAGACAACGGCAGCTCAGCAAACATCCTCTATTACCCGGCGTTCCAACAAATGAAAATTGATAGGGAACGGCTGATACCAATAAGCAATCCGCTGGTTGGCTTCAGAGGAACGAGAGTATTTCCATTAGGGGCGGTAACGATTTCAATGACAGTCAGAGATTATCCACGACAAATCACACAGGACATGACGTTCCTTGTGGTTGATTGCTCATCCGCATACAATGTTATCATCGGACGACCAACCCTGAATGCGTGGAAGGCCGCAACTTCAACTTACCACCTGATGGTCAAGTTCCCTACAGAGCACGGGACTGGCGAGTTACGTGGGAACCAGGTGGCCGACCATGAATGCTACATTGCCATGCTCGAGACGGAAGGCCAGCAGCAAATAATGAGCATAGAAGAGGCACGGACGGTAGTAGAGCCAGTAGAGGAGCTAGAAGAGATAATTCTTGATGAGTCAAGACCTGAAAGGATGACCAGGATTGGCACTCTAGCAAGCCATCCAACCCGCCAAGCCCTCATAATGTTCCTCAGAGTGAATCAAGACGTGTTCGCCTGGAGCCACAATCATAGTTCACAGGTTGAACGTAAACCCATCATACTCGCCTGTTCGACAGAAAAAGCGAGTATTCGCCCAGGAGCGAGACGAAGCAATTGCACAAGAGGTAAAGAAGCTGCTGGAAGCAAACTTCATTCAAGAGGTGTACTATCCCGACTGCTTAGCAAACGTAGTAATGGTTAAGAAAGCTAACGGGAAGTGGCGAATGTGCGTTGATTTCACGGACCTTAACAAAGCATGCCCGAAGGACAGCTACCCGCTACCCCAGATAGACACATTATTAGATTTGACAGTGGGACACCAGCTTTTAAGTTTCATGGATGCTTTCTCGGACTACAATCAAATTAAGATGGACGAAGCTGATCAGGAGAAAACCTCCTTTGTCACGAGCCAAGGGCTTTTTTTTTTGCTACAAAGTGATGCCGTTTGGACTTAAGAATGCAGGCGCCACGTACCAGAGATTGATGAACAAAATGTTCGCACACCAGATCGGCCGGAACGTGCAGGTTTATGTCGACGACATGCTTGTAAAAAGCCCGCTCGAAAGTGATCACCTAAAGGACCTCCAAGAGACTTTCGACACCCTCCGCTTTTGTGATATGAAGCTCAACCCGAACAAGTGCGCATTTGGTGTAACGATGGGGAAGTTTTTGGGATTCATGGTATCCCATAGAGGAATAGAAGTCAATCCAGAAAAAGTTCGGGCCATCATGGGGTTGGAACCGCCAAAGACGGTTAAGGACGTGCAAAGACTGAACGGCAAAATTGCCGCCCTGAATAGGTTCGTCTCGAAAGCGACGGACAAGTGTCTTCCATTCTTCAAAACTCTACGAAAATCATTCGAGTGGATGAGGAATGCCAGAAGGCTTTTGAAGAGTTAAAGAAACACCTCACATCCCCACCATTGCTTAGTCCCTCCAGGCCTGGAGAAGAACTTTACCTTTACCTAGTTGTTTCACAAGCGGCAGTCAGCGCGGCACTGGTAAGAGAGGAACACGGATCTTAGAGACCCGTCTATTTTGTAAGTCGAGCATTCAGAAAAGCAGAAGAGAGGTATTCACAAATAGAGAAGTTGACATTGGCATTGGTAATTGCGGCAAGAAAGCTAAAGCCGTATTTCCAAGCCCACACTATCATGGTCCTGACGAATGAACCTTTGAGAAGAGCTTTGGGTAGCCCCGACACAGCCGGACGGATGGCATTATGGGCGATTGAGATGAGCGAATTTGACATACAATACCTCCCACGAACTGCGATCAAAGGCCAAGCCGTGGCCGATTTCATCGCAGAGTTCGCACTATCAGAAGGCAGAGGGGCAGAAGAAACTGCGCAGTGGAGCATCCACACGGACGGTTCGACAAACAAAAAGGCAAGGGGAGCAGGTGTCGTCATCCAAACCCCGGAAGGGGATAAAATCAAGTGCATGATCCGATTCGACTTCCCCACAACTAACAACGAAGCCGAATATGAAGCATTAGTAGCTGGTCTAGACCTCGTTAAAGCGGCAGGTGCAGAGAATATAGTCGTACACTGCGACTCCCAGGTGGTAATACGGCAGATCGACGGTAGCTACGAGTGCAAGAATGAGAGAATGAAGAAATACCTGGAAGAAGTGAACAATCGGATCGGCAACCTCGTAGTGAGATTCGTCCAAATACCAAGAGAAGAAAATGAATGCGTCGACTGTCTGGCAAAAGCGGCCTTGGCAGAAGTCATGATTGTTCTCGAACAGGTATTGTCGTTTGTACAACTCTCCTCGCTAATCGATGACGAAAGGAATGTACTCGACGTCAATTCTGAGAGCAATTGGACTACACCTTTGATAGCATACCTAAGATTAGGTACCCTGCCAGACGGAAGAGACGCATCTAGAAAATTGAAGGTACAGGCCTCACGATTCGTGCTGATAAAAGATGTCTTATACAAGAGAGGATTCTCCCGACCGTACCTAAGGTGTTTGATCAGGGAGGAGGCAGACTACGTGATAAGGGAGGTTCACGAAGGTATCTATGGAAATCATTCAGGTGCAAGGTCATTAGCTCACAAGTTGATCCGAGCCGGTTACTATTGGCCTACTATGTTAAAGGATGGCCAGGCTTATGTCAAGACCTGCGACAAATGCCAAAGGTTCGGTAATCTAATCAGGCAACCATCCAAAGAGCTCACGCCCATGACGGCCCCTTGGCCATTTGCCCAATGGGGACTAGACATCATGGGCCCCTTCTCGACGGCTATAAGGCAGTTGAAATTCTTGGTAGTTGGTATCGATTATTTCACGAAATGGGTAGAAGCCGAAGCCGTAGCCACCATCACGGAGAAAAATATCTGAAGTTTCGTATGGAGGAATATCATTTGCAGGTACGGGATACCCAGGGTCCTCGTCTCAGACAACGGAAAGCAGTTCGACAATAGCGCATTCAGAGACTTCTGCTCGGAGCTAGGAATTAAGAATCATTACTCATCACCAGCACACCCACAGGCCAATGGGCAAGTAGAAGTCACAAACCGGTCCTTGCTAAAGATCATCAAAACCCGCCTTGAAGGGGCAAAAGGCATCTGGCCTGAGGAACTGCCGAGCGTCTTATGGGCTTACCGTACTACATCAAGAACACCTACCGGGGAATCACCGTTCCGGCTGGCATATGGGAGCGAAGCTGTCATCCCAGCAGAGGTAGGACTTACAAGCTATCGGGTGAAGAACTACGACAAAGATAAGAACGAAGAATCCTTGCGCCTTCAGCTAGACCTGGTGGATGAAGTTCGTGCAGCAGCAGAGCAGAGGATGGCACGATACCAGAACCTTATGGCAAAATACTACAACTCCAACGTGAGGCATAGAGACTTCCAGATTGGGGATCTTGTACTACGGAAGGTCATGGGCACTACCAGAGATCCTTTGCATGGAAAGCTCGGCCCCAACTGGGAAGGACCGTACAGGATCACATCATGGCAAAGGAAAGGGACCTACCATCTCGAAACCATGGACGGACGGAAGCTGCAGCACCCTTGGAATACGGAGCACCTGCGAAGATACTACCAGTAGAGACATCAAGAGCATCAACGCTTCCCAGTTTCCAAGTTTATCATTTAAGTTTTTTCTTCAAGATAACCTTTTTCTACTATTTGGTTTTGTTATCGCTAGTTTTACTTTCAAACAATTACTCCTGCAAGTGCCTTTTTAAGCCCTAGGGGGCAGGTACTTTTTCTACATGCTTTATTTTCAATAAGAAGAAATATTCAGATACAACTATGATGTTCCTACTAAAACTCACTCCACAATATGGACGAGTCATCCCAAGAGGGTGAAAAATGTGGAGTCCCATAGTGGACGGATAAAAACCAAGTCCACAAGATGGACGGAACATCCCAACGGGATGAAAATCCAAAGTCCCATATAGGACGGACGATACTTAGTCCACAAAGTGGACGGATCATCCCAAGAGGATGATAATTCAAAGTCCCATGGAGGACGGACAAAACTTAGTCCACAAAGTGGACGGATCATCCCAAGAGGATGAAAAATATCAAGTCCACAAAGTGGACGGATCATCCCAAAAAGATGAAAACCTAAGTCCCATAGAGGACGGACAAAACCAAGTCCACAAAGGGGACGAATCATCCCAAGAAAATGAAAATCCGAAGTCCCATAGAGGACGAATAAAACGTGATCCACTAAGTGGACGGATCATCCCAAGAGGATGAAAAATATCAAGTCCACAAAGTGGACGGATCATCCCAAGAGGATGAAAATCCTAAGTCCCATAGTGGACGGACAAAACCAAGTCCACAAAGTGGACGGATCATCCCAAGAGGATGAAAAATCCTAAGTCCCATAGAGGACGGATAAAACGTGGTCCACTAAATGGACGGATCATCCCAAGAGGATGAAGAATATCGAGTCCCATATAGGACGGATATGATTTAGTCCACAAGATGGACGGATAACCCCAAGATGATAAATATCAAGTCCCTTAGAGGACGGATAAAATTTAGTCCACAAGAATGGATGGATGAAATTCTATAGTTTAAAGTTAATAGACGGACAAAACAGTCCGCGAAAGGGACGGAGCCTTCCCCATAGTGAACGGACAAGAATTAGTCAACAAGTGGACGGATAATCACAAGTGGGTAAAAAATATTAAGTAGACGGACCCTCCTACAGTGGGGGAATCTACCAAAGTCCACAACATAAACAACCAGATGTATATAAACAAAATGAACAGATACAAAACTACAAGAGGCAAACAAAATAGCAGACGAATCAACACAACATAATATAAAAGACCAAATATTAAGTAGCTACATGACATCCATGACGGATGAAAAATTGTTCTTAAAATATCTTTACAAACAAAAACTAGATAAACAATAAAATTATTTCAGCTATTGGCTGGGACATCTGTTCCTTCCTGACGGACCTCCTCGTCGTTTTTGTCATTCTCGACGGTCCTGTCGGCTTGAGCCCCGTCCACTTGACCCTCGTCACCAAAAAGTTGGTCAGTGTCATCGGATTTGGCGGGCTGAACGGAAGTTTGCTCGGGAACACTGATGTTGACAGAGGATAGGTCAAGGTCTGGATATAAGCTCTTCACCTGGCGAAGGGCATCATCAAAGCCGTCATTGAAGGAAGACCCTAGCTCCAGCAGAAGGTCGTCGGAGTCGCGATACTCACGCACGGCGTCTACCTTTGCCTGACGGATCTCCTTCTCCTTGTCCTCCAAAACCTTGGACAGCTCCTCCGTCTTCTTAAAGTACTTATCCCTCGCCCCCTCAGCCATTTTCAACTTCTTCTCCTGGACGACCTTCCAAGCCCTCAGCTGAGTTAACTCATCATCCGTCGCCTTGGCTTTCTCCCTTAGACGGTCCAACGTTGTCTCATGACTAGGGCACCGTCCCATAAGCCCCTTCATCATTAGCATGACCTGAAAGTGAAAAGGAGTTAGCCAATTATTAGAGTCAAAAAACAAAAGTGTAGCAGACGGATCAATTACCTGAGCTATATTGAATAGGTCCGTCTCCCCCATAGCCTCGGTGGAATGGTTGCCTAGATCTTCGTAATCGTCAGAAGAGATGACGGACGAGAGCTTCTCTAAAGCATACTTGGGGTCCTCTCGTAGGAGGACGGGCGCTTTCTCCTTCTGAGTGGACGAGCCCATCATGAGGCCTTTCCCTACCCCATGCTTCAGAGGGGTAGTGGTTTTGGCATCAGCCATAGGACCCAGGACGGGCTCCAGTGGAACCTTGGGCTTCTTCGGTAGACGGTCCCCTCTAGACGGCACTTTCCTTTTCTGGGGAAGGCTGGAACCCGTTCCCATAGGATCTGCCCCAACGAACTCTTTCTTCTTTGCAGCGTTAGCTCTGATCAAGGCCCTTCTCTTGGCGTCATCAATTTCTGCCAAAGTAGACCGAGCAAATTACAAAAAGAAAGTAGTAGACGGACGAAATTGTTGGAATTAAGGGAGAAGCTTACGTTGACGGACTTTCTTGTCGTATTTTCTGGCTGCAGGAGAAGGTTCAGGTCCGTCACAATACCAATGAATGGTGTCGAGGGTGACGAGCTTGGCCCAGGTCCTTTCCTTCAACGAGGTCTTTTTAAAGATCTTTTCCAAAAAACTAAATTCTTCAAGTTCTATCTGTGGGCGCTGACGGACTGAAAAAAGAGAAAGAAGACGGACGTTAAATTTTTATGAAAACTAAATAAGTAAAATAAAAATAAATTGTTTTCATATGACGGGTATACCAGACTCAGCTAAAATGCCCCACGTAGTATCCACTGGCATGTGATCCGTCTCCCTTGAACGGCACATCCAACCGTCTCCTTCTATGAAGAAGTAACGGCTCTTCCAGTCTCTATTTGAATCTGGAGTTTCAAAGATAACCTTCAGGACGGAGCTCCTAGGGACGGAGCTATACATTCTCCTTGACTTGTCTATCTCGTCTGGACAGTAGCAGTGAAGGAATTCCCTCACCGTCAGCCTACGTCTACCGCCCGACATGGCTCCGTACAGCACCTCCATTGCAATAAAGACTCTCCAGGCGTTTGGGGATATTTGGCTGACGGACAATCCCAAATACTGTAGGAGTTCGCGATAGAGGGAACTCAATGGGAATCTAAGGCCAGCCTTGAGCACCTGCTCATATATTCGAACACCGTCCACCCCCTTATAATAGCATTTCTCTGACTTATAGGGTAGACAGATGGGAATATGGTCAGGGATTTGGTAGTTGTCTCTAATGGTGTTGAAATGTGGCTCCTTGATGGTTGAAGTAAAAGCGTTTGCCGTCCACTCTGGTAGCATGACGAACTGCCTAAGTCCGTCCGCTTCCACGACGGATCTAATTTCCTCTACTTGTTCTTCAACTATTTCTACAATCTCCATATCCTCATTTGTTGAGGAAGGAGAAGACGCAGACGGACTCCTATCCTTGCTTAGATCCTCTCGGTCTTTTTGACCTGACGGATACACCTCTTCATAACCCGCTCCGTCGCAAACGACAAACTGGTTACTTGACGCACTAGACATTTCCTACAGGTAACGAAAAAACCTAAGGCTATGACGGATGTTGGAAAATATGACGGGAAAAGAAAGGGAATTGTTTTTCATAGTAAAGTTAAAACAAGGAATAAAATATAAGACGGATAGAAATGGCTTACCAGGAAAAAGTAGACGAATGAAAGTGCCGCTGACGGTTGCAGTGAGTGGACGGGCTGCTCTCTGACAGGTTCGACGGTCTCCCTTTGACAATGAAATCCTTCGTGAAAATGGAAAAATGAAAGGAGAAGGAAGCAGTATTTATAGGAGAAGTGCACGGAAGACGAAGCGACGCTTCGATCTTATATAATCGCCAATAGGAGTGCGACACGTGTCACACACATTAATGCTTTCCAGGTCTTGTCTGCAGCACTAAAACCTGACGGAGTACCTTGGACCCGTCATCCTTAAAACAACTTGGAACCAATGACCCATAGACATCTCAACCGTCACCCTCGTTAAGGATTACCGTCACCCCATGATTCCCTCCACTAAAGTATGACGGACCCATGGGGTGAAGGGGGCAACTGAAGAGGCTGGGTTTGGGCTTGAGATGGGCCTGACGGTTATCTGCTATGGTCCATTAGAGGACATGCCCATTAGAGAATCCAGTATAAATTATCAGCGGGTCCGAGGCCCATGAGGAAGGTAGAGAAACCCTTGGTATACTTGCAATACACTTCATAGAGTCCTATAAGGAAAGGATTCCTCAATCTACACTCATGAGGATTTTGTTTGCCACATACATTAATGGAGGATCTTCTCCATAAGGAAGGAGACTTGTCCATCACGTTTGGGGCTCCTCAAGAGAATTTCTACAAGGAAAGACTTCGACTCCAAGTAGGAGAGGTCAACTTTCTTCTACTATAAAAGCGCCAATATTCTCATAAATCAAGGTACGTGTAATTTACCCTCTCTAGCACTCTAGAGTTGTGAGAATATTACTGACTTAACCTTCGGAGAGTATTTGGCCGGCACCACACCGGCGCTCTTTGTGAGGCTTTCTTCTTTGTGTTGTGCAGGTTCACGTTCAAGCACGTAGGTATCGTGTGGCTCACTGGTGAAATTCTGAACCTCATCAAAATATAAGAGCGCCTAATAATTACTCATCTCCCCCGCACGAGGAAAGAAAATCTGTCATCACTTGTTCCATAAGAATTCTGTGTGGTCAATGTGAAAGCACAAACACAAAAAGAGAGGAAAAAAAAATGAAAGAGATTGATAGACTTTTTTATTTTGGTATTGGAATTCCGAACACTTTGAACGGGCAAAGAGGTAGGATTCGTAGGAAGCTTCTAACCTAGTGGATTAGTGAGTGAATCTGTGGGCTGCTATGATGCATCTGGTTGCTTCTTAAGGTAAAGCCGCAATACTCCATTTTCATCTTCCTAAACTTCATTTCCATCAAGAAAAAAATTTCCTTGTTCTGATCTTTTTCACTTACTGTGTTTTCAGTATGAGGAAGCAACTCTCAGTGATACTATGGCTAATTGTATTCCAACTCCTTTTTTCAACTGGGTATGGTGACTATGGTCGTACACCCACCGGGACTGGAAGTTCTTCTGGTGGTTTCAATTCGGAGGAGGCTAGTCGAGATGCTTACGCGGCCCTAAAAAGTAATCGTTTCCCTGATTCATCAGCTCTTAGAAGATCTGATAGAGCGGATGTGGATGTGGATTCAGATTCAATCCCGGAGTTCAATGAGCCTGTTGGTCTACAAGCGGAAGCCCAAGATGGTGGGGTGATGATGCTGCCAAACTTTAATGGTGAAAGGGATGATGAAAATAGTGAGGTATATGTTGAATTGTCAATTCCAGGGCCTGGTACATCCCTTGCTGAAGTTCGAAGGCGAAGGTTCTCAAGTGTTGCCCATGATGTAGTTACTCACGGAATATTGTCAAGATTGTTGGCTGTTTCACACTCTGAAGTTCCTGGCTTGGAAAGCCGAAGCCGAAGGTTATCATTATCAAGTGGTGGCCTTGATGTAGTTGCTTACGGAATATGGTCAAGTCTGTGGGCTGTTAAAGACTCTGAAGTTCCTGACTTGGAAAGCGGAAGGCGAAGGTGGTCAACCCCAGGAGGTACATCTTCTCAAGTAGCGAGGAGCTCGAATCAGAGGCTTATTGAATTGGGTTTTGCAATTCTTCTCGGATAAATTACTGCTGTTGTTTCCATCGGTGTTGGTGAGCTATCGTCTCGAAACAGATTTATATTAAATTGTGTATTGGTTATAAGCGTAGTGGGTTTTGTTTCTCTCGCGGCAGCCTTCATGACTCTCTCATCAACTCCTTCTACTGATACTCATACAAACCAAACTGCTAACACAATTTTGGCCAGGCTAGGATTCGCTGCTAGTGCTTTTGGGTTCATATTTGTGATAGCTATGGGCCTCCCAGACAATCTGCTTTGGGTCATCGTCCTGGCTTTAATTGCTCTAGTGTTCATATTTGTCAAAACTTGTTTGGATCGTCGTCCTCGTATTTAATTAGGTACATGTATTGTGTTGACACGAGTAAATGTTTATTTTTGTTTTTAAAAATGTTAAGGGACACTTAGAGGTTATATCATGTGCATATGCTTTTCCTTTCATGTATGGTTTTAAAGAATGTGCTATCATCTGGTGGAGCAGGATATAAAGATGTTAAGGGTGTGATTGGATGGAGGGGTGGAAAAATGGGAGGATGGAAAATTGTGGGAGGATGGAAAATATTTAGTTTTCCCTCTTATGTGTTTGGTTGGAGGGGTGGAAAAGTGGGAGGATGAAAAACTCTTTTGTTTGGTTGGAGAGAAAAAGGGAAGGATAGAAAATGTAATTTATATAAATTGACTATTATACCTTTGGTACATAATATGTAAAAAATAGATTTATTTGTACTCATTAAATAATATAAAATTTACCACATCATATATATAAATTTATATTATTATTTTTATTATTATAATGTAAAAATTACAATAATGTACAACTTGATCAGGTCACGTTGAAAAAAAAAAAGAAAAAAAAAAGTGCTACATCCTTAACATTTTACAATATTTTCACAATAAATCATATGTAGTAAGTTATTACTAATTTTAATTTGAACACATCACTTAAATATATATTTTTTTATCAGTATTAGTTAGTAACAACTCACCACTTAAAATTTATTGTGAAAATATTATAGTGGCATTTCTCAATTTTAATTTATTCTTCTTTATTTTTTTTCCCTTATTTTTTTTTGAGATTAAATTCTATAAGGATGGGGTGTAAAACCTATGTTTTACACCATCCAATAAGTGATTGCCACATTAGCATTTTATTTAAAATTTATTAAAATTCAATACATCCTACCACACCTAATAACATCTCGATAGATTCCCAATTTGATTGGATTTATATATGGATATTAGAATTGATTGAGTGTGATTATGTTTATTCTTAAATATGTGATAAGATGATGTGGCATGTTGGGATTGGAGGGGTAAAACATGGGTTTTACACCACGTCCTTATAGAATTTAATCTCTTTTTTTTTATCCACACGTTTCTTTCTTCTTCTTTTTTTTCCTTTTTTGCCTATTCTTTTCTCCTCCACACCTTTCCCTTATCTCTATCTTCACTTTTCTTTTTTCCTTTTGTGCTCTGGCACTTGGTCTAAGCTCTCCACTTTTCTTTCTTTCTTTCTTTTTTCTCTTTTCTCCTCTTCTTCTCTTCGTCTACTCCACTGGTGCTCTCCACTTTTCTTTCTTTTCTTTTTTTTTTCTTTTCTTCTATTCTTCTCTTCGTCTACTCCACTGGTGCTCTCTTCACTTTTTTTCTTTTTTTCTTTTTTTCTTTTCGTCTACTCCACTGGTGCTGAAAGTAAAGATGAGAAGATGAGAAAAGTGAAAAGGATTTTGTGGGGCAAAAGTCATTAGGGGTGTAAGTGAAGAGCATGAATGCGGGTTGGTGGGAGGGCATTACGGTAAAACTGCAATGAGGCAATTTTCCCTCATTGCTTTTCCTCCCGATTTGGGAGGAAAAATTTTGTGGGCTCGGGAGAGAAAATTTTCTCCTGGCTATTCCACTCCTCCTATTTTCTTCCCACTCCCAAACAGAGGAAAACCCATTTTTCTACCCCATTTTCCTTCTTATATTTTCCATCCCTCCTAAAAATCCATCCAACCAAACACAATGTAAGTGTTTGTGGTTGCTGATTAAGTGCTCCTCCATACACTTGCCGCTTCTATTAAGCTCTGCATGATATGTATCTATGGATGCGCTTTTTCTTTAATGCCTGGCGCAGATTCTGGACAGCCAACTAGAGGCAGAAATTAAATTTAAGAGAATGCTTTATCATATTCAATTTGGCTGGTGCAGCACCATCTAAAGATATTCAGTATTTGTGGTTGATGATAAAGAGCTCCTCCATCCACATCAATTTTCTGTTTCTATTGAGCTCCTCATCATGCCCTCAACTCAATGCTGTTCGCAATTTTTGAGCCTTGTTAAGTGTTTATAGCAGGTGTTTACCTATGTGGTTGTTTTGTTATGAAGGCATTGAATCTCTTACATAGGTTGGTTGGATTATGTCCTATATCAGATATTTAGAGTATTGGACACATCATCATATATAATTTCATTATTTTTAAACAATAGTGTAGTAATCCATCCAAATTATCATAAGTAGTGAGTTTAATATCAAGAGAGCTTTATCCTCATCACTAATCTAATTTCCAAAATTTCCAAATTTACTTGTATTTTGTTATAATCATTCAAATGTTTATGCATAGAAATATGTTCACCATACTAGAAATGGAAGTTTTTTTTTTTCTTCAAATAGAGTCTATTATCCATTCTCTTGGTCATGTTTTGTGTCCTCATATTTTTTTCACAACTACTTTGCCTTAATCTCTTTCATAACAAAATACTTATGATTATTGGCCAAACACAAACAAATTGTGCCAGAAGTTTTTTTATTGATTTTCTCCCACTCTTTCTCTAACATCCTTCATATTTGTCTTCCAAAAAAATATTACACTCTTGTTGGATCAAGAAATCCATAACTTTGGATTGCCAAATACTGAAATTTTTGGTTCTATCAAAAGTCTCCGCCTCAAATTTGACATTAAATACCAAATAATTAATTAACCAATGATTGCTTCAGTTCAAATTTAACAATTCGATTGATAATACAAATATCACCACTATCATAAAAGCACTAAATAAAGCATAAAATCAAAATATGAACTTGGTGACAAAGCGTAAAACTTTTGAAGAACTCTTCAAAAGAAAAACCACTAGGTACCCAACTACAAAATCTATTATAGAAGAATGTTAGTTACAACAACCTATACTTACAAAACTTTTGGAGATTATGCTCAGCATGTAACCTAGCAAACAACCCATTTGCTTCTCACTACAGTGGCTTCAAAAATTTGTATCTCTTCCAAAGAATTTCCACCATGAATGAACTCGTCTGCACCAATCCAATCTAAAACGTCAATAACATTAGTAAACTCACTGAAAAGGGTTAACAACTTTGTAGTTTGGATAAAAACAATTTTGGGCTCACAAGGTGAAAAACATAGAAGAATGATTATCTCTACTTAGGCTCCAGGGAAAAAAATGATTCTTAATTAGAATGCTCTTGGTACAGCAGTCTTACCTCGAAGTTGTGCTTAAAGGATATTTATACACAGGTAAAAAAAAAAGGTTAATGTCAGGTTTTAAATTTGTATAGTTTTGTTGCAAACTCATGAACATAAACTTGTCTAATTATAGCTCATGCCTCATAGAGTTATAGGAATGTTTAGGCAATGCTCAAGGTAGTGCCATTCAATGTGCAAGAACAAGATTTTAAGTGATTCAAGGATCAGAAATTTTAACAATTTCGACCAATCGAAACTTAATTAAGTTCAACCGATCGAAATGTGTATTTGTAGAATCAGATTTTCAACCCATTAGATGTTTAGGGTTTCAGACCTACTTTACTAAGTATATAAAGGAAACCCTAAAGCACATTTTTCAGGACTTTGGAATTGCTCTGTTGAGATCTAAAAGGTTATTTTCCTTCTCCTTTCAAAGTCATTACCAAAAATCAAGCTACATTCAATATGAACTGATAGATCTAAAGTTGCTGCAAACCAATAATCAAGAGTGCTAGATTTAAACCTTCAAGCGTGATCTTGGAGTCATAAACTAGAGGTCTACATTGAAGCAAACATTCAAGGGTGGTCTTGAAGTCGTGGATTGGAGGTTCACATTTGGAACACATCCATATCAGAGACATCTATGGATCTTAGATCTCAATTGGGTAATTATAGTTAAGTTTACAAAGAATAGGGTTATTCAATATGTGAACTTTTATTTGATAGTGGATTTGTTCATCTTGGGATTGGTCCCCATAGGTTTGTTTACTATGAAACGATTTGTTTTATTAGTTTTCTAGGTCATCATATCATGCCTCATTTAAATTTTCTTACTTGTATGATATTGATTGATGGGATCGACGAACTCTCTTACCCAAACGACCTCATCAAGCATATTCGTCCACCTTGCCACGACATGGACGAAGGAAGGAAGTCATTAATAAGAGGATTCAATGACTCGAACAGTTACCAATTAGCTGTCAGAACATTGGAGGCTTATCAAAGCCCGCGTTAATAAGCCCTAAGGCATTATAGAAAGAGCACTAAAGCCACAATTAAGGCTCCAACGTCTAGAAACTATGAAACTATATATACACACTCATCAAAACCAGACAAGGTACATACAAAAAACACACAAAATACTCTAATATCCATAACTCTGATATTCTAAGCTTTCTCATCTCTTCAAAAGCTTTTGTGTACTGACTTGGCATTGTGGTAGTTTATATTATTTTATTGGATTGTATGTAAAAATAAAAACTAGGATGTAGGATGAGTTGTAAAATGAGTTGGTAAAATAAATAAAGTGATGGTTGAGGATGCAATTTTTTTTTTTTTTTTTTTTTTTTTTTTTGCATCTCCATATGCTAATGCTCTAAATGAAATAACTATTACATCATGAAATTATCATATCATCATCATCATCATCATCAAAAAGTTAATAGGATAAAAAATAAAAAATAAAAACTTTTTTACATTTTTAGCTTTTTATCCATCAACTGAACTCTTACCTCTTATATACATATAAATTATGATAATTGCATTGTACAAATATAAACCCGATCTGAACAAGGAAACTCCTAGCCTTAATTGTGCACGTGTGTGTGCTCAGGATGTAATCAATTTGTCTTCTTTTGGTTAATGCCAGTTTGGTAGGGCATTTCAAACATCCATTTTCAGTTTTTAAACAACATTACACATTTTTCACATACTTTTTCACCTACACATATTTAAAAAAACTACAAATAACACTACTCAAACTCTTCAATCCTAAAATTTGACTGCAAAGAGTAATAGTGTAGTCGTTGGCAGCTTTTGATTTTTACTAGGCCTAGACTGTAATTAGCTTTAGTTTTAAGCTTCTAGATTTTACGTATAGTTTTTCAAAACCCCACTTTTTTTAGCATTTTATCACTTCTTAAAATTTTTTCAAAGTAGAAGTCTACTTTAGCATATATCATATATCATATATCATATATAATAAAAGTTGGATTTAAATGTCATGGTTGCGCTAAGTGGCTTAACTAAATTGCAGAAATTTTGTTAAATTTTTTTAAAAATAGATATATATATATATATATATATAT
This sequence comes from Quercus aquifolioides, assembly GCA_019022515.1. Lineage (NCBI taxonomy): Eukaryota > Viridiplantae > Streptophyta > Magnoliopsida > Fagales > Fagaceae > Quercus > Quercus aquifolioides. The sequence goes on along the minus strand of CM032331.1, from coordinate 6,298,990 downwards.
ATATATTTGTCATTATCTTCTTCTCCTATAATTTCTAAGTTGATAAAAATTTTGATTTGATTACAATCCAAATTCTTCATCTTATCTTTTTAATATTAATTTTGATAATGTTTCGATCAAGTTTCTAAGAAATTAAACGTAAGTTTTTTTTTCTTCCTGAAATAGCATTTTTTCCTTCAATACACCGTAGAAACCATAGACTCTCCCAAAAACAAATTGAAATTAATAAGGTTGTTGAATGGCGGTTGGAAAGTTTAAAAGGTAAAGAGCCTTAAAGCTTCCTCATCTAAGTTAGCATGTGTTATGCATATTGCACGGGTACGTTTAATTTCATGTTGTTTAATTTATTTTTTACTTTTTAAAAACACCTCACAGATAGACACAAAATTATAATTATTTTTATCGACTTTTTTCTATATATCTCTATCACTTTTTTAGATAAATACAAAAACTTAGTTGTTGTTATCTTTTGTTTTTTCCTTCACTCTTTTTTGCTAACATTGACTTGCACATATATTAGACTTCATTCTCTCAATTTTTATCTGTAACTGTTATATTTTCAATTTCTTCTTCATAACTTTTTATTTTAATAGGAACTTCTTTGTAAGTTTGAGTTTATGTGTTGATTTATATTTCTTTCTTTTCGATACTTTATTTAAGTTACTTTTTATTTGTTCTTTATTACATCTGGTTGGTTTGATCTTTGTTAAGGCCCATGTTGGCAAAATGAAAAACGCCCAATGGCAAGAAGAATCCCAATAATATAAAAGGGGTGAAGAAAGAAGAATTAGCAAAGTAAGAAAAATCATTAAGCCCAAATGGCAGGAATAATAGTACACAGATCCACAAAATAGTAAAAGGGCCCTAATAAAAGCAAATGGGCCCAAGGGAGCCCCAAAGAAGGAAGTAGTAAGCCTAGGCCTGTTCAGGTACCGACCGGCACCGACAAAACTGGCCAGTGCCGAACCGATCTAACCACTTCACAAGCCTACCATAGGTGTCCGGCGCGGTGGTCAGTGGTGATTTGGACAAATTGAAGACATCTGGTGCGGCGAGTGGTGGCTATTTTGCACTCTGACGAGACACTGCACTGCACTGGTATCTATATAAATACACACACTATAATTTAACATATATGTATCAATGTTTACAGTTTTTTACTTTTTTGTTTCAGTAGATTGAAGAAAACCCAGAGAAGCCATGAAAGCAAATGCAAGGAATAGGAGGAAGAAGAAAACGGAACTGGACTTAACTTAAGGATAGGTTTATTTATTTATTTTATATATATATATATATATATATAATCTGGCGCTAAAACTACGTCGTTTTAGGACCTGATATTAAATTTTAATATCAGCTCCAAAATGACGTAGTTTTATCATCAGATTAATTTAAAAAAAAAAAAAAACATTTTTTGGCCTTTTAATTTAAAACCTAAGTTTATTTACCCACCCTCTCTATATCTCTCACTCTTATCTGCCTACCTCTTCCAATCCCAGCAAGTTAGCAACAAAAGTCTTCATCTCTCCTCTCTCTCTCTCCCCTCAACCTTCATTGCTTACTGCCACCGCAATCTAGTGCTTGATGCCGCATTTTTTGGAGTTTCACCCTCTCCTCTCTCCTCTTTGTCACAATATTCTCAAGAGTTTCTAGTGATGATTTTGACTTCAGATGCTCTTCCTTGCAAATGTAATGCTTTCTACTAGGTTTGTTTATGTAATTTATAATTTAAAACCCTAAGTTTATTTACCCATCCTCTCTATATCTCTCACTCTCATCCACCTACCTCTTCCAGTCCCAGCAAGTTAGCAACAAAAATCTTCATCTCTCCTTTCTCTCTCTCTCTCTCCCCTCAACCTCCGCCGCTTGCTGCCATCGCAATTTAGTGCTTGATGCTACGTTTTTTGGAGTTTCACCCTCTCCTCTCTCCTCGTTGTCACAATATTCTCAAGAGTTTCTAGTGATGATTTTGACTTCAGATGCTCTTCCTTGCAAATGTAATGCTTTCTACTAGGTTTGTTTATGTAATTTATTTTCAATGGTTTGGTTTGATCTTTTATAGGTTTGCTTTAGTTTTTTTAACTGGGTTTTTGTGATTTGAAATGGGTATGTTTGAGAGAAAGATTGTGAATTTTTTTTTTCTTTTGATTTTTTGTTTTTGGAATTTTTTTTTTCCTTTTTCATGAGCATGATGTGGTTTTGGTTGTTAATTGCATTGTGTTTGGTTCCTAAGAAAGTGAGGAATTAATTGAACTAACCACACCAAACAGTATTTTGTGCTGCACCTTTTATAGACCGGTTCCCACCCCTCCACAAGTGAGGTGCAGTTAAGGATAAGGGAAAATCGCTCCTATAGGTGCAGTGCAAAAATGCTCCAAAAAACTGGCTGCACTGCACTATGTACAGCCCTAAGTAAGCCCATAGGAATCATAAGAAGTTAAAAGCAAGCAAAGATAGGCCAGAGGAGCCCAAAGAAAGGAATTAGTAAATGGGATTGGTTCAAAGGACAATAAATCCAAAAGTAAAGGATATAGTAATTGGGCCGGAGAAGCCCGAAAGGTTTAGCAAAAGCTCATGGAATGTAAGAAGTAGGAAAGAATGAAACGGGTCAAGGATGCCCAAAGAAATGAAACTGGCCGAGAATGCCCAAAGGAATAGAATGGGCCAAGGAAGCCCAAGATGATGTGAGAACTGACCTAGCAGAAATACTGGATAACATAAACTGAGGGAAGAAATAATACATGACAAGCTCGAAGGAAGCCTAGAAAATGAAAGTTAAACAATGTCATGGTAGGAACAATGCAGTGGCATGGCAAGAGTATTAGTCAGCCCACAAACTAAGGGTGAAAAGAGATAAGGGCCAAATCGACAGGAGCAAAGGCCCACATCCAAGCAATACCTAGCCTAAAGAAGAAACAAGATGTGAAGAATAAAGACCCAATGACTCACGCATGCCACAAAAGGTTAAGCAAGCTGTAGAACACACAGCAATACCAAACAAACCCATAGGCAATAGCAAACACATGAACACCAAACAAGCAATGGACTCACATGGGAGTGGAGCATGCACAAGACTCAGGCACCACCAACCTGTACCCAGCTAATACAGAGGCGATGGGCAATGGGTCAGAGGTAAGAGAGGGTGTGGTCTTTCAGTGAGGAGAAGGGAGAAGCCTATTCTAGAGTTCCCGCTCAAACTCTTTTGGGGGAAATGTTCTGCTAGGATGACATACCACCCAAAAGAGGCAAAGATGAACTAGAATCACTAGGTGCATGTTATAAGAGTTAGTATGAGAGAATGCCCAGCCCTTATCCGAATGGAAATGCCACAGATAGCAAGAAAATAAAACAAAACTCCCTTTGTCTGAAAATGGAACGTGGCACAGCCAGCACAAGATAGTGGTGGTGGCTGGGCAGCCAACAAATTAGTGGGTAGTCTAGGAAGGACACCCAAATAGGCCAAAAGTGGTTGAAGGGTAAAAAGGTAAATCTAACCATGGCAGACAATATAAAAAGGCCTTAGCCGTGAACAGTGAAACAACAACAAGGAAGAACGACAACAAACATAGAAACAAAGAGAGAAATAGAAAGCAAAGAAAAACAGAGATGATAAACAAAAGAAAAAAAATAAGAGAGTAGCGAGGAAACAAGAATGTGAGGATGATAGAGCATGCACCAATAGACTACCCACTTCTCTCTATCTCAATAGCCCATTCTCTAGCAAGTTAAGAGTTTGAGATTAAGCCATTTAGACCCATTTTCCAAAGTAGGCAATTTCTGTGGCAGAATCTCCCTATGAAGTTACCTACATTGGAAATTGGTTCCCTTCTTGGACTTAAATCTACCAAGAGGCCAAGTTCAGCAAACTGACCCCCTTCCTTCTTTTATCAAAGTTGTTCAACCACTAACGTTATTTTTCCTGTTGCTTATTCATTCCTGTCATACTCATATTATCGTTTATTTTCCTGTTGCAAAATCATTTAAACATTATCTTTGGTACTTTAGCTAGAATATTTTAACTATCCTGCTATATTATGTTTCTCCTGCCATAATGTTTTTGTGACAGTATTCCTTGCCGTGGGCATGTGACCAAGATCTCTGCCAAGGGTCCTAGCTTGCACACAAGCTGGCTTAAGGTGAGTTTCAGTTGAGCCAGTCCTGACTCTCCTACCCTAGAATTATTGGGCCATAATACGACAAGAACAGCCCAGCCCAGGATATAAAAAAGGCCCACCACAATCTTCTTAGCTAATTAAGCAAGTTTAATCTTTCAATCTCTTTTTTCTTTATGTGAAAAACTGCATAGCTTTAATATATATATATATATATATATATATATATATATAATAGAATTTGAATTGATGTTCTTGAGGCAGCAAACGAACCAACTAGATTTGCTAAAGATGAAAACGATTTACACATATTGCTAGAGGATGTCTTCCCAATAATTTGAAACCATGTTCTTGAATTAACATTTTTTTTTTATAATTTTCTTATTCTTTGTAAGGCATCGATTTTATTGCATGTGTTTTTTTGTTTTTATTTTTTTTTATAAATTTTATGATAGCTATTTTTTTTAGGGTTGTATTTCACTGCGAATATCAATATGTATTTTCACGCGTAACTACTTTTTTTTTTTTTTGGTAAAAGGCGATTTCATTAACAACTAAGAAAAAGCAAAAGGAGCAGGACACAGCCTGGACAAATAAGATCCATTACAATCATCCTCATAGGCCTTCAGCACATCCACAGGCGGGTTCTCATAGGAAACAAAATTAGCTTCTTGGCTGATACTCATCCTAGCTAGGCTGTCGGCACAGCAGTTTGCTTCCCAATAACAGTGCTTGAAAAGAATATGATGGAAACAGGAAATCAGCCATCTGCAGTCATCCAAAACAGGGGATATAACATTGTTTACATATTGATCATTACTAATAGCATCCACAATCGCCCTTGCATCAATCTCAACAATGACAAAGGCTATGTTAAGATTTCTGCATAGCAAAAGGCCCTCCCTTAAACCCCACAGTTCAGCTACAAAGCTGTTTGTGACTCCTATGCGTCTGGTGAATCCCACAATCCAATGTCCACGATCATTCCTTATCACTCCCCCACAACCAGCCACACTCGGCTTACCACATGCCGAGCCGTCCGTATTGAGCTTCATCCACCCAACCGGAGGCTTTTCCCATCGAATTCTCTGAATAGTTCTGTGAACCGGAACTCTAGGGGAGACAATACAGTGCATGAACTCAACAACTTGATTTGAAATAATCAAGTCTAATTGCGGGTTCAGCCTCTTCCTTTGAAAAACAAAATTATTTCTGCTTTTCCAGATATTCCAAACAGCAAAAGGAAATCTAATTTTCCACAGCAAACTCATGGAAACACACACATCAATCCCCATGCCCTTGTGATTTCCATTCCAATGAAACCAGTCCAGCAACCCACTGTCCCAAAATACCCGGTTTGCTTCTGTAATACCCATCTTAGCCCACACCAGCTTAATGCAAGCACAGTCCCGAAGAGCATGAATAACTGATTCTGGTTCTTCTTGACAAATGGGGCACAAATCTTCTTCACAGACACCTCTCTTCATGAGACAGCTCCTAACCCCAATACTGTTATGGACACACCTCCAAAGAAATGATTTAATTCTAGGGAGTGTATTTGCTTTCCAAATCCAACCAGCACTGAAATCCGCATTCTCCTCATACTTCAAGGCAATTTTATAGGCACTTTTCAAGCTAAAAGAACCTTGAGGAGAACAATGGCGACTCCAGAAATATTTTTCAGGGTGTTCCCGACAGAGACAAACCCAAGACTTGAACTTAGGGGGGCCCGAAGCAAAAGGGTCAATTTCATACTAAGATCATTTAAGTTTAGTTAAGAAGAAAAAAATTGACATATTTGAGTACCAATCAATCCTAATGTACCTTTTAGAGTTATCACTTTATATATATTATATTTAATTTGTTTATAAATTAGAGCCCCACCTTTTTTTTTTAAGAGCTTTTAAAAAATGTAACTTCATATAATCTATTTTTAAGTCATAAATTCATATATGTAGTGTGTGTTTGGCATGACTTAATTTTGCTAGCTTATTTTACTATTTAGCTTATTTTTGTTACTATTTTTGGATCTTCCTGCACTTTTTGATACTATTCATAGGTCCAACTGTACTATTTCAACTAATTTTTACTTTTATCTATAATACTTTTAACAAAAAATTTTAAATTTTAACAAAATAAACGTCTCAAACAAATCATCAAACTTAATAATATATTGCACCAGATACATTTTGATTACTATCACAACTCATTAATATGAAAAACAAAATAGATAAAAGGTAAGAAAAAGAAAGATGTGGAGAAGTGAATCCCACGTGTAGAAGAAAGTAAATACCACATGTGTGCCTGACATTTTTGACCAAAAGCTTAAAAGTAAATATAGGAAAGTCAAAAACCTCTTGAGAAAACAAAGAGGCAGTGGGCTGGTGGAGAAATCGAAGTAGAAGAAAGAAAATAACAGAGGAGGATTTCAGCAAATTGGTGGAGAAATCTAAGCCAAAGAAGACGAAAAAAATAGAGGAGGATTTTTGTTGTTCAAACAGCAGACAACATCAACCATAACAGTATGACAGTCCAGGCAAGAAGAACTGAAGAAGCATAAAGGATTCAGGTAAAAAATGACAGTTGTTGGAGGAAGAATAAGAGTTGAGAGAGTGAAATTGAGGGAGAGAAATTTAAATGGGTAAAATTGGGAATTTGTGATTTTTGTTTTGTTATTTTAGATTTGTGGTATGATTATATTATGTATTTTTTTTGTTTAGACCGAAATTTTGTTCTATTTGAAGGTTTTTCTTGTTACGGGTTGTTGACTATTGTGATCTCTTTGGGCTGATTTGATGAAATTTTGATGATGACTATTTTCAGATTCTATGTTACAATTATTTTTTTAGATTGTAGTTCAAAATTTTTTTTAAGCTTTTTCTTTTTGCTTGAAAGTAGAACAAATAATCCACCAAAATTTAATTTTATTGGGATAAAATTTTTTTGAGGGTATTCCTAATTTTTTTGAGGGTGTTCCTAATTTTTTTTTTTTTTTTTAAGGGTATATAAATAAAAAAATTTAAAATTATTATATATAAATTTTTTTTTTTTTCAGAACGTGGCGTCGCCACTGGAGGAGAATCAGCCCACGCAAGTTTATCCCCTGAACGTGGCGTCGCCACTGGAGGAGAATCAGCCCACGCAAGTTTATCCCTTCCCCTACTAGTCATTGCAATAGGAGTGGCCTGAATCAACATCTTAACCTCTGAACTCACGCGTAACTACAAAAAAGTGAAAGATTGCGAATATCAATTTGTATTTTAAGAGTTTTACTTGATAACTGAGCCACGTGGACTCACGCGTAACTACAACAAAGTGAAAGATTGCGAATATCAATTTGTATTTTAAGAGTTTTACTTGATAACTGAGCCACGTGGACTCACGCGTAACTACAAAAAAGTGAAAGAGATTGATGGACCCTTTGGCCTTTGAGTGGTGTGCTCCGAAGACTTTGAACAGGGAAAGAGGTTGGAAGCTTCCGGTGCTTTCTCTATAAAATAGCGATATTAGATAAAGTGCAATACTCCATTTTCTTCTTCCTAAATTTCATTTCCATACAAAAAAAAAATTTCCTTGTTCAGATATTTTTCACTTACTGTGTTTTCAGTATGGGGAGGCAACTCTCAGTGATACTATGGGTAATTGGAATCCATCTACTTATTTCAACTGGGTATGGTAGCATAGCCCCCCAGACTAGAAGTTGTTCTGGTGAATTCAAAGATGCGGTCCCAGAAATTCATAGTTTAAGTGATTCATCAGCTCTTGGAAGTTCTGTTATGGTGGATCTGGCTGTGGATGTTGGTGATAGAGATGGTGTAGAGCTCCCGGAGTTCAATCAGCATGTTGGTCTACAAGTGGAAGCCCGAGATGGTGGGGTGGATCTGGAGGGGTTAAGTCAGCACTGTGATCCACACAATGTCGTCAGATCTCGTGGACCGGTTCTGGAGGGAGGTATTCATGGTCGAGACGGGCTCAGTCAGCACGTTGATCTGGGGCCTGGTACATCCCTTGCTGAAGTTATTGAGTCGGAAAGCGGAAGGCAAACGGGGTCAAGTGGTGCCTTTGATGCTGTTCCTTATCAAAGGCAAAGGAGGTCAACCTCGGGAGCTGCTACATCCTCTCAAGTTATTGACTTAGAGAGCGAAAGGCAAAGGTTCTCAATTGGTGCCCTTGTTATAGTTCCTTGTAGAATATGGTCAAGTCAGTGGGCTGTTACAGACTCTGAAGTTCCTGACTTGGAAAGCGGAAGGCAAAGGAGGTCAACCACGGGGGCTGGTACATCCTCTCAAGTTATTGACTTAGAGAGCGGAAGGCAAAGGTTTTCAAGTGGTGCTCCTGGCATAGCTCCTTACGGAATATGGTCAAGTCCGTGGGCTGGTACAGACTCTGAAGTTCTTGACTTGGCAAGCGGAAGGCAATGGTGGTCAAGTGGTGCCCTTGATGCTGTTCCTTATCGAAGGCTAAGTTGGTCAACCCCGGGGGCTGGTACATCCTCTCAAGTTATTGACTTAGAGAGCAGAAGGGAGAGAGCGAGGAGGTCAAATCAGAGGTTTATTAAATTGGGTTTTGCAATTCTTCTCGGATCAACTTATGCTATCACTTCCATCAGTGTTGGGGATCAGCTATCACCTCGAAACAGATTTATATCAAATTGTGTATTGGTTATAAACATAGTGAGTTTTGTTTCTCTCACGGCAGCCAACATGACTCTCTCCGTCGTGACTCCCTCATCAACTCCTTCTACTGATACTCATACAACCCAAACTGCTAACACAATTTTGAGCACGCTAGGATTGGCTGCTAGCGCTTATGGGTTTATATTAGTGATAGCTATGGGCCTCCCAGACCATCTTCTTTGGCTCATCGGCCCGGCTTTAATTGCTCTAGTTTTCATATTTGTCTCAACTTCTTTGGCTCGTCGTCCTCGTATTTAATATATATGTATTGTGTTGACACGAGTAAATTTTTATTTTTGTTTCTTGAAATGTTAAGGGACACTTAGAGGTTATATGTACATATGCTTTTCCTTTTAATGTATTGTTTTAACTTTTAAAGAATGTGCTATCATATTTTTTTTTGGAACGAAAGAAAGAGAGAATGTGCTAATCATATTAAATTGGCTTTGGTTCTGTAAAATCATCTGGTGGAGCAGGATATATAGATGTAAAGTATTTGTGGCTGTTACACTTGTCTCTTCTATTAAGCTCTGCATTATATGTATCTATGGATGCACTTTTTCTTTAATGCCTGGCGCAGATTCTGGACAGCCAACTGGATGTAGAAATTAAATTTAACAGAATGTTTTATCATATCAAATTTGGCTGGTGCAGCACCATCTAAAGATATTCAGTATTTTTGGTTGTTGATAAAGAGCTCCTCCGTCCACATCAACTTTCTGTTTCTATTGAGCTCCTCATCATGCCCTCAACTCAATGCTGTTCGCAATTTTTGAGCCCTGTTAAGTGTTTATAGGAGGTGTTTACCTATGTGGTTGTTTTGTCATGAAGGCATTGAATTTCTTACATAGGTTGGATATAAGTATATAACAAATACATTTTGCCTTTAGCATTGTAGATTTTATATTATTTTGATCCTAATCTACTTATTACTGATATATGCTCAAAAGCTGTTTTGCTGGGTTTCAAATTTTTTTTGGGGGGCCTCTAATCACTGCTTCTTGCTAAAAAAGTCTGCTTCTGCTTTTCTTTTTCATCACTAGTGTTAATAACTTTTGGTTCTCCATGCTTGGTTAATAATGTTTTTTCCCACACTTCTGCTCCTGAATTAGTTGTCTTGCTTTTAGAGCTGAATGATGCAATTGAACATTTGCTTTCAGAGCTGAATGATGCAATTGAACATCTTGAAAGAAAAGTGATTCCACTTCTAAGCATGGTATTATCTGTTCTTTTTTTTTTCTTTTTTTTCTTTTTTCTTTTTTTATTACCGTATAATGTACATCGCTCCATCAAGGATGATTTAGATGGTGTGTGCCTGGATATGCATTGATTATATGTTGTATCTGCAGGGGGTTGATAATAGGTTTCTCTTTGAAGCTGTTCCTTCTACATGCTTTGTATGAGCGGATGGCTATGTTACCCAACCATTGCTCTTCTACTTTGTTTGCTTGCATTCATAGTTGTTCCTGTTCTTGATGTTGTTTTTTCTCTTATTATATTTCTTGTGTACTGAGGGTCTCTTTTATTAATAATAAAATTTTTATTATACATAAGAAAAAAGATATGAGATGCTTAATAATATATGATTTTTTTTGGCTTTCAAAAGATTAGAATATTTGAATGTTAATGCTTGTTAATCTGAGTCATTATATTTTTTCTACCATTTGATACAAATTTGTGGATTTTTATAATTATGATTCTTACTTACTCTTCTCCTTGTGCATCCTGCTAGAGTCCTCATCACCAATTTTCATAAAATGTATAAATTCATTTGACTGGTTACTTAGCATTCAGCATAGTAAATGCTTACATGTTGTAAGAATGTTAAGGATGAAATTATGATGGAAGTAGTGCGTTATTTGGAGGTAAAGCAGGTCTTCTGAAGTCTGATGGGCAGCCCATTTGTGATCATCATCTGCTTGCTTGCCTTGTAGAGATCAAGAGCTTATTGCCATAAGGTTTTTCCCCCTCGATCAAAAAGCTGATTATTTTCTATAACTAGGAAGTGTTTTGATCCTAAAACAATAATTTGTTTGTATTAATACGTGGAAAAAGGTGGTACATGCATGATGTGTGCGAAATGTGGCATAGGTTTCACTATTGATGATACACTATTATTTATACATGCTTTGTATTTCTGCCTCTCTTTTGGGAATCAGGTTCCCGTCACCTTGGTGATACTCTAACATTAGTTAATTTCTTGCACAATGACTATTAATCTCTGTCTTACTATATTTAGAATGGTGGTCAATCCCTCAGAAATTACATTCAGTACTTAGCTGTTGATTGATCTTTGTAATTTTCACTATCTGGAGTATAGGGGATGGATCTTCTCCTTTGTGCTAGAGCGAATGTTTGTTGTGCTGAAGAATTCCCATAGAACCCAGCAGCCAAGTCTAGATTTTTTAGTAAAAGGAGGGGTGACTTCTCTTTCTCCAGGGGTTGATGCAAACTGTTTTAAGGCTAGGCTGGGTTCTAGAAAGAAATTAGGTTGATAGCAGTTGAGTTGAAGGGAATGAAAAAATATGAATTCTTCAAGAATATTTTCTTGGAAACAAAGCTCTCGAGCTTATTCAAAAAAACTGCTGTACTTTACAATAGTGAGGTTATTTATAGATGCATACCCTTGGTTTAGTTTCTGTACGTGCATACCAAAAAAAAAAGGTCCAGCCTTCTTGACCTTCAGTCCAGTCCACGTGGATGCATTGGTTTTTCTTTTGGTGTTCAAACAGTGAAGCTTTATTTGGTTAATCCATGACAATCCGTTCTTCAGTGGGCTAGTGGGCGGTACTTAGCAAGTCAAGTTCCAAAATCTTTTTGCCAAGTGAGCTATGGCAATATCAGAAGCACTTTATTTTGATGGTTGTAAAAATAATCCATAGAATTTTGTCGACTGGATGAACGGGATGATGGAGCACAATTTTTTGAGCAAGAAAATTTTGCAGATAACATGAAAGTCAGATATGCAAAGTTGAAGTTAAGAGGTAGAGCAAAAATGTTTTGGGAGGATTTAGAATATTTTCATTATATAAAGTATAAACCTACCATTAGTGCGTGGGAAGATATAAAAAAAAAGTTTTGTGATGAGTATTTGTTACCTTACTTTTGAGCTAAATATCTACCCCAATCTCAGTGTGGTAACTTTCAAGTTGTAGCAAATATGATGAATCCTCATCCAATTCATGTCTTCAGTGCACTCTTGAACAATCTACCTCTCGTTACAACTTCAAAGAAATAAAGGAATTATCTGAAAAGCTCATGAAAGGTGTTCAAGACTTGGCTACTCAGGTGAAGCAAATGAAGACTCAAACTGATTCAATTGGGAAACCAAGGATGATAGATCACAATGAAATTATTGTTGCCCTCATAGAAGACAACATAGATGACGAGATCTTGGTAGTGGAGAAACATCAAGTGAGTATTTTGTTAGAGGGTGCACATGACGAGAAAGTTGAATTTGTTGAATATGCTATTAATCAACCATCCATAATGGTGGGAGATTTGCAACTTGGTGAAGTTGAAGAGGTTGAAACTGTAGTGATTCCTATGGTTCTTAAGGTTCAAGTTGAGATTATATTGATTCCACACATTGATTTTGTGATTCCTGAAGAGTTTGATGTGGTGGAATTCAAGTTTTTTTTTTTTTTTGGGTGCTCCCTAAGGTGATTCCAAACTTGGAGCAAGTGTTGCTTGTCAACATCCTAATCTTTCAAAGCTTTAAAACTCAAGGTCGAGTTTTCTCCAACCAGGGGAGATGCAAGAAGGGAATGAAAAAAAATACGAATTCTTCAAGAATACTTTCATGGAAACAAAGCTCTCGAGCTTATCTAAAAGGGTATTAGTAAAAAAACTGATGTACTTTACAATAGTGAGGTTATTTATAGATGCATGCCCTTGGTTTAGTTTCTAGGAGCTTTAACTATCTCACCGTACATCAGATTACAACAACCCCTTTAACTTACTTAGCAGGCTGCTCGTTACAAAAGACTAATTTTTACAATCACAAGTGGTAAACTAAAACCTACTGCATCAAGCCCTTCCTCTTAAAAGGCACTTGTCTCAAGTGTAAATCATGAGAAGTCATTCATGATGCGGAAGATGCAAGAAGATTTTTATTTAGTATTATTTATATTTGCAAGTCAACTATATTTTTATGTTTTAGGTTCTAATAGTTTATTAGGTTATTAGTATTTTAATTTGGAAGTAAGATTATTTTTGTAATAAGGCAATTAGGGTTTTCTAGCTTATTAGAACTAGGGTTTAGCAATCTATTATAAATAACTTATTGTACTCCTTGAGAGGATAGTTAATTGTTCTCTTTTTGGTCTGGTGCTGACTCCAATTTCACTCTAGGTGCTAACTCTTAGTAGTTTTTCCGCTTGGTGCTGACTCAAAATCAAATCTAAGTGTTGACTACTAGGTCATATTCCTTTATTTTCCTATTGTTTAATTTTGTGCTAATGATCCTGCGTCACTTCATCTTGAAATGCACTAACTTTACAAAATCCTAAAAAATGGTGGGTTGTTTCATACATAAATAATGTAATCCAATATCAAATTGATATATATGTAAGTTGGTGCATAAAATGGTGTATGAAAAAAATTCGGAGTCCACAACTTTTTTTTAAAAATGAATTTCTAGAATTATTCAAGTATCTGACAACACGTGTAGTTACTTTTCTGCAGGAAATTCTTAATTATTTCCGAAGCACACCTCTTCTCGCAGTAGATTCCACTAGGAATGAGTACAAAAGTACCTAGTAATTACTCATCTCCCACACGAGGAAAGAAAATCTATCATCACTTGTTCCATAAGAATTCTTTTCCTGAGAGAATCATTGAGAACTTCAATCTATTTGAAAGAGAAAATGAGTAGGAATAATTTCATACTGTGTGGTCAATGTGAAAGCACAAACACAAAAAGAGAGAAATTTTTTTTTTTTTGAAAGAGATTGATGGGACTTTTTGTTTGGAGTTGGAATTTCGGACACTTTGAACGGGCAAAGAGGTAGGATTCGTAGGAAGCTTCTAACCTAGTGGATTAGTGAGTGAATCTGTGGGCTGCTATGATGCATCTGGTTGCTTCTTAAGGTAAAGCCTCAAAACTCCATTTTCATCTTCCTAAACTTCATTTCCATAAAAAAAAAAAAAATTTTCCTTGCTCTGATCTTTTTCACTTACTGTGTTTTCAGCATGGGGAAGCAACTCTCAGTGATACTATGGCTAATTGTAATCCATCTCCTTTTTTCAACTGGGTATGGTGACTATGGTCGTACACCCACCGGGACTGGAAGTTCTTCTGGTGGTTTCAATTCGGAGGAGGCTAGTCGAGATGCTTACGCAGCCCTAAAAAGTAATCGTTTCCCTGATTCATCAGCTCTTAGAAGATCTGATAGAGCGGATGTGGATGTGGATTCAGATTCAATCCCGGAGTTCAATGAGCCTGTTGGTCTACAAGCGGAAGCCCAAGATGGTGGGGTGATGATGCTGCCAAACTTTAATGGTGAAAGGGATGATGAAAATCGTGAGGAATATGTTGAATTGTCAATTCCAGGGCCTGGTACATCCCTTGCTGAAGTTCGAAGGCGAAGGTTCTCAAGTGTTGCCCATGATGTAGTTACTCACGGAATATTGTCAAGATTGTTGGCTGTTTCACACTCTGAAGTTCCTGGCTTGGAAAGCGGAAGCCGAAGGTTATCATTATCAAGTGATGCCCTTGATGTAGTTGCTTACGGAATATGGTCAAGTCTGTGGGCTGTTACAGACTCCGAAGTTCCTGACTTGGAAAGCGGAAGCCGAAGGTGGTCGACCCCAGGAGCTAGTACATCCTCTCAAGTAGCGAGGAGCTCGAATCAGAGGCCTATTGAATTGGGTTTTGCAATTCTTCTCGGATCAATTACTGCTGTTGTTTCCATCGGTGTTGGTGAGCTATCGTCTCGAAACAGATTTATATTAAATTGTGTATTGGTTATAAGCGTAGTGGGTTTTGTTTCTCTCGCGGCAGCCTTCATGACTCTCTCATCAACTCCTTCTACTGATACTCATACAAACCAAACTGCTAACACAATTTTGGCCAGGCTAGGATTCGCTGCTAGTGCTTTTGGGTTCATATTTGTGATAGCTATGGGCCTCCCAGACAATCTGCTTTGGGTCATCGTCCTGGCTTTAATTGCTCTAGTGTTCATATTTGTCAAAACTTGTTTGGATCGTCGTCCTCGTATTTAATTAGGTACATGTATTGTGTTGACACGAGTAAATGTTTATTTTTGTTTTTTGAAATGTTAAGGGACACTTAGAGGTTATATCATGTGCATATGCTTTTCCTTTCATGTATGGTTTTAAAGAATGTGCTATCATCTGGTGGAGCAGGATATAAAGATGTTAAGTATTTGTGGTTGTTGATTAAGTGCTCCTCCATACACTTGCCACTTCTATTAAGCTCTGCATGATATGTATCTATGGATGTGCTTTTTCTTTAATGCTTGGCGCAGATTCTGGACAGCCAACTAGAGGCAGAAATTAAATTTAAGAGAATGTTTTATCATATTCAATTTGGCTGGTGCAGCACCATCTAAAGATATTCAGTATTTGTGGTTGATGATAAAGAGCTCCTCCATCAGTGGTTCTTGCTAAAAAAAAGTCTGCTTCTGTTTTTCTTTTTCATCACTAGCATTAATAACTTTTGGTTCTGCATGCTTGGTTAATTATGTTTTTATCCCACACTTCTGCTCCAGAATTAGTTGCTTTGCTTTCAGAGCTGAATGAAGCAATTGAACATCTTGAAAGAAAAGTGATTCCACTTCTAACTTCTAAGCATGGTATTATCTGTTCTTTTTTTACTGTATAATGTACATTGCTCCATCAAGGATGATTTAGATGGTGTGTGCCTGGATACGGATTGATTTAGCTCTGAATTATTCCTTTTAGAGGGACTTTTATTTTGTTTTGGTCTATGTTGATTATACGTTGTATCTGCAGGGGTTCTCTTTGAAGCTTTTCCTTTTACATGCTTTGTATGAGTGGATGGCTGTGTTACTCAACCATTGCTCTTCTACTTTGTTTGCTTGCATGCATAGCTGTTCCTGTTCTTGATGTTGTTGCTCTCTTAGTATTTTTCTTGTGTACTGAGGGTCTCTTTTATTAATAATACAATTTTTATTATACATAAGAAAAAAGATATGAAATGCTTAATATATGTCCTGGAATTTTATTGGCTTTCAAAAGATTAAAATGTTTGAGTGTTAAAATCCTTGTTGATCTGACTCATTATATTTTTTCTACCATTTAATTACCATCTAATACAAAGTTCTCGGTCTACATAATTGTGGTTCTTGCTCTTCTCCGTGTGCATCCTGCTAGAGTCCTCATCACCAATTTTCATAAAATGTATGAATGCATTTGACTGGTTGCTCAACATTTAGCATTGTAAATGCTTTCACATTGTAAGAAGGTTAAGGATGAATTTATGATGGAAGTAGTGCGTTATTTGGAAGTAAAGCTGGTCTTGAAGTCTGATGGGCAGCCCATTCGTAATCATCATCTGCTAGCTTGCCTTGTAGAGATCAAGAGCATATTATATATTGCGTTAAGGTTTTTTCTTCTTGATCAAAAGGCTAATTATTTTATATAACAAGGAAGTGTTTTGATCCTAAAACAATAATTTGTTTGTATTAATATGTGGAAAAAGGTGGTACATGCATGATGTGTGCGAAAGGTGGCATAGTTTCACTATTGATGATACCTATTATTTATACATGCTTGTATTTCTGCCCCTCTTTTGGGAACCAGGTTCCCCTCACCTTGGTGATACTCAGTGTATGAAATTAGTTAATTTCAAGCGCAATGACTGTTAATCTCTATCTTACTATATTTAGAATAGTGGTCAATCCCCCAGAAATTACATTTATTACTTAGCTGTTGATTGAACTTTGTAATTTTGACTACCTGGAGTATAGGGGTCGAATCATCTGCTTTGTGCTAGAGCTAATGTTTGTTGAGCTGAAGAATTCCCGAAGAACCCAGCAGCCAAGTCTAGCTTGTTTTTTTAATTTTTGATAAGTAAAGGTTTAAATGCAAGAAAAGTTTAGTGCAAGGAGGGATGACTTCTCTTTCTCCAAGGGTCAATCCAAACTGTTTAAGGCTAGGCTAGGTTTTGGAAAGATATTAGGTTGATAGCTCTAAGTTGTGTTGAAGGGAATGAAAAAAATATCAATTCTTCAAAAATACTTTCTTGGAAACAAAGCTATTGAGCTTATTCAAAAGGGCATTATTATTCAAAAGCTGTTGTACTTTACAATAGTGAAGTTATTTATAGGTGCATAGCCTTGGTTTAGTCTTTAGGAGCTTTAACTAGCTCAGGCAATAAGCCGTAGATCAGATTACAACAACCCCTTTAACTAACTTGGCTCCTATCCTATCCAATACAGCTTGTTACAAAAGACTAATTGTTACAATTACAAGTGGTAAACTAAAAGCTACTGCATCAGACCCCTCCTCTTAAAAGGCACTTGTCTCAAGTGTAAATCATGAGGAGTCTTCATATTGATGGTAAGACAAAAGGTGCTGCACATGGAATGAGTTTGAAATTTGCAAGTGGGATGGAAGTTCCACATTGTAGGCATTCTCATTGATCTGCTGCAATACTTAGCATGGACCTACCTTTCTATCATGCAGCTTCATGTAGAGACTAGATGGCTGCCTTTTTTTTATTTAGGATCACCCATACCAAGTCTCCCTCTTGAAATGTAACTCTTCTTCTTCTATGTATCTCTGCTTTAGCTTTATGTCTTGCACTGGCAGCTTCAATCCTCTTCTTGACTTCCTTGTGGACTTGCTGCATGTGCTCTACAATGTCTAAGGCTTTAGGATGAGCCTTGGCTGGCAGAGGTGAGGGAATCACATCCATAACACTAGACAGCTTGGCTCTATACACTATCAAATGGAGATGTTTAAATTGATATGTTGAAGTGATGAATTCTAGGTAAACTCTGCTAATGGTAGGATAAATATTAACTACCATTCTCTAGGATTCTCCAACCTCAACAGGGTTCCCCGAGCTCCTATTTGTCACCTCAGTCTGTCCATCAGTTTGAGGATGGAAAGTAGTGCTGAAATTAGGTCCAGTCCCTATTTTCTTCCATAGGGTCCTCCAGAAATGTGCTTGGCATCTCTGTCAGATGTTATAGAAGAAACACATATTACTGTCTTCTACTATGGTATTGCTTTGGCTTGAGGACTCTTATAGTGAAATTACTACAGCAAATTGAAAATGGTGAATACTTGATGAATTGGATTGGCAAATGAGACTTTTTTTGCTACACTGCCAATTGGTACCTCTGTAGAAGGTGCACAAGAAATGTTATACGCTGCTCAGCTCAGCTGGACTCAACTCATATACAATCCTATTAGTATCTACTGCAAGCCTACCTCCAAAATCACTCGCACACACACCTGAGAGGAGAATACAACCTGAATATATACTAAAAACTAATAAATTTTCACCAACTTCCCTTCCCCTCTCATCTCTTCTTCATCCTAACCTCGCCCTCCACCAAATCTTGTGATATGATAAAGTGCCAATGAGAAAGCACATTTGTTATACTGAACTTAGCTAATAAGACAACATTAAAATAGCAGCAATTAAGTTAATTATTTGAAGCCTTGGAAGCCTCGAATATACGTGTATAAATGCCATATGAAAATTTGGTTCGGACAAATACATTATTTTTTTTTTTCAAAAAAAAGAAGTTTCAGACACATACATTATGCATGATCCAACAAGCACTATGCAATTGAAAAGGTAGAAAATTGGAAACTGTTAAACTACCGATTGTCCCAAAAGCTTAAGCTTTTGGGATATGGTAAATTTAATCATTTAACCAATACTTCTAACACTCCCCCTCACGTGTGGGCCGAAACTACCTTTTAATAGGTGAGGCCCAACACGTGAGAATTTAAATGGGAGGTAGAGTGGAGAAGACAAGGATCGAACTCAGGATCTCATGCTCTGATACCATGTTGAATTCTACACAAGCTCCACAATTTCATCAATGGCGGAAAGGAAAAACTCAGAGAGAAAGAAGATGTGAAACTTGTAGAATGAATTAATTAATTAAGTTTACAATGCTCTGTTCTTTATATAGATAGAACAGAGGAGGCGGGAAAGATGAGAAGAAGCAGAAATAGAATAACAGAATAACTAACTTCCTAACTAATCTAAGCCATACACGTGGAATAGAAACTAACAACTCATTTAGCCTGAATGTACAAACGGCAGTCGTTTTGTATCTGTCTAAACATATTCTGAGACTAAGCTACTTGCAGTTTAATTCCATATTTACAAAGCACAAAGGAAACGATTGTAGCTTAGTTCTATAATACAAAACCAACTGATATCTTCCATACAAACTCAATAATAAGCTTTTGGGACAATCGGTAGTTCAACATCTCACTGAAGATAACTATAACACCTGGAGTAGGGCCATTCTTATTTCTTTGGATGCCAAAACTAAATTGGGCTTCATTGATGGCTCTATCCCTAAGCCTCAATCTGTTGATCACCCACATTACACAGCTTGGAATAAATGTAATAGCACTGTCCTGGCTTGGCTATTCAATTCTGTTTCCAAGGAGTTGCAGTCAAGCATCGTTTATTTCAAGACTGCCAGAGATGTTTGGGTTGATCTGCAAAACAGGTTTGGGCAAGGAAATGGTCCTACAATCTTTGATCTAAGAAAGGAGATTAGTTCTTTAGTGCAAGAGGATTTAACCATCAATGCATACTATGCCAAGTTTAAAGGTCTTTGGGATGAGTTTTCTAATTACAGGACATGTACTTGTGGTCACCAAGTTGAGGAGTGTACCATGTCTTTCTTAATGGGGCTGAATGAGACATATGCAGCTGTCAGGGGCCATATAATGCTTTGGCAGCTTTTGGGTCTAAACCTGGGAACAAGTTTTTTGTTAAGTCCAAAAATGGGAGGCCACAATGCACTCATTGTGGAGCTATGGGGCATGTTATTGACAAGTGCTTCAAGTTGCACGGATATCCTCCAGGATATAAGTTCAAAAACAAAGGTGCTCAACCTTTTGCAAACAATGTTGTTGCTGCTGAAAGTCCTCTCAGTGAACCTGTTGCCCTCACCAAGACTCAATACCAACAGTTACTTGGTTTGTTGAACTCTCAATGCCACTTTGGTACCCAAGCACCACCAGAGGCATGTTTGGAAAATGCTCATCAAGTTGCCACCATCATTACTCAGCCTTCAATGGATGTTTAAGCCCAAACCGTATCAGGTATAGGTTTTTCCCCTTCTTTTAAGCATTCAGTGTTTTCTTCTAGTGTCAATACCTCTCATATTAGTTCATATGACTGGATTCTTGATAGTGGTGCTACTGACCACATGGTACATTCCATCCATTTCTTCACTTCTGTCACTTCTTCTACTCAAATGTCTGTTAGACTCCCAAATGGAGAAATGGTTAAGGTGACTCATGTTGGAACTGTTAAACTCTCAACCACACTGGTTCTGGAAAATGTTCTTTGCATCCCTTCCTTTTCTTTCAATCTTATTTCCATAAGCAAACTAACCCAAAATCCTTCCTGTTGCTGCATCTTTCTTTCTCATTTTTGTTTTCTCCAGGACTTACTGCATTGGAAGATGATTGGGTTGGGTAAGAGACATGGAGGGCTATACACTTTGCAGTGCATTGATTCAATCACCTTACCACCTTCTGTTTCTGAGGTTCTGTCCAGATTTTCTTCCTTTCTTTGTAATAAAAGTGTCCATGTCTGTAATCTTGATTCTCCTACTGTTGTTACTGCTTCAAGTGATGATGTTAGGTTGTGGCATTACAGATTGGGCCATCCTTCTTCACAAAGATTAGCTTTGCTGAATTCTATTGTACCTAATCTGTTTTCTTGTAATAATAAATCTTTTGATTGTCACATATGTCCTTTAGCTAAGCAACACAGATTATCCTTTCCTAAGTCCACAAGTGTTTCTTTGGCTTGCTTTGATTTAGTCCATGCTGATATTTGGGGACCCTATTCTACTACTTCATTAAATGGCTCAAAATATTTTCTCACCTTGGTTGATGACCATAGTAGATGCACTTGGGTTTACTTAATGAAGTCCAAATCTGATGCTTCTTCTTTAGTTCAATCTTTCTTTCAAATGATTCTTAATCAGTTCAAAGTTTCAATTAAGGTCATTCGGAGTGACAATGGTCCTGAATTTGCTCTTTCCTCATTTTATGCTTCAAAAGGTATTATACATCAGCTGTCCTGTGTTGAAACTCCACAGCAAAATGCTGTTGTTGAAAGAAAACACCAACATCTCTTGAATGTTGCTAGAGCCTTGAGGTTTCATGCCAACCTACCTTTAAAATTCTGGGGAGATTGTGTTCTCACAGCCACATATCTCATCAACAGGTTGCCTAGTCCTCTTCTAGGTAATCTTACTCCATACCAGAAACTTTTGGGTCATTCCCCCTCATATCAGCACCTTAAATCCTTTGGTTGTCTATGTTATGCCTCTACTTTAACTAGGAATAGATCTAAGTTTGATCCTAGAGCAAAGGCATGCATATTTCTTGGTTATCCTTTTGGGACTAAAGGGTATAAGTTGTATGATTTGTCCACTAGAAATATTTTTTTGTCAAGGGATGTTATCTTCAAAGAGACTGTTTTTCCTTTTAAACATTGGCAGTCTAAATTCATCCATAGTCCTCCTTCCACTTCTCCCAATATTTTTACATCTCAGCCACCAATTCATGATTCTGTTGCATCTATTTCTGCTGAGTTTTCTCTTCCTTTTAGTTCTGTTGATACTGCTGTACCCCCTGATGAATTTCCAGATCTTGTTCATCCTAATCTGGACTCTTCTTCTTCTCCTGATCATTCTTTGCAACCTGTTTTTTCTATTGGTCAACCTGTTGCTCAGTCTGCTTTACCTGTTGTTCAGTCTGATTTACCTCTTCTTAGAAAGTCCACTAGACCTCATAAAACACCTTCATATCTTCATGATTACCATTGTGGTTTAGCTTCCACTGTCATTCCTCATCATCACTGCAACTTAGCATCCGCTTCTCTACCTTCCCATGATTCAATCTCCATTGACAGTCCAGGTATCCTTTATCCCCTCTCTTCAATCCTTTCTTATTCTAAGTTGTCTAATGCACATAAAGCTTTCTCTGTTGCCTTGTCTATTGCCAAAGAACCCACATCATATGCTGAAGCTTTACCTGATCCTTTGTGGCAAGCTGCCATGAAGGCTGAGCTTGATGCACTTCAGGCTAATCAGACTTGGGTCATGACCAAACTGCCTCCTGGTAAAGTACCTATTGGGTGCAAATGGGTCTACAAAATCAAGCTTAAAGCTGATGGCTCTATAGAAAGGTACAAAGCCAGATTGGTTGCTAAAGGCTTTACTCAAACTGAGGGAGTTGATTACTATGAGACTTTTTCTCCTGTTGTGAAGTTTGTTACTGTTAGGACTCTTTTGGCTATGGCTGCTGTGTATGGTTGGCATTTGTCTCAACTAGATGTCAACAATGCATTCTTGCATGGGGAATTGAATGAGGAAGTGTATATGGTTCCTCCTCCTGGCCTTGGCAGCAAGGGGGAGGTATGTAAACTCACTAAATCTCTTTATGGGTTGAAGCAGGCCAGTAGACAGTGGTTTGCTAAGCTCTCATCCACTCTCCTTGATCATGGTTTCATTCAATCTAAATCAGACTACTCTGTCTTCACTAAGATTAGCAAGGGTTCCATTCTCATTTTGCTCGTTTATGTAGATGATATCTTGATAGCTAGCAACAATGTGGAAGCAGTCAATACTTTCAAGGTTTTCCTAGATGCCAAGTTCAAACTCAAGGATCTTGGTACCTTGAAGTATTTCTTAGGCCTTGAGGTTGCAAGAACTGAAAAGGGCATTAGTTTGTGTCAAAGGAAGTTTGTTTTAGAGCTGCTATCTGATACGGGTATGTTAGCAAGTAAGCCTGCAAATGTGCCTATGGATCAATCAGCCAAATTTAGGAGTTCAATGGGAGAGGCTGCACCAGATCCTTCTTTGTACAGAAGAATTATAGGCAAACTTCTTTACCTGACTCTAACCAGACCTGACATTTGTTACTCAGTGCACAAACTGAGTCAATTCATGAGCTCTCCTCAGCTTCCTCATTTACAAGCTGCTTATAAAATACTTAGGTATCTTAAGAAGGCACCAGGTCAAGGTTTATTCCTCTCTGCAACTTCTGAATTGAAACTCAAAGCCTATTGTGATGCTGATTGGGCTGCTTGTCCAGACACCAGAAAATCAGTTTCAGGCTTCTGTGTTTTTCTTGGCAATTCTCTCATATCTTGGAAATGCAAGAAGCAACAAGTTATTTCCAGATCATCAGCAGAGTCTGAATATCGTGCCATGGCCACTGTCACAAGTGAACTTGTCTGGTTGGTGGCTCTACTTGGAACTTTTGGTTTAGACCACACTTATCCAGCTTCTTTGTACTGTGATAGCAAGGCAGCCCTCTACATTGCTGCCAATCCAGTTTTTCACGAGCGTACAAAGCACATAGAGGTTGATTGTCACTACATCCGAAGTAAAATTCAAAGTGGAGTGATTAAGACCTTTCATGTGCCTACCAAACATCAGATTGCTGATTCCTTCACAAAGGCTCTTGGACATAAGCAATTCTACTTTCTCTTATCCAAGATGAACCTGATCAACATTTATGGTTCATCTTGAGGGGGAGTATTGAGTTTGTATGGAAGATATCAGTTGGTTTTGTATTATAGAACTAAGCTACAATCGTTTCCTTTGTGCTTTGTAAATATGGAATTAAACTGCAAGTAGCTTAGTCTCAGAATATGTTTAGACAGATACAAAACGACTGCCGTTTGTACATTCAGGCTAAATGAGTTGTTAGTTTCTATTCCACGTGTATGGCTTAGATTAGTTAGGAAGTTAGTTATTCTGTTATTCTATTTCTGCTTCTTCTCATCTTTCCCGCCTCCTCTGTTCTATCTATATAAAGAACAGAGCATTGTAAACTTAATTAATTAATTCATTCTACAAGTTTCACATCTTCTTTCTCTCTGAGTTTTTCCTTTCCGCCATTGATGAAATTGTGGAGCTTGTGTAGAATTCAACAGAAACAAAGAACAGTATCGAGTGCTTGAATCAAGCGCTCTGACATGTTGCTACATTTTAAGTCCTGGGGCTTCACCACAAAGACCACCAGCTTTCTTGATCTCCTGCACTTGCCCTTTCCGATGATTCAATTTTTTCTTGTGTTGTTCCTACACATTTGGAGAGAGAGAGAGAGAGATTAGTTACTAAATAGAAGAACACAATGATTTGTTACATTTTTTTTTTTTTTGAGAATAAAGTGATTTGTTACATTGAAGCAAACAGCCTCTGCCGTAATACCTTGTACTTCTAACTAGAATTGTTGGTTTGCTTCTTGCACTTTTGGGTCAGCCTCTGTTCTTCTCCATCAGCAGCAAGTTTGGCAAGAAATATATGATGAAAGTTTGAAGTCAGTAATTATAGTGAAGATCTAATTAGCTGGTGACAATGGGTGTGGTAAGTGGTATCGCATTTTCCATCAAGGAGTTCTGGAGAAGATGGGACTGCTAAGGCCCTGCAGAAGCAGACATGTTTTCAAAATACAAGATACCAGAACCAGGGAAAATCCAAATGCATAGAAATGGCCATTAACAGCAGGAATGAAAATCAACAACAGACATTAAAGGAAAAATCTATATGACCATGCATGTATAACCACTAAGGCCCCGTTTGGTTTGGATGAAAATAGGGAAGATGGAAAAGAAGGAGAGGAAAATAGGGTGGAAAATTGAATTTTCCCTTGTTTGGTTCAAGAGAGAAAACAAGAGGGAAAGAAAATGGTGTGGAAAATTTTCCCTTCAGGAATTTTGTCCTCCCAATTTGGGAGGAAAATTAAGAAGAAAAGATGATGTAGGTAATAAATTACACAAATACCCTCATTTTTTCACGCTTATTAGACCCTTTAGTATTTTGTTATAATAAGGATATAATAGTCAATTCATATAAACTACATTTTTCATCCTCCCACTTTTCTCTCCAATCAAATAAAAGAATTTTCCAACCTTCCACTTTTCCACTCCAACCAAACACACATTAGGAAAAACCAAAACTTTTCTATCCTCCCAATTTTCCATCCTCCCCTAATTTTCCATCCTCTCACTTTTCCTCTCCTCCAACCAAACAAAGCCTAAGTGTCCCCTATATGCATATAGGAAACAGTAATATCTGCATTGATAAGCTATGGTCCCTATGCTGTAAATAGAAACCTGCATTTCCTACATGGGTTATTCCTTAAGCCGCATGTCGTCCTTAATCCTGAGCTTAGTTCAAAAGAAATGAAATGTAGATATTAGTATTTTAATCTGACATGGCCACCTCCTAGAGCTCCAGCTTGGAAATTCTTCTTTTAATGATTTTAAATTTCAAAACCACTGCAGCCATCCCCACTGCTTCACCACTAACCAATTGCATAGCCAAACTTTCTTGCACATTTTTTTTTCCCTTCTACTAAAAGCTTTCTTGCACCATCCTATTCCCAGCACTATATCTTTTATTCTCGCTTTGCTCATATTTATCAATACCTTTCCTTTTGATTAAAAAAATAACTACATGCTAGATTGCCAAAAAGATAAGAGAGTTGAGGAATAGGAGCTCTCCCAACAAAAGAGAAGATAAGCATATGGACAAAAATATCTCAACTAACAAGTTTTTTGTTACTGGCTTACTGCTAAGAAATTCATCTTTTAAAATTTTTTTTGGGTAACTGTAATTTGTCTTTGATGTCCTAACCTATTGATAGCAACCTCATCTGAGGCCCAAAACAAAAATCTCTCAGCAATCTACATTGGCCATTATTCTCTAAGGACGCCTCAGACCACTTCAGCCCAAAGAATCACTCAAGGACAACCATTTGGTGTAACCAAGTTGGGAAACTGCCGGATTTGCCCTTTTGAAGGCTATGAAAATTTAATAATCTAAAACAATTGTCAACCCACCTGTCTGGCTTTATCTACAGCTTCAGTTTCACCATATTTAGTGAATAATGGTAGCCCTCCACATCAAGAAATAATTGCTATAATCTGTATGTATTTCGAATTACCATTAAAAACTTCATTGCAAGCACAAGGTCCCCTAGTGTTAGGAGCTTTACGAGTTGCTGATGATGGCATGAGGAATGAGGGTGCTTGGGCAGCATTGGGCCAGTCACATGGCTTCATGTTTTCTTAACACACTCATGGTTCCTCATGCCTAACTAGTGATGCTCTTAAGGGCTCTTTGAGGGGGACTTGCCCAGTCTCCCTACTTGAGTTGGATCGATGAGCAGTGATGAGGGGCAACAGGTGGAGGCACCTCACTCCACATGATGTCCCAAGCCTGTGGCAGAGGAGGGCCATGGTGGGCAGAGATGGGTTTTGATGTTGGGCAGCAGCAGGTGGTGCTGACCCTATGTAATGGTGCAAGGCATTGGTGGCTTGGTTGATAGTTGCTTTGTGTGTGGGCTTGGTGGCTTGAGTGCAAGGCAGTGCTGGGCTGCTGTGATGATGATATGCTGTGCAAGGCATTGGGCTGGTTGGTGGTGGCAGAATGCATGGACTTGTGTGAGTGAGCTGATGGCAGTTACTTGATGTGCTACATATGGGCATGCTGTGTGGGTTGTGATGTTGATGAGAAGGGTTTGGGCAAGGGCCAAGCTTTCTAAAATGTGTTGGAACAAGTGTGTGGGTTGCTGGAGCATGGGCAGAAGCCCCATGATGTGCTAAGACATGGGCTGACATGTGCAGAGTATGCAGCGGCAGTTACCAACAGTTACCTAGCTTTCCTAATGATCAAACCTGCTGAGTAGGGGTTGGAGATGTGGAGAGCAGACCAAGACAGCATCAGTTGAAGGTGTCCTAAGTTAGACCACATATGGCAGCAAGTCCTGGACAAGGGGGCAGTTACTTGGCAGTAACTGCCGTGACAGTTATTTCTGTGCATTTATCCTAGGCTGTTGGGAATGTCAACAGCAGAATGTGTAATTTTGGCTTAGAGAATTTCGTGTGTATTCTCTAGGCTTCCTTTGTACTTGATATTGAGTAATAAAAGTTGGGGTTGGTGCCCTGTAAATACTATGAATGCGTTGTGTGTGTGAATTCCCTCGATAATTCTATTCTGAGTGTTCCTGCAATATGTGTGTGTGGTGTGTTGGCTGAGACTAAGTTAAGGGCTTAGTGCCATCACAGATAGAAAATTTAAAAGAAAAATTGATCCTGTGACACCTAGACACCCTTTGTTCCATTCTTAGAAAACCTTTCCCCTTCCCTACCCCTCAAATTGAAATCAGATTTAATTTCTTCAAATGCTTGGTCAAGATTTTTTCTATACAAAATATAACATTTTCCACACATTTTGGAGCTAGGAAAGTATAAGAAAAAGGGGAACCTCCCAAGAATAGGTTTGGCCTAACTTGGTCTAATAAAAAACAAGTAGGGATCAGACGTTTATCAAACAAAAATAGGTTACTAAAATGAATGTTAAACAAAGCCCATATGAAAAAGAAAAAAAATCTAAGATGATAGGTAAAAATGAAAATTTTATAATGTGAACGAACAAAATAAAAAGAACCCTAAACTTTAGGGGCCAAAAATGTACTTTAGTCTATACATCTAATAAATTTTGTTCATAAGAGTCATGGTTGTCCCAAGTGTTTATTTTTTCTTTACAACAAGTGTCAACACTCTTTTTATGCTAAGTGGCATACTATAAATACAATAAAAAGTAAAACTTCATTTTTAAAAAATCTAGAAATTTAAAATACCACTCCAACTAGAACAAAGTACCAACATTTTAAAGAAATTAAATTTGGTCTTATGTTATGTTCTTTTTGTTACATAACTTGAAATATTTCTTTTATTATTATTATTATTATTATCTATTTTACTATTCAATCTCGATTATATTATTGAAGTATATTTTTTTAGTTTTACATATTATTTTTTATTTATCTATGCCTCACACAAGCATAATATATCTATATATATATATATATGTATATATATCTAAAAACTGAAGTGTAGCATTTATTATTGCTACGTTTCCATTATGCCACATCAGTGTTTATGTCATTATCCTTTTTTTTTTCCAATTTTTCTATAATTTTTGGACATTTACTCATTTTTTAAATATCTACACTTTCTCCACCCTTTCTCCCTCTCTTACCTTTTTCATCTCTCTACTACCCTCTACTTTAATATCACTCTTCATCTTCCTTTATTTTAATATGCTCTTGGTCTAACAATAAGCTTAAACCTAAGCTTCCTTTCTGATGCAGATTGGTTAAGGAAAAATAAAATATTTTAATATTTTATGTTGTTTTATTTTTCCTAGTGGAATTAGGATTTATTTGCTTTTACAAGCTCAATTAAAATCCTAGCCTTTTTCTTGTTGAATTAGGATTTTAATTGTTTTTCTTTTCCTAGTTAAATTTTTTTTCCTTTCTCAAGTAGAAATAGGTTTATTATTTCTTTTCCTAAAAGGAGTAGGAGAAATTTTAGTCCTATAAATACTCTTTATAGAGAGTTTATTTCTTTTCCTAGTTAAATTGTTTTTCCTTTTTCAAGTAGAAATAGATTTATTATTTCTTTTCCTAAAAGGAGTAGAAGAAATTCTATTCTTATAAATACTCTTTATAGAGAGGTTATTTATGTTATGTGTGTTTTTTAATAAAAGTTTTTTAGAGAGGTTTTCTCTATTATTTTGCCTACTAGCCTAGGGTTCTTGTAGAACTTAAGTTTCGTGGAAGAGTTGTAGTAATTGTGTGTTATAGAAATCCGCCAAGAAGAACGAGATGAAATCCGCCGAGACGAACAACGAGATGAATACCGCCAAGACAAACGAGATGAAATCAAATTCTTGTGAACAATTTCCTCAAGAAAGTCCTCCTCTCCGTTCAAAGGATGTTGGGCTTCTAATCGTTTGCATCTCCTCCATAGCAGTTGCAACTTTTACGGTTCTTCCACATGAAAACGTCGGCGGAAGACCAGTTCCAACCTTGTTCAGAGACCAACCGATGCTCTATCGCATATTTCTAATCAATGCTCTCTGCGCATTTTTGGGTTCCTTAGGTTCCCTGTTGAATCAACACAAGCCAAGGGTTGAGAAATTTTGCAGGGTTATTGGCGTGGCTTTTATGTTATCAGCACTAGTCATTGTTCTCTACGCCACAGCTCTCTGGTTTGTAGTTGTTGGGAAATTTAGACCCCGGTTGATAGAATTAACAAGTTTTAAACCCAAGTTGTTAATTAGATTTATTATGAATAAACTTGTTAAAACAAACAAACATCAATATCATGTCAATAATGAATGCAGCGGAAAAGTAAATAAGACAAGATATGATGACCCAGGAAAACCAATGAAACCAACCAATTTCACAGTAAAAACCTGGGGGGAAACCTTCCCGAAAAGCAATCCACTATAGTAAAGAGAAGTTTCAGATCTAGTACAAAACCTTTGTCCCTAGACTCTACAATCCCCGTAGATGAACTCACAGCAGAAACCTTCTACCGCTTCAGAACCTCTGAACTCTTCAATATATGAACGCCACCCTTTGATGCACGAATCCCAATACGTGACTCACTCCTTTGCACGAATCCCAGTACGTGACTCACTCACCAACTTAAGGAAGAAGAATGTTGGCTGCAAAGTTCTTCACTTCATCAACAATGAAGATCAAGAAGCACTTGGTTACAAAACCCTAAGGCGCAAAGACGCAGTAGCTTCTTTCAGAGAGAATAACCTTTTGAATATGTTCTCCTTGTATTCTCTTATTCTCTTATGTGACGGCCTCTAAAATAAGCCTTATATAGGTCTAGGGTTGTGAGAAAAGAAACCCTACTCAAATACATAAGCCTGGCCCAAAAATCAAAAAGCTGAAAATTCTGATTTCCTGTAACCTCGATCGATCGAGAGGTGTCGAGGAGGTGTCGAGATTTAATGAATCTCAATAGATAGCAGCTATCGAGGAGGTGTCGAGAAGGTGTCGAGCGGACAGAAACTTTTTCGATCGATCGACAAGCTATCGAGAAGCTATCGAGATTGCGATAAGAATCAGCTGAAGATCTCGACAGATAGCCAGGTGTCGAGGTAGCTATCGAGAGGTGTCGAGATTTAGCAAAGAATATTGCGTGTTGTGTGTGAAAAACATCGCAAGATTGCATATGTGTATACATGTTATGACGATCTGAGATATGAGAAAATAACTTTTAACTCACACACAATCATAACTGTTTGATGGGGACTATCACCTTAGAGGTACATCTTATAACTCCCACATCTCCTAGAATACACGCTTGCAACCATATTTAAAGCATTTTTAATCTTTTTGCTTTTTATTTTCTTTGCATATTTTCTTTTTTTTATTTTATTTAGCATATCATACATGGGCATAAAAAGGAGAAAAGAAATACCCAAGATGTTAAGCATTTGACATCGCAATATTGCTATGCTGAAGCATACGAATGTCTTTGACACTGCACTTTTGCTATGCCGAAGCATACAGGTGTCATACTATGATTGGCGGGTAACAGTGGTGAGATGGTTATTTATGCCTTTCTCTTAGGATTTTCTAGTCCTACCCGTCAAAAAGAGTGATATGAGTGTTAAATTTTAAGAGATAACCTAATCTTACTCATCACAAACAAGAGCCACAAAGCTCACTTGCTTAGTTGTGCATAGAGATGCTCATCTAAGCTACAAGAGATACAAAGTTTAGAAACTTTGTTTCATTGGCCATCCAAGGTACACAAATACCAAAGTACACAAAACACACTGTTTTTGTATTTTTCTGATTTTTCTCTTTTTATTTTTTATTTTGAAAAACAAACAAAATAAAGACTAAACAACCAAACAAAAACAGACAAACAGCATGGAAGCAGAAAGAAAGATGGATGCATATGCATGAAAACATGATAGAAATATGCAGATGCATGAAAGCATGATTCCAAAAGACTAAACAACCAAACAAAAACAGACAAACAGCATGGAAGCAGAAAGAAAGATGGATGCATATGCATGAAAACATGATAGAAATAAGCAGATGCATGAAAGCATGATTCCAAAAGCAGAAATGAAATCAAGCAAAGAAAGTCCTACTTTAGATAGAAAGAATTAAAGCAGAGGACAAACAGAAAAGACAATTAAGTCTTAGGCTCCTTTCTCACCCACACAGCACGAGTCTTTGACCGTGAAGATGAAAAGACACATGTCCTAGTATATCTACTAAAGGACATAGAAGAATTAGAATTCTCCTGAAATTGAGTTAAAACGCTCAAAGCTTTTAATAACTCTCCAAACAAAGGTGTAGGTCCTTGAGAGGAAACCTGTGACCGTTTGGACAATTGCTTATGAGGATACAATTTAAAGCAATTAGGACGAATGTGTCCAGAAACACCACAATGGTAACAAACATGAGCAGTTTTAGAACTACTATACTTCACAGAAAGAGATCTAACCTTAGAGGTTGACAGAGACCTCAACTTGGGATAATTTGGCCTAATATGACCAACAATATGACAATGATGACAAATGGGGACAAATTCAGATTTATCATTCAACCTAGAAGGAGTTTTAGACATACGTTTAGAAACTTCAGCATTAACATCAGATTGTTTACTTTTGTCTATCCTAACAATATTAGCCTTCAACTCTTTATTATTCCTTTTAAATGGAGGAATATAAAAATCATTTTCTTTTGAGTTAGGCTCAACAACAAGTTTGGCACTAGTTAATTTTTCAACTTCAGTTTTAGATTCAACTAGTTGCTCTTCCAAACTTTTAATTTTGTCCACCTGAGATGAAATTTGATTTTTAAAATTCTCATTCAAATTATTGGCTTCATCCAATTTAGCAATCAAATCATCTTTTTCAAGCTTGACCTTTTTAATTTTAGCTTTCAATTTTGTAGAACATTCAAGAGATTTCATACAAAAATTATAAAGCTTGCAATAGGCACCTTGAATATCATCATTATCATTCAACACAAGATCATGCAAATCAAAACAATCAAGAGATTCCATAACAACTGGGGTCAAGGATCACACTCAGGAAATTAATCCAATCAGAGTGAACCTGCTCTGATACCACTTGTTGAGAAATTTAGACCCCGGTTGATGGAATTAACAAGTTTTAAACCCAAGTTGTTAATTAGATTTATTATGAATCAAACTTGTTAAAACAAATAAACATCAATATCATTTCAAAATCATGCAGCGGAAAAAATAAATAAGACAAGATATGATGACCCAGGAAAACCAATGAAACCAACCAGTTTCACAGTAAAAAACCTGGGGGGAAACCTTCCCGAAAAGAAATCCACTATAGTAAAGAGAAGTTTCAGATCTAGTACAAAACCTTTGTCCTTAGACTCTACAATCCCCGTAGATAAACTCATAGCAGAAACCTTCTACCACTTCAGAACCTCTGAACTCTTCAATATATGAATGCCACCCTTTGATGCACGAATCCCAATACGTGACTAACTCCTTTGCACGAATCCCAGTACGTGACTCACTCACCAACTTAAGGAAGAAGAATGTTGGCTGCAAAGTTCTTCACTTCATCAACATTGAAGATCAAGAAGCACTTGGTTACAAAACCCTAAGGCGCAAAGACGCAGTAGCTTCTTTCAGAGAGAATAACCTTTTGAATATGTTCTCCTTGTATTCTCTTATTCTCTTATGTGACGGCCTCTAAAATAAGCATTATATAGGTCTAGGGTTGTGAGAAAAGAAACCCTACTCAAATACATAAGCCTGGCCCAAAAATCAAAAAGCTGAAAATTCTGATTTCCCGTAACCTCGATCGATCGAGAGGTGTCGAGGAGGTGTCGAGATTTAATGAATCTCAATAGATAGCAGCTATCGAGGAGGTGTCGAGAAGGTGTCGAGGGGACAGAAACTT
The DNA here is from genome assembly GCA_019022515.1 of Quercus aquifolioides. Lineage (NCBI taxonomy): Eukaryota > Viridiplantae > Streptophyta > Magnoliopsida > Fagales > Fagaceae > Quercus > Quercus aquifolioides. Next base: position 6,266,197 of record CM032331.1, on the reverse strand, counting down.
TCTCGATCGATCGACAAGCTATCGAGAAGCTATCGAGATTGCGATAAGAATCAGCTGAAGATCTCGACAGATAGCCAGGTGTCGAGGTAGCTATCGAGAGGTGTCGAGATTTAAAAACTTTGCACTTCAGCTTGCTTTTTCTTGGACAGACTTGATGACTTCAACACTTGACCTTGAAACATTGTTCCTTGAAGTATTAAAAACACCTAGAACTACCCAATTACAAGTAGAGTGCGTTTTGTCAAAGGATTAGCCAATTTACATAACTAAGTGACATATGTTCTTAAACAAGTTAAAACATATATGTCCTAACAGTAGTCATCCCCCTCCCCTCCTCAATGTAACCAAAAAAAAAAAAAATCCGATGGGGATGAAGAATCTTTGTGTAATGCTGTTTGCAATTTTTGAGCCCTGTTAAGTGTTGATAGGAGGTGTTTACCTATGTGGTTTTTTTGTTATGAAGGCATTGAATCTCTTACATAGGTTGGTTGGATATATGTATTATTTTGATCCTAATCTGCTTATTACTGCTTCATATATGCTCATAAGCTATTTTGCTGGGTTTCTTTCTTCTTCTTTTTTTTTTTTGTTGGGGGGGGGGGCCTCTAATCGCTGCTTCTTTCTAAAAAAAATCTGCTTCTGTTTTCCTTTTCATCACTAGCATTAATAACTTTTGGTTCTGCATGCTTGGTTAATTATGTTTTTATCCCACACTTCTGCTCCAGAATTAGTTGCCTTGCTTTCCGAGCTGAATGATGCAATTGAACATCTTGTTTTTATCTGTTCTTTTTTTTACCGTATAATGTACATTGCTCCATCAATGATTTAGATGGTGTGTGCCTGGATATGGATTGATTTAGCTCTGAATTATTCCTTTTAGAGGGACTTATATTTTGTTTTGTTCTATGTTGATTATATGTTGTATCTGCAGGGGTTTGATAATAGGTTTCTCTTTGAAGCTGTTCCTTTTACATGCTTTGTATGAGCGGATGGCTGTGTTACTCAACCATTGCTCTTCTACTTTGTTTGTTTGCATTCATAGCTGTTCCTGTTCTTGATGTTGTTGCTCTCTTAGTATATTTCTTGTGTACTGAGGGTCTCTTTTATTAATAATACAATTTTTATTTATAAATAAGAAAAAAGATATGAGATGCTTAATATGTCTTGGAATTTTTTTGGCTTTCAAAAGATTAAAATGTTTGAATGTTAAAATCCTTGTTTATCTGACTCATTATATTTTTTCTACCATTTAATTACCATCTAATACAAAGTTCTCGGTCTATATAATTGTGGTTCTTGCTCTTCTCCTCGTGCATCCTGCTAGAGTCCTCATCACCAATTTTCATAAAATGTATAAATGCATTTGATTGGTTACTTAACATTTAGCATTGTAAATGCTTTCATGTTGTAAGAAGGTTAAGGATGAATTTATGATGGAAGTAGTGCGTTATTTGGAGGTAAAGCAGGTCTTCTGAAATTTGATGGGCAGCCCATTCGTAATCATCGTCTGGTAGCTTGCCTTGTAGAGATCAAGAGCATATTGCATATTGCATTAAGGTTTTTTCTAATCGATCAAAAAGCTGATTATTTTCTATAACAAGGAAGTGTTTTGATCCTAAAACAATAATTTGTTTGTATTAATCTATATATTACTAAAAGCTGAAGCGTAGCGTTTAATGTTGTTACGCTCACATTGAGCCACATCATCAGCCACGTCATCATTTTTTATTTCCAATTTTTGTTATATATATTTTTTAAACATTTTCTCATTTAAGATGACTTAAAAACTCCATTATTTAAAAATTTAAATATCTTTTAACCATTATTTTTATTATTAATTTTCCAAAACTCTCCCTCCCTTTTACCTCTTCATCTCCCCACTACTTTCTTCCTTAATATCATTCTTTCTCTACCTTTTTGTTTTCCTTTATTTTGACTCTTCTTATTCTCAACATCTTACTATAAATTTAGCATTTCTCTTATCATTCTATGCATAGTTTTCTACACAAAAAAGGTTACCTCTCTCTCTCTCTCTCTCAATTTGTTTTTCATTTTTTGTTTGAATTTTTTTTTTATTTTATTTTCATTGCATCAATCCTTTAGGTTGATGAATTTTTGTGTTAATTAGAATTCTATTTTGGGTCGATGCAATTTAGTTTTGTATTTTAAGTTGTTAATCTTTTATATTCTATTTGATTAAATATTATCCTACTGCGTTATACATATAGTACTATATAATAATATAATGTTATTATATTACATAGAATAACTTGGATAATTTGATGTTTACTGCTATATAGTTTATTTTTACTCTTTTTTCCTCTCATCTTATTTTATTCAACATTTGAATCCAGTCACATCCTCTATACTATTAAATTATGCGGAACAAATCAAGAAAATGGCTAGACACAAACTTGCCTTCCTTTACCATACATTAGGGGAATCAATATATTTGTGTGATAAAGGGTCATATAATTTAGATAGCACCCTTTGAATGTGTCTAGGCCCATATATTATGTATCATCTTTTTAGGATGCCAACAATATTGATCTTATGGGAAAAGTTATATAAAATATTGAGAAAAAAATGTTTTATATTACAATCTACTAAAAATGTTTTTTAAATATTTAAACCTTTCTATATTTCATATCACTGACGTGTTTTACAACTACTACATGTGTTAACTTAAGTCTTACTATTCTTAAGTTGTGTCGGCAAAAAGGAAAAAAAAAAAAAAAAAGGATGTCATAAAAGAGGAGTTCATGTAAAGTTTTTTGCAATATGAAATATTTGTTTTGTAAAGCCACCAAATTTGATGATTTGCAAGGCAATTGTGTATTCTTTTAGTCTTCAAAAAACACACATCTACAAGTGGTTAAACGTTCATCTTAGGTAGTTTTAACTTTTCATATAATTTTACCTGTACACATTTATCTATTTTTATTAATTTTTTTTTCAAAAAAAAAAACTTTAATTTAGATATTTATAAGTAAACAATGAAATAATGATTCATGAATAATAAATATATATATATATCTTATGCGGTTGTAACTTTACATATAATTTTGTATTTATATATTCATCTACTTTAATTTAGATGTTTATAACTTAATAATGAAATCAATAAGCAAGGTAATTAAAACAATCATATTTTTACAATTCAAAAAGTCACAATTTCTTTTTTCAAAAAAAGGCCTTTTACATTTCCTTGGAATTATTTAGATTTTTTTTTTTAACCTTTGACATACCACTAACCTAACCACTTCATACATTAAAAAAAATTTAGGCTCATTATTACTTCCGTTAATATATTGTGGATATCTTAATTGATTGAGACCAAACTAGAGAAATCTCTTTCATATTTCCTTGAAAATTCAAAAGGAAAAAAAAAAGACCTTTTAACATACCACCAATGTAACTACATTTATAACTATTTAAGCCATCCATGATATCTATTTCTTATTGATAACCATAAAATTTACAACTAGCAAAGGAACAAAAAAAAAAAAAAAAAAAAAAAAAAAAAAAAAATTGAAGGAAGTAAAAAAGAAATGAAATCGAACGTTATTAATAACTGTTATTTGGAAAATAAAAAGGTGGTAAAGAGGTGTAAAAAATAAAATAGAGATGACTATACAGAGGACATTGAAAACTTTATAGTGCAATAAAATCAACAATTAAATATAATAATAAAAATTTAAACTTAAAACTAATCAAACTCTAACTAGGGATTATATATATATATATATATAATCATAATCTTCATACACCATGACTTAAAAAAATTATTGAATAGTTCTACCTCTTAGTTAATGTCTATGTTATGCAAATCATCAACTAATAAATATATGATAATGGTAAAAAATGTTATAGATAAGATTATGAAAAATATGATAAAACTATTTAAAAAAAAAAAAAAAACTCTTTATAAAGTCTAGGGGCTAAAATAGTATTTTATCTAAAAAATTATCACGCGCAACGCGCGGGTTTGCGACTAGTATGTGGAAAAAGGTGGTGCAAGCATGATGTGTGCGAAAGGTGGCATAGGTTTCACTATTGATGATACATTATTATTTATACATGCCTCTCTTTTGGGAATCAGGCTCCCCTCACCTTGGTGATACTCAGTTTATGAAATTAGTTAATTTCGTGCACATTGACTATTAATCTCTATCTTACTATATTTAGAATAGTGGTCAATCCCTCAGAAATTACATTCATTACTTAGCTGTGGATTGAACTTTGTAATTTTGACTACCTGGAGTATAGGAATTGAATCATCTCCTTTGTGCTAGAGCTAATGTTTGTTGAACTGAAGAATTCCCCAAGAACCTAGTAGCCAAGTCTAGATTGTTTAGTGAAAGGAGGGATGACTTCTATTTCTCTAGGGGTCGATGCAAACTGTCTAGGCTAGGTTCTAGAAAGATATTAGGTTGATAGCTCTAAGTTGTGTTGAAGGGAATGAAAAAAAAAATCAATTCTTCAAGAGTACTTTCTTAGAAACAAAGCTATTGAGCTTATTCAAAAGGGTATTATTATTCAAAAACTGCTGTACTTTACAATAGTGAGGTTATTTATAAGTGCATAGCCTTGGTTTAGTCTCTAGGAGCTTTAACTAACTCAGGCAATAAGCCATACATCAGATTACAACAACCCCTTTAACTAACTTGGATCTTATCCTATCCAACACAGCTTGTTACAAAAGATTAATTGTTACAATTATAAGTGGTAAACTAAAAGCTACTGCATCAAACCCTTCCTCTTAAAAGGCACTTGTCTCAAGTGTAAATCATGGTCATGTCTTGTATTTTGTTATAATCATTCAAATGTGTGTGCATAGAAATATGTTCACCATACTAGAAATAGAAGATTTTTTTTTCTTCAAATAGAGTCTACTATCCATTCTCTTGGTCATGTCTTGTCCTTACATTTTTTTCACAACTACTTTGCCTTCATCTCTTTCATAACAAAATACTTTTGATCACTGGCCAAACACAAGCAAATTGTGCCACAAGTTTGTTTATTGATTTTCTCCCACTCTTTCTCTAACATCTCTTCATATTTGTCTTCCAAAAAAATGTTACACTCTTGGATCAAGAAATCCATAACTTTGGATTGCCAAATGCCGAAATTGTTGGTTCTATCAAAAGTCTCCGCCTCAAATTTGACATTAAATACCAAATAACTAATTAATCAATGATTGCTTCACTTCAAATTTAACAATTTGATTGATAATACAAATATCACCACTATCATAAAAGCACTAAAATAAAGCGTAAAATCAACATATGAACTTGGTGACAAAGTATAAAACTTTTGAAGAACTCTTCAAAAGAAAAACAACTAGGCACCCAACTAGAAAATCTATTATAAAAGAATGTTAGTTACAAAAACCTATACTTACAAAACTTTTGGAGATTATACTCAGCATGTAACCTAGCAAACAACCCATTTGCTTCTCACTACAGTGGCTCCAAAAATTTGTATCTCTTCCAAAGAATTTCCACCATGAATGAACTCATCTGCACCAATCCAATCTAAAACTTCAATAACATAGTAAACTCACTGAAAAGGGTTAACAACTTTGTAGTTTGGATAAAAACAAATTTGGGCTCACAAGGTGAAAAACATAGAAGAAGGATTATCTCTACTTAGGCTACAGGGAAAAAAATGATTCTTAATTAGAATGCTCTTGGTACAGCAGTCTTACCTTGAAGTTGTGCTTAAAGGATATTTATACGCAGGTAAAAAAATATAGGTTAATGTTAGGTTTTAAATTTGTATAGTTTTGTTGGCAAACTCATGAACATAAACTTATCTAGTTATAGCTCATGCCTCATAGAGTTATAGGAATGTTTAGACAATGCTCAAGGTAGTGCCATTCAATGTGCAAGAACAAGATTTTAAGTGATTCAAGGATCAGAAATTTTACCAGTTTCGACCGATCGAAACTTAATTTCAACCGATCGAAATGTGTATTTGTAGAATCAGATTTTCAGCCCGTTAGATGTTTAGGGTTTCAGACCTACTTTACTGAGTATATAAAGGAAACCCTAAATCACATTTTTCAAGACTTTGGAGCTGCTCTGTTGAGATCTAAAAGGTTATTTGCCTTCTCCTTTCAAAGTCACTACCGAAAATCAAGCTACATACAATATGAACCGGTAGATCTAAAGTTGCTACAAACCAGTAATCAAGAGTGCTAGATCTAAACCTTCAAGCATGATCTTGGAGTCATAGACTAGAGGTCTACGTTGAAGCAAACATTCAAGGGTGGTCTTGAAGTCGTGGATTGGAGGTTCACATTTGGAACACATCCATATCAGAGACGTCTATGGATCTTAGATCTCAATTGGGCAACTATATTTAAGTTTACAAAGAATAGGGTTATTCAATATGTGAACTTCTATTTGATAGTGGATTTGTTCATCTTGGGATTGGTCCCCACAGGGTTGTTTACTGTGAAACGATTTGTTTCATTAGTTTTCTGGGTCATCATATCATGTCTCATTTAAATTTTCTCACTTATATGATTTTGATGATTATGTGTTTAACCTAAAGCTTCCATAATCTAGTTAAAACTAGTTAAATACAGTGTTTGGATAGGAATCTAAACCCAACAATTAATTTATTCTCCAAATGGAATCAGGATTGCAAAATCTATAATCTAGTTTGAGTGATGGTTGATCGAAGTCTCTACGTGATTTTAATAATTGCTTGTGCAAGGCTTGAGTTCGCTCAAGTCAGGCTACAGCAACCTGTAGCCTTCAAGTAGCTCCCAACTCAAAAAAATTTCTTAATTAATTTGCAATAATTACAACCCTCATTGACACGTGTTTTGAGTTTTGACCCTAGAATCTGCGAAGATAAACCTAAATCTTTACAAAATGAAAAAATAAAAAATGAGAAAAAAAACAAAAACAAAAACAAAATAAAACAAAAAACAAAGAGACAACTATACATAATAACGCCAAGGATTTACAGAATTCGATCTTAGGCCTATGTTCATGGGTAGTGTCGAAGAGAAAATTTTGCTATTAATTTAGGAAGATTACAATAGTGATATAAAGACACTTTCACAAAACCAAAAATCAAATGCACTAAAAGAGTTTTGGCACATATACAAATACAAAGATTAGGGTTGAAACCAAAAAACTTAACTACATATTTATATAATGCCTCCAAAATCCAAGTGCAGAGGAAACGATCCAAGTAAAAAAGTTAATAATTCCAAGTACATGTTTAGGTTGGCGAAAAAGGGGTTTGATTTACCTCAAATACTTTTTTAACTAGACATCTCTTGTTATTTTAAATATACATTGACAAGTGGTTGTGATGTCGCAGAAGCTTGAAAAAAGCACACACGATACTCTCTTGATGGAACAGAAACTAAATTGTTAGTTTCTGGGTAGTAAACCTTGAATCCACGAGGGTTTTCTTGAATCCACAAGGTGATAAAACTAGAATCCACCAGAGAAAACAATAGACAAAATCTGTATTTTTATTAATTTGAAAATTGAATTGCCTTTGGAGGCTACAATGTGTTTAAATAGTAAAAAGAAAACCTAGGGTGGCTAGAAACCCTAAGGCGGCTACGAAAGCATATAAAACTCTAATTTGAGTAAACAATATTAAAAGCACCTAAACAAGGAAATAAATCACCTAAACCTAAAATAACAAAAAATTACATAAAAATACTAGGTGTAAAACCCATTTTCGTCTCTACATTTTCACGCGATTCCCACTTTGGTCCCTAACCTTTTTTTTCACCGCTTTTAGTCCCTAAAATCAAAAATGCGATCTCGTTTTTGTCCCTACCATCAGTGCCCTAACGGAAAAGTCCTAGCTGGCAGACGGAAGCTGACGTGGCGCTAATGTGACAATTAAAATATTATTAAAAAATATTATTTGGCTTTTTTTAATACCACATCAGCATTTTAATTTTTTTTTAAAGCCATGTCAGCAAATTTAAACCAAAAAAAAAAAAATTAAAAAACAAAACTTAAATTAAAAACACAAACCCAGATAGATCTAACACAAACTCAGATCTAATGCAAACCCAGAAATAAAATAAATTAAAAACAAACATTAAAACCTAAATAAAATATATAAAACCAAAATTTCATTTTCTTATCTCTCTCTCCCTCTCGGGTCAAACTCACAAGTAGTGTGATCTATTTATCTCTCTCTCTGTCCGTTACAATCTGCATCATCGGCGGCAGCACGGCTGCATTAACATCGACATCGACATGGACATCGACATCGGCGACTCCTCCGTGGCCAACTCCTCCGCCGCTACTGCTCCTCCAACTCAAACCCATTCTCTGCCGCTACCCCGAACTGTTGGGTCTCAAAAAATCCCTCCTTCTTCTTCCATTTCCGATTCTTTCTCTCTCGGCGGAGTCATGGTGTTTGCTGTTTTGGGAAATGGGTTTGATCGATGGGGTGGTGGTGGTTTTGGGATTTGTTGGTTGGTGGTGGTGGCGGTGGCGGTGGTTTCAGGATCTGGGTTTGATTGTGGTAGTGGTGGTGGTGGTGGTTTTGGGATCTGGATTTGATTATAGGTTTATGGGTTTGTTAGAGATTGGTTTGTTTACTGGGTTTGTGGGTTTGATTGGCTGTAGATTTGGGTTTGAGTTCTTGGGTTGTTGGGTTTGATTTGGGAGTTCTTGATTTGCTGGGTTTGAGTTCTTGATTTGCTCGAGATTTGAGTTCTTGGTTTCTTCATTCTTCCTGTTAGCATTTAATTTAATTTTTTCTTTTTGTTTTCATTTATGTCCTAGTGATTTGGGTTTGAGTTCTTGGGCTGCTGGGTTTGTGATCTTGTGATGGGTTTGAGTTCTTGGTTGCTGGGTTTGATTTGGGAAGAATATGAAGAATAAGTTGTAAAATGAAGAACAAGTTGAAGAACACTAAGAACATTAAGAAATTTTTTTTAATTAAAATTTTTAATTAAATTAAATTTAAGGTTTTTTTATTTAATTTATTTTTTAAAATTTTCTGACATGGCTTTTAAAAAAAAATTAAAATGCTGACGTGGCATTAAAAAAAGCCAAATAATATTTTTTTAATAATATTTTAATTGTCACATCAGCGCCACGTCAGCTTCCGTCTGCCACCTAGGACTTTGCCCTAATGGTAGGCACAAAAACGAGATCGCATTTTTTATTTTAGGGACTAAAAGCAGTGAAAAAAAAAGTTAGGGATTAAAGTGGGAATCGCGTGAAAATGTAGGGATGAAAATGGGTTTTACGCCAAAATACTAAAATTAAATATTATACGGTGTCCTACATCAGATTGTGGGTTTTAATCTCCACATTTTATTTAGTTAGTGGGTGATGTAGCGGTTTCTCATTAAAACAAAAAGAGATTCTAGTTAAAAAAGTATCGGAAGTAAGCCAAACCCGGCGAAAAATATGTTATCTAGCCACACATTCAAACCAACTCCAAAAAAAAAAAAAAAAAAAAAATCAACTAACATAAGGAATAAGAATATTCTATGTTAAAATCTTCCTTACAAAGCAAATCAGGTAACAAAAAGGTTCAATAGTAATATATGTACAAAAATCATATATTACAAGCCTTTCGTGATAGCTCAAGGATAAAATCATGCTTTTGGTGATACTAGCTGAAAAATAGGGTCTATTGCAAAGCAGTGTAGAACAGAAGCCTCTTGATCTGAGAGAGAGTCTCCAATTTGAGTTTCTGCCTCTAGTTTTATAAAAGGTTTCGTCAAGAGAAGCTGTGAAGGTCTTTGAGATGATCCTTGGCACAGTCATTTAGTTCGTTCCACCAGTTGGTTGTGCATTCAATCACTCTCAATCTAGGTGCATTTTCTACGCTAAATGGTAAATCCATTAGCTCCAGACAAGTCTTGATCTTTATAATCTCCAAAGAGGGCCATTCGAACGAATTATACTCACATACACTAAATAATCTTGGTAGGTTGCGGAGTTCAACATTCTTCAATCTGGGAAGGGATTCTTCAATGATCTTTTTAATCTCAAAACAATCCTCAACTTGCAAATCTTGCAAGTGATAGAGTAACTAAATCATATCTCCTGGGAAAAGGCATTTTAGCTTTAGACAGCTTTTCAGTGTCAGAGTTGTGAGTTTAGTGAGGCTTGTTGAGTCAATTAAGCCTCTACAAATACTCACCAGTTTTGGGAGGTTGATTAGGTGTAGCTTTTGCAAGAACTAGTTAAATTTCCGCACGATGTGCGGTGCAACTTATTAGTAGTTTTCTCCAATATTTCAATAAGTTTGCCAAGAATCTTGTAGGTTAATTGGTTGGCACCTCAATTTCCAATAGAGATATTCATGATTCATATCTCCAAACTATCGATGTATAAAAAAAATTTGAATAATTTTCCTTGTAAAAAAATTGTAATCTTTAGTTATTTTATAGACAAAATAGAAATCATACTATGTGTGTGTGTGTGTGTGTGTGTGTGTGTGTTCACAAATTGAAAATTGCATGAAATAGTGGTTAATATAGATAAGCATGTTTCATGCCTACTAAAAAATTCATATATCCTTCAATTATTGTTTCTCATATAAATGTAGAAAAATCATATTAAACACACACACACACACACACACACATTACATGTGACTGAAAGGAGTTAGGAAATTTAAAGGACTAAGATTTATTTTAGTGAATTCACAAACATTTAATTTTTTTTATTGCTCTTGTGTCAATTGTTGTCAAAGCAACTAAACATGAGTAAGAATGTCATATTCTAAATTTATTATTATTATTCCAACTAAAAATTATCTCTTATATAGAATTTATAAAAATAATCATATAAATTCATTTGATATAAATAATTAATGCACAACTATAGATAATTAATATAAACATTTACTCTATTGGCTAATTTAATGAACTAATACTTTGATATAAATGCAAACTTTGTTGATTTAGAATCCTAAATAAAGAGAACTTCTAAGAATGCTCCACATGGCACAACCTTATACTTTCTAACACGAGGTCTTTGTTTTTATATATATACTAGTCGCATACCCGTGCGTTGCACGTGACAATTTTTTTAAGATGGTCTTATTAAATATTTTATTAATACTATAATTTTAGTCATTAACCATTGGTTTTTCAATTGTTTTTAAGTTAATAAAAACCTTAAATATACCTTTTTTTACCTTTATACACACACACATAGTAAATCTTTACACATACCTTTAAGAAAACTCTATATATTCCACTTTTTTGGATGCATAAAATTATAGACTACTCCTCCATAATGATAGTGGCTAATTAATTTTATATATTTTTTTTTAGTGATCTCATTTGTAATGCTTATTACCATTATCATATATTTACTAATTGATGATTTGCATAACAAAAACGATAAATGAGAGATAGTATTGTTCATTAGATTTTCGAAAGTAATAGTGTATGAAAATTTTTTATATATATATATATATATATATATATATATATATATATTATAAATAAGGTTAAATGAAATGTCAAAAAATGGATTTTTAAATTTTAAAACTTTATTTCTTACGTAATTTCTACTACTATCAGATAACTTCTCTTTTTTAGTTATGATTAACATGGTTTCCATAGTTAGAGTTTGATTAGTTTTAAATTTAAATTTAGTACTATGATTGTATTTAATTGTTAATTGTTGATTTAATTTTTTAAGTGAATTTAACGATTTATGTTACTACACTGTAACGTTTTTAATGTTTTTCACACGGTAATCTCTATTTTATTTTTTACTTCTCCTTACAACCTCTTTTTTTTCCAATCAATGATTACTAATTGACGTATGGTTTTTTTTCTTTATCTACTCTTTATTACTTTGTATTGGTTTTTTTCTATACCATCTCTCTCTCTCTCCATTGGCAACCTATTGTTTTCCAAAATTTGATGATGATTCTATGACATTAAATATGCATTATTAGTTTTTTTTTTCTTTTTAATTTAGTGTTTCTAACTTGATTTGTTTTGTATTTCATTCTTCTTTTGATACATTGGGTGTGAGAATGAGTGTTTCCCTAACGTTACTCTACTTAATGTGGACAATTTTATTTATTTAATTTAGGCAAAATATTATATTTAAAATTTTTTAAAATAAAAAAGGAGTGGAAATATAAATAATTTAATGATATATATGGGGGATGTGGCTGAATATAAATGTTAAATAAAATGATATGAGAAAAAAATAAAAATAAAATACATAACAATAAACACTAACTTATCCAAATAATTCTATGTAATATAATAATAGTACATTCTTATTTACTATTTTTAATTATTTATAATGCAATATGATAATATTTAACAATCAAAATCATTAAAAAAAAGAAAAAGAAAAACTTAAAACACAAAACTAAATCCCATCAACCACAATAGAGTTTTAAAGAATACAAAACTTTATCAAGCTAAAATAGAGATGTAAGAAAAATAAAAATAAAAATCCACCAAAAAATTGAGGGAGAAAGAGTGGGAAATAACCACTTTTTTTTTTAGAGAAAATTATGTAAAGAATGGAAGAGTGAATGACAAATTTATACTAAGAGCATGATAATAAAAAAAAACAAAATAAAGGAAGATAAAAGGGAAAGAGGAAGAGTGATATCAAGGTAGAATGTTTGGGGAGATGAAAAGGTAAAGAGAAGGAGAAAGGTTGGAGAAAGTGTAAATGTTAAAAAAAAATGAGTACAATTTGATGAGTACAATTTTCTTTTATTTGAATTTAAGTAAAATATTACATTTTTTATTTTTTAAAACAAAAAGAAAGAGAAAATATAAATAATTTAATGATAAGGAGGATGTGGTTGAATTTCAATATTGAGTAAAATAGAAGAAAAGAAAAAAATAAGAACAATTAAAATATATAACAATAAACACTAAATTATCCAAATTATGCTATGTAATGGAATACTATTTTATTTTTATCTACTATCTTTAATTTTTTATAATGTAATCAGATCAAATTTAACAATCAAAGAGCAAAATAATAATAATAATAATAATAATAACTTAAAACAAAAAACTAAATCGTATCAACCTAAATTAGAGTTTTTAAAAACACAAAAATTTATCAACCTAAAGCGGAGATGCAATAAAAAATAAAAATCCACCAAAACATTGAGAGAGAGAGAGAGAGAGAGAGAGAGAGAGAGAACCTTTTTGTGAGAGAAAACTATCCAAAGAATGGAAAAGAGTGATAAATTTATAGTAAAAGGGAAGGGATAAGAAGAGACAAATAAAGAAAGATGAATAACAATATTAAAGTAGGGAGTAGTGAGGAGATGAAAAGGTAAGTGAAGAAGAAAGGTTGAAGAAAGTGTAAATATTTAAAAGAAAAAAATGAATGTAAAAAAATTATAGGAAAATTGAAAATAAAAAAGAAATATATATATTACTAAAAGCTGAAGCGTAGCATTTAATGTTGCTACACTCCCATTGAGCCACATCAGCAGCCATGTCATTATCAATTTTTTTCCAATTTTTTTATACAATTTTTTAACATTTAAAGTGAATTAAAAACTCTATTATATTACAATCAAAATATCATATTTAATTTATCTTATTTTTAATTATTCTTATTTATTATTAAATTTTTAATTCCATTTTAACTTTTCATATTCCCACTACTCTCTACCTTAATTTTCTTCAACCTTTCTCATTCCACTTCTACTTTTCATATCCCCACTACTCTCAACATTAATATTATTCTATCTTTTTATCTTCCTTTATTTTTGACTCTTCTTATGCTTATCCTCATGCTATAAAATTGTCATTCTCCCTTTTATTCCATGCATAATTTCTATTCTTCCACACACAAAAGCCTTTCTCTCTCTCTCTCTCTCTCTCTCTCTCTCTCTCTCTCTCTATATATATATATATATATATATATTTTTTTTTCCTTCAATTTTTGGTATATATATTTTTTTTAATTTTAGTGTAACAAGTTGACCATCAAAACATACTGATGCAGTATTGAAAGCTCCACCAAATTCATCGCAGAAATCAGTTTTCGACTACTAGAAGTCAGTTAGTTTGTTAAAATTGAAATTGACAGGTAATCCAGCTTGATATGATTTAGTTTTATATTTTATGTTGTTATCTTTTTTATTCTCATTGGTTGTTAAATGTTATATTATTGCATTATAAATATAGTATATAAAAATATAATATTATTTTATTACATAGCATAACTAAAATAATATGGTGTTTATTTCTATACATTTCATTTTTATTATTTTATTCTCATCTTATTTTATTTAACATTTAAATTTAGCAACATCATCCATATCATAATTATTTATATTTTGTCTCATTTTTTAAAAAATTAAACGTATAATATTTTATTCAATAAATAAAAATTGTTCTTATAAAGTCTTCCCATGAAATGTTAAAATGCATCAATGGAAAAATGAAATACAAAATAAATATCAATTTAGAAACACTCAATTTAAAATAATAATAAAAAAAGAAAAAAAAAGAAAAAAGAATAAACAATTTTCTTATAAAGTATTCCCATAAAACGTTACAATGCATTAATAGAAAAAGAGAACACAAAACACATGCTATTTTAGAAGCACTAAATTTATAATAATAATAATAATAATAATAATAATAATAATATCAAACCAAACATATCATAAAATAATAAACTAATAGTTATGGATGTACTAACTTCATGGCAGTAAAATAGAATAAAATATAAATAAAAATAAACGTTACATATTTAGTACATTAGAATTATCATCAAATTTGGGAAAATAATAGGATGTTAACAAAGAGGGAGAGAAAGATATTAGTAAAAGAAATCAAACGTCAATTAAATAAATTAATTAGTAACCATTAATTGGAAAACAAAGAGACCAACGGCTAAAGGAGTAAAAAATTAATTAAAGATGACCTTACGAATGTTATTATGAACTTTACAATGCAAATAAATAAATCATTAAATTCACTTAATTAAATCATATAATCAACAATTAAATAAAATCATACAAAATTTAAACTTGAAACTTGAAACTAATCAAACTCTAATCTAGAAAATCATATTTATTATCAAAACTAAAAGGAAAATGTTCTTCAGTAATAATAGAAATATATAAGAAATAAAGATGAAAATTTTCAAAATCTTTTTTTTTTTGACATTTCATTTAACATTATTTATAAATAATAAAACATTAAAAAAAAAAAAGTTTTTAAATGCTTATATTCTTCACACACCATGACTTTTAAAATCTAATGAAAGGTTCTAAGAATTTAACTCTCATTTAATGCCTCTATTATGTTATGAAAATCAACAGCCAGTAAAATATGATAATAGTAAGAAACATTATAAATGAGAACATGAAAAAACTAATTAGCCACTATTATTATGGAATAGACGTCTTTTTTTATGCATCTAAGAAAATGAAATGTATAGGGTTTACTTATTAAGGTATATGTAAAGATTCGCGTTAAAAAAATATGTAAAGGTTTTTTGAAAAAAAAAAAGTATATGTAAGGTTTTTATTAACTTAAAAGACAATCAAAAACCAATTTTTAATTACTACAACTGTCGCTACTCTATAAATCACAACAACACTATATTCAATATCCTAAACAACATATTTAGGTCATTTTAGATATACACCACCATATTCAACTTATAAATTACAACCCAAATCAATCATACAATTACACAATCAAAGCATGAACATGTAACATGTATTACCTTCTGAATTATTGCTTGGAATTTTCACAATTATTGAAAGAGAATCTCCAAATTTAATTTTTAGAAAACATCAAGACAAGGTGAATTTTATTCTTTTTAACTTCCATAGAAAAAAAGTATTACGCACATAATTTCAACCCTTATGGAAAAGAAGGTTTACATGTAGCATGCAAAACGTGTTTAATTGACTTAGAGATGTAAAAATTAGTCAACCAACTACGGTAGAATTAAGGTTTCAAATTTTAAATAAAACAATTCTACAATAATAAAAAAATATTTTGTGATAAATATGATTATGCATTACTTTTCATTAAATTAGTTCAAATTACAAAATAATAATAATAATAATGAGATCACCATAAAAAATAATCACGCGCAACGCGCGAGTCTGCGACTAGTATATATAGATGTTAAAACCGACAAATATGAATATGTAAAGTCAATAATCTATTTATATATATATATATATATATATATTTGTAAAAAAAGTAGAAATAAATTATTAATAATAATTATGTGGCGAATGACGTGGCAATGAGGTGGCGCACCAAGAACTCAGTAGCAATAAATACCATGCTTCAGCTTTTAGTAATATATAGATATAGATTGATTCGAACAGGACACCAGTTGCTATGGTACCATCAATGATGCTTTCTATTTCATTGCATTCTTCAACTGTACAAGCTTCCACCTCTTTCAAGTATTTAGTGCCAAATACTGATAAGTTCTTAGCACAATGATGACCAATGAGTTCAAAACTAAGAGCTTTATTGAGTATCTTTGAAAGTGCAAATGGAATATCTTCTTCTCCAGCAGAAAATCTTAAATGCCTTTCAGCTGTGTATCCAAAAAAATCAAATCCACGAAAAGTGTCTACCTTGTGATTGCCAACTAGGATTCTGAATGATCTAAAGCCATTATCTTCCCACCCCATGCTATTTCTTTTCCACGATTTGCTGTTCTCAATGAAAGTTTCAAAGCAGCTGAGTTTAGGAAAGTATAAATAAAGACTTGTCAATGCCTTCAAACTAGCAACTTCCTCAGCTACCCTATCTACAATCTGGTTCCAACTTTGGTTTTTGAAGTCCACATCAATGCTCAACTCTTGTAATGAAGAAAGACATGCAATTACATTAGAAGGAATCAGATCTTTTGGTTTGCCATTGATGTGATTGGGACAACCAAAATTCTGTTTAAATGAAACTCTTAGACAATTGCGCAAGCTCTTCAGGCAAGGTGAGAATTCCTGTGAGCGTAGATCAAGGATTTCAAGACAATTTAGTTTCTCTAGCTGAGGAGGCAACTCCATTAATTCACCACAATTGTTTAGATATAGAACCCTTAGATTTATCAAGCTGGAAATAGATGATGGCAGTGACATGATCCTTGTATAGTACAAATCCAGAACTCGGAGGCCACACATGTATTCAAAGAATGATTCTGGAATTTTTGTCAAGCTTGGGTTTTTTTTGTAGTAGTAATGTTGAGATATTACTACACGCAGGTTTATTAGGTAGATTACATAATTTCTGACCCATCAATGAGACCCTTCGCACGTCTTCCCACTCATCCTCTAATGGTTGTTCTTCTATCTCTTCACCATCACCTACCAAAATTTTTAAATCCTTCTCTTCTAGATATGTAATCTTAAAGTGTCCCTCTTTACTACCCCTTTCCAACAAAGATTTCTTTTCAAATTCCCTCATTATAGCATGTCCTTTGTCACGAGCATTTCCAAGCTTTCTAGCTTCAACAATAAATTGTTCAGCTTTCCAGCACTCAATTAGGTACTCCTGGTAAATTTCATAGTCTGGGGGAAAAATGCCCAATACAATAGGCAAGGCTTCTTATCCACAGGTAATTTGTCATAAATAAGTTTAAATACCTTGTAAAGTTCTTGCATTTCTTGCACTGGTTCCGTGCCTGGTGACTGCATGTCAGATAACAGTTGCCGCCACACAGATGGGCATCCTCATTTCTCAAGCCATCCGCTGTCAACTCGATCACTTGTGGCATCCCACCGCACTCCTTGAGTAATCTGTCAGCAATTTTCTTGTAGCTTGGTCGATCAATGATATCTCCTACTATTTTTCGAAACAAGTATCTTGCATCATCATTGGATAATCTTTCAATCTTAATATGATCATCCATTAAACAACAAAAATCTCTATCTCTGTATGCAAATACTACTGCTCCATGTTCATGGTCATCGTGAATGCCAACTTCTTTCAGATTAATCTCTAAGAAAACCTCATCAAGAAGCAGCAGATACCTCTTGTTAACCAAGGCTTCGGATATCATGTCTGCTATTTGATCACTGTCATGGATCCCTTTCACCTCAAGTTTTAACTGCTCTAAAAGAATTAGTTGTATCTTTCTCACACTCTCCCCTGTTGAAAGAGTTACCCAAAAGACATTGTCAAGCAGTTGAGTTTCACGGACTTTGTTGTTCAGGTTTTCCATTACTGTTGTCTTGCCCACTCCTGGTAGTCCCCATATGCCAATTCTCTTCAAATTATCATCGTTGAGCAACTTTAGTAGTGTTTTGACATGCTCATTAAGTGATGGCACATTATCTATCTTCTCTGGATGCTTCCTGAAAGTTCAATATGGGTATGAAACACCCTTGAACGTTTTGACCCCCAATTACAAATTACCAATTCAAGCTTATTATCAAACAATTAATGTGCGGAACATGAACATAAGCTAAACACAGAATTGATAAACAATCTAAGCCAAATATAAACACATCCACAGCAGTAAATATAAGGCAAAGATAAAGGGAAGGAAGATGCAAACACACGGACAACACACGATGTGTTATCGAAGAGGAAACCGAAGTCCTCGGCGTAAAACCTCTCCGCCGCCCTCCAAGCGGTCAAATAATCCACTAAAGAATGTAGTTGGGATACATGAACAGCAGAAGACCCTCCAAGCCTAATCTACCCAAGTACCTAAGCCCTCCAAGCTTCTTGCTCCAACGAGGTTGCGCCGAACCTTTTTCTTCTCTAGCTTACCGGATTCCGCTATAGCCCATAGCATCAACCAATATGAATTGGTCCCTTCCAAACTGCTTCCCTTAGCACCAAATGAACCTTCTCACAGACATGGGTGTGGTGAGATAAGGATTTGGTAAATGACCTCTCAAGGGTATGACAATGGAGAGGAAGAGAGTAGAGGAATTTAAGGAGTCTCTTAGTGAAGATTGGGGATGAGACAATCTTGTTTTTCTCTAGGATTTCTCACTCAATTTTTCTCTCTGGAAGCTCTCTCAATTTAGTGGGTATAAGGGTCTATATATAGTAGGGTGAGAAGGGAATGCAAAATGTCAGTTTTTACCAAACAGGGTTAACTCGCAGCTTGACCTCGCGGCTTGTCCAAGTCGTGAGTTACAGTCGCGACGTAACGGCCTGGCCAGCTTGAAACTTTTGTCCTGTAGCGTGACAGCTGGCGCGACCCTTCAGCTTCCCAGTGTGCCTCTCACGTGCCAGAGTTTGGCGGCTTTCCAGTCGCGACCCACCCGCGAGTCCTAGCCGCGAATCTCTGTTTTTCTTGCACACTCTTGAGCTTTTCTTCACATCTTCTCACACACTACCCTTACAATTTTCCCACCTAAATACAGGGTTACTAAGTGCTAAATTACAAGCAAATTGGTCACGGAATAAAGCCAATTAGATGGTTGATTAAATTCAACCTTACAATGTCCCCCTTTGGCTATTCCGTGACAAAACCCTAAAACAAACTCTAGACTTAATGCGTGAGTTGGGAACAGTTGGAAAACTCACTCACACCTAACTCTAGAATCTGTAAACCTCTTGAACATATGAATAAGTAACTCCTGAAACACAATAACATAACAATAACATTGTATGCAGAAAACTTAATAAGCATATGGAGCAAAATAAGCATGATCAAGCAAAAAGAACATAAGCACAAAAGCAATAATTGATGGCAAGATCAACAACAGTAGTCACTTAAGCAAAAGTGATTACTATGTTCATTCACACAGGAAATGAACATCCGGACATGCAAAACTGATAAACTCAATTGAAGAGAATCATTTGCAAGTCCAACACTCAACCAATGCATACGAACATATATGCATTTAGGAACAATCCTACAAGGGCACAAGAGTGTTGTACTTAAGATAATGCAAGGCATTAACAAGTACCAAAACACAAAACATAAAGGCTGCATAAGCAAAGATTTGCAAATACATGGCACAAACCATAAAAGCCTACAAACATGCAAAAGTGCTAGAAACAACCCTCAAAGCTTACAAAAGCAACAATGGGTACAGAACATAAACATAAACCTTAAAAACCTACAAAGGTACAAGGTACAAACAGATGATAAAAAATACTTCCCTTATCATATCACTCCCCCTATCATGAATCATAGAAGCTGTGATGAACTTGAAACATAAATACCTGTAACCTGAAACACTTGCACAAAACACATTAGATCCTCAAGGTAAAGCAAGTAATAAACAGACAAGTGTAATGTAACAATTAAAAAAGCGATCAAGAACATGATGTGAAACATGTGAGCAACTTGATCAAACACCAAACACCAAGACAAGGTTTTCTTATTAACACAATGTCTTCTTCCCCTTGGTATATGCATCTCCCCTATGGAATATCTCTCCCCCTACGAATGTGCACGAGAAATGGAATTTCTCCCCCTAAGAATGTGCACAAGAGTCATATAGAAATGACAAAACTTTCCGGTATACTACTCTAGAGTATACTCTCCCCCTTTCTGACACGAATAGACAAAGGGGTCAAGGAGAAAAGAGGGCAAGAGATGAAGGTATGAAGAATGGTAATTATGCATGAGGGGTGCAAAGATGCATGAGGGGTGCGAGATGAATGAGAAAATGAAGCTCAATCATAAGACATGACATGCTAGGATGAAGAAATAATGTATGAACCAATGCATGACAAGGGTAGCAAAGGTGTGTGCAAGAGGTGGCAAAGTGCAATGCATGACCAATGCATGGAAAATGCACATGTGGGGCAAGGTGTGTTAAATACACAACCAATGAACCAAACATGTTCCTAATGAGGAAACATGAGAAACCCCAAAGTTTGAAATTCATCGGAGTCCAAACAAGCGAGAAAATGCCTAAGAGGCATTTCATCAAACACCTAGCGTGCACACTATGAACAACAATGTGAAACAATGCATGAACACCATGAAAACCACCCTAAATACATGCTCTTTTTGCCACAAAGGGCCAACATCCAAAGCAAATCAACAAAAGAAACCAATCCCATACAAAAATTTTGAGAAAAAAATAAGTTTTCCCAACCCCTATGAAAACAAGTTTCCCACGAAAAAACTCTTTAAAAAGCTGATTCTGGGCATTTCACGACTGGGTGAGTCGCGAGCTGAGTCACGAGAATTTTAGCGAGTCGCTAGTGAGTCGCGAAAGTCTTCTGGATGAACTCACGACTGGGGTTGGCGACTGGCGAGTCGCGAGGTGAGCCACGAGAAACTCTGACACTTGTTTTTCAACACAAAACATGTTTAAACACTGAAAAACAATGTAAGCACTAAACAAGAGCACAAAGAGTGATAAAAATCACTTCCAAAAACATATAAAATGATCAAAAATCATTTTGGATTGATCCATATATAGTTGAGCACACACACATCACATTTAAACAAGTACAATCGAACAAATGAATAAGGTATTCATTGAACATTAGGCATGTGTGTTGTGTGTGCGTATCAAGTGTGGAATAGTCCATAGTCTAGAGTGAAGTTTCAATGATCAATTCAATCAAGTCATACACAACTAGTACTAAATCAAGTAGTCTATCTTGAGGGACTGCAGATTCTATAAAGCTTTTTGGAGCAACCTCGGCATCCCTCCCAACCTCACTCCTCCCTTCTCTATGCTTATTATGGGCCAGCTTCAGAGGCCTCTCTCCACCTCAACATTCCCTGGAAAATAATTTTTCTTCTAGGAATTTGGTCTCTTTGGATTAACCAGAACATAGTTGCTTTCTAAAATTTACAACCAAACCACTACCTCCACATAGAATGTATCATGAAAGCGGTGTAATTCCATTACATCATCTCTCCTAAGGCTGTCTCCAAGCCCAAATTTGAGATTTTTGTTAAATGGGTCAAACCCCCCATCAACTGGTTCAAGGTTAATTCCAACACTTCTATTCTTAGTTCCGTTCTAGCTGGTGGGGGTGGGCTGATTCGTAACTCTAATGGAGAGTGGCTGAAAGGATTTTTCAGATTTATTGGGAGGACCTCTCCTCTAAATGTGGAATTATGGGCCTTCAGGGATGGATGATATTTTTATGGCTTGGGACTTGGGAATTTCTAATCTCATTGCTGAGTTCATGCCCTAGAAGTTGTCTCTCTTTTCACTAATTAATCTTCAAACAGACGAATCTCCTCCGTTATTAATGAATGCAGGGATGCCCTTCAATCTTTCAGTAATTTCAAGCTTCAGCATTGCTACAGGGAGGCCTACAAGGCTGTGGACTCTATTGCTAGGATGGGTTGTTGCTAAGTGGATCCCCTTTTGTATTACTCCCTTTTCACTTATTGTGCTCTTCCTTTTTAATCTTTGGACACTTCTGATGCCTGTTTCCCCAGGTTAATCCTGGGCTCTATTTCTTAGTCTCCTTTATTGCTAATTCCTTTTAAGCAAAAAAAAAAACAAAAAAAAAACAGAGCTAATATCTTTAGAAAATTTAAGTCAAGTTTTTCAACAACATTTCGTTTGAGTCAAATCGATGTCAGAAGGCTAAAAAGTTCACACAAGTGGAAAAATTTGCACAAAATTGACACAATCAATGTATGGGTGATCCAAAAAGTTGATAATTAAATAAACTAGAAGTAATTATCTACTCTCTGGGACAAACGACACCTTAAGATCATCTTTGGATTGCTAGATATTGCTTGCGCAAGAACAACAAAAAATCAACTTCAGCAAATTTCCCATTTGAACTACCCTTCTTCCTGTTTGAGTAACTTATAAACCGTAACACCATTTTGCACAAATCTAGTAGCTTTATAAAGTAAGCTGCATTAGCTTTCCGACGGTACGGAGAAAAGCAGAAAACTTAATTCCAAAAGTCCCTTAATTAAGTCAAGTGCACAAAGTTGGTACGTAATTTGTTCCTCCTGTGGACATTTGTTTACTGCTTTATTATGATAACTTGGGTTTTTATTATGAGAGGATCTGTCCTCAAATTCCTGTTGTTGCTGTTTAGTTTATGAATATCGTCCTTCTACCCAAAAAAAAAAAAGTTGGTACCTCCAAACTAGAAAAAATCAATTTTTTCAAAGTGAAATGAAGGCATAAAATTGGAATTCGATGCGGTTAACATGTAATAGGCTATGGGTCTTAGACCCACTTTATTTACTTGCAGGGACGGATCCAGGATTTGAACCTAAGGGGGGCGAAAGCATGAACCAAAAAAATTTCAAGTAACATGGTTTATTAAAAAAAAAATCATGGTAGACAAAACAATTGCACTTTATTACCATAAATATTTAAGTCAAGAAGGAAATAATATGAACCAAAAAAGTTGAAAGTTACAATATGATATTCAAACCTTTTCGAAAAAGAATAAAAGAAGAAGAGGATTTCAGATCTCCAAATTTTGGATAATTGGAATTAATATGTTGATTTTATCACATTGACCAACTCACCAATATGATAAACCCATACTTTTGGATGTAACTAAAAATCACACTAATGAAGTTTTCAAAACTTTGTTTGAGAATTTTAAAAAATTGAGATATTGATAGTAAGAGTTGGCAATACTACATCATCAATATTGGCTTCTAAAAGAATTTTGCATTTTATCTTTTGAAAAAAATTAAAAAAATTAATTGACTTTCCCATAATTTATAAATCAATTAAAAAGTTATATAAATTATTGTCACCCCTGTAAGGGAATTTTTTTTTCTATGAGATTTTTTTGGTTGAGTTATTGAATTATGATATTGGTGATTTGTGAATTTTTTGTTGTGTTGTATTTGGACCATGGAGGGGCCCCAAAGAAAGGGTTAAGTGATTAGTTTCTTTTGGGCTATTTGGACCAATCCAAAAATTTGAGAGGGGCCAACTATAAACTCTAAAATATGGGCATGCAAAAAAAAAAAAAACAAAGCTAATTTGAAAAGAGGGGGGGCGGGGGGGCAATGACCCCCCCTTGCCCCTTAGTGGATCCATCCCAGTTTACTTGTATAACACACATACTCAAGCAGTCATGCACCTTCACACATTGACACCTGCTGACGTCATTATTGACGTCATTTTGCCACGTCAGCCCTAGTTGAGTCATCAGCTTGTGTCATCTGCTGAAGTCATCTTTGCCATGTCACTTGCTAACATCATTAGCTTGCATCATCTCTATGTTGACTTTGACTTTTGGCAGTTGACTCTTTTCAACGTTGACCGTTGACTTTTTTGCCAGAGTTGACTTTTTGCAATCCAAGTGCTCCTTACCCAGTTCTTCACATAAATTTCATTTTTGTTGTCCACTTTTGCATATTTTGCTTTTAAATGAAGAATAATGACACGTCTTCTTATTGCAACAATCGTCACTGACAATTTAACAAACGTTTTTGCAAACATCTTGGCCATAATATTGAGACTTGCTATCATCGCAACAAATCAGTTGTTTCCATATCTACTGCTACTATTGCTAACATTGAGAGTATCCAACTAATGGCTCCCCAGGTATGTCTCCTTCCTCTTAGCTTATGGATTCTGCTTGTTGCAATCACATGACACTTCACTCATCCTTATTTTCTTAACTTGAACTTACACCACACCCTCTTAATATTCGCACAACAAATGGCTCCACAATGTTTGGTCATAATATAGGTTCTATCTCGATCTCCAACCTCTTGATTCTTGGGGTTTTTAATGTTCCTAACCTTTTTTACAGTTTATCTTTTGCAGGACAATTAGTTGAGTTGGGTTATCGCATTACCTTTGATTATTTTGGGTGTACTGTATAGGATCCGAGGAGGAGATAGGAGCTTGGGACTGGTCCCAAAGTTGGGTGTATGTTTCCCGTGGACAACCTTCATCTTCCACCTATTGCTCCTGTTTCTGTTACTGCTACAGTTTCTTCTATTCCTTCATTTGCACTTGAGCATGCCCGACTTGGTCACACATCTTCCTCTCGGATACAACACTTGACTTCTAGATGTTTGTTAGGTTCAATATCTACAAAAAATTTTGATTATGTTTCATCTCAGTTAGGAAAACAACCAGTTTTTCCTTTCAATACTAGTTAATCTACGTCCACTGACATCTTTGACCTAATTTATTCTAACGTCTGAGGGCCTTCCTCTGTCTCTAGTATTGGTGGATCTTGATATTTTGTTGTCTTTGTTAATAATTATTCTCGCTATAGCTGAATTTTTCATATGAAACATCAATTTGAATAATTGCAAGTATATTGTAATTTTGCAAAAATAGTTGAAACTCAGTTTTCCAAACGCATCAAAAATTTTCAATCTAATAATGCTCTTGAATACACTCAATATGCTTTCCAAGCTATTTTGCATTCTTATGGCACTATTCATCAACTAACTTGTCTAGGTACCGTTTAGCAAAATGGTAGAGTCGAACAAAGGCTTCATTATATTATTGACATTGTTCTTGCTCTCCTTGTCTCTGCCAAAGTTCCTGCTCCTTTTTGGGGCGAAGCTGCTCTTCATGTTGTTCATGATATTAATCGCATTCTCAATCCTATCATCCAAAATCAAACTTCATATAAGCACCTTTTCAGGTCACCTCCAGACTATCACCACGTTTGCTCCTTCGATTTTGCCTGTTTTGTTCTTCTTTAGTCGTATGAGCATAACAAACTTAAGTCTCGGTCTAGGCTTTGTTGTTTTCTTGGCTATGGCGAAACTCAAAAGGGCTATCGGTGTTATGATCTTGTCTCTCATCATCTTCGTATCTCCCGCAATGTTATCTTTTGGGAACATTGCTCATTTGTCGAGCTCTCTCACTTACGTGCCTCCCTATCTACCTCGTCCATCTTAGATTTTTTTCCAAATGAGCCACATATTCTTTCTATAATTGCTCTTGATCCTCCTATAGACTTTTCTGTCCAACCACTAGATATTTTTTATGACTCCCCTAGATCACCTTCTAATGAACATGTGGAAGATGAATAGGTCGAAGATGAGCTACCTAATCTTGAGCTTGGGTCCCCTACTCGTGCTCCAGCTGAAGATCTTGCACAAGACATTCCACCTCATCACTCTACTGACCCTTTATGGCAAATTGCAATGAAAGAGGAACTTGATGCATTATCTAAAAACCATACTTCTAATTTGGTGACTCTCCTCCTAGGAAATCTGTGGTTGGTTATAAATGGATCTACAAGATCAAGAACCCCTCTAATGGGTCCATTAAGCATTATAAAGCTCGTCTTGTTGCAAAAGGTTTTACATAGGAGTATGGGATTGATTATGAAAAGACCTTTACTCCAGTTGCTCGAATCTAATTTGTTCATGCCCTTTTAGCTGTTACTGCTGCTAGTAAATGAGACATTTTTTAGATGGATGTAAAAAATGTCTTCCTTAATGGGAATTTAAGTGAAAAAGTTTATATGCAACCTCCTCCTAGTCTCTCAAGTTCAGCTCTTCCATAAGCTTGGTTTATCAAGTTCAGCTCTTCCATCTCTCGCTTGGGTTACATTGCCAGTCATTATGATTTTTTCTTATTTCTTCGTCATACCACCAAAGGCACTATTTTGCTTCTCCTATATGTGGATGATATGATCACTGGTGATGACCTCAGTGGCATTCAAGAACTCAAGAATTTTCTTAGTCAGCAATTTGAGATAAAAGATCTTGGACATCTCAACTACTTCTTAGGTCTTGAAATCATTCATTCCATAGATGGACTTTATATTACTCAAGCCAAGCATTCTTTTGAACCTTTGTCTCGAGCTGGACTCATTGATAGCAAGACTGCTGACACTCTAGTTGAACTTAATGCGCATCTGACTTCCTTAGGAGGGAAACCATTGTCTAATCTCTCTTTTTACAGACGATTGGTTGGTAGCTTAGTTTATCTCACTGTCACTCGTCCAGACATTTCATATGTTGTCCACTAGATGAGCTAGTATCTGTCTACTCCACGATTGACTCACTATGCTGTAGTCCTGCACATCCTTCAATTCTAAAGGCCACTCTCTTTCATGGCCTTTTCCACTCTGCTCAGTCTTCTCTTATTCTATGTGCATTCTTTGATACTAATTGGGCAGAAGATCTCACTGATCGAAGGTCGACCACTGGTTATTGCTTTTTTCTTGGTTCTTCTCTGATTTCTTGGAGAAGTAAGAAACAAACCGTTGTGGCCCACTCCAGTACTAAAGTAGAATATTATGCCATTGTTGATATCACATCTAAGCTCCTTTGGTTTCGATGGCTTCTTAAGGATTTAGGTATGTCTACATTCTCTGCTACTCCTCTTTATTGTGACAATTAGAGTGTCATTCATATTACTCACAATGATGTCTTCCATGAATGGACTAAACACATCGAGATTGATTGTCATTTTATCCGTTATTATCTTGTCCATGGTGCTCTCAAGCTGTTCTCGGTCTCCTCTAAAGATCAACTTGCAAATATCTTCACCAAGTCACATCCTAAGGGTCGCCTTCGTGCTTTGGTTGACAACCTCAAGTTAGTCTCACATCCACCTTGAGTTTGAGAGGAGCTGTTAACATGTAATAGGCTACGGGCCTTAGGCCCACCTTATTTACTTGTATAACACATATACTTGTACTACACACTCTGCCTCCTATATAAAGACACTCATCTATATTTTATTACTTGAGAAATATAATACTATTCATTCAGTATTTCTAAAGACTCATGCATAGCATGTGCTTAAAGCAGTTGGCTTGTATGCACGCCTGGGCCAGATTCCATGACTCACACATTCCATGCGCCTACTGCAACAGGCTCATGGTATTCATGAGCCTGTTCAAATTTTGATCTCTATAAATACTAATCCTCTCCCACTAGATTTTCAAGCCATAAAAAAATATAATAAAGATAATTTAAAAATAAAAAAATAAAAAAACTCTAAATACTACTACCCAAATCTCTCCAGATAAATTCCAAAATTTTAATCTGTCTTTGGTTTCAATTTTTCCTTAGTTAATTTCTCACAAATCTCTCTTGTTTAATAGTCATTATGCTCTTGTTACTTCAATAATTATCATGCTTTGTGATTATCTTGTTATGTTTCAATTAGTGATTTATTACAGGCTTAGTAGTTCTAGAATCATTTTTTGCTGTTATGTATTCTAGCTTGTTTTAATCTTCATGATTAAGTGAATATAATCATGCATATTACACTTAGCGTGTAACTTTTCTTGCCATGCCCATTTTTATTCTTGAAGGTAATAAGCTCAGTTTAGTATGTAACATGTTTAGATAACATGGCCATGCATGGATCTAGCATGTAATTAACCAGTTCCATGATAATCATGATGAATATGCCCATGCATTTTGATGGATATGCTGTGAACATGCAACTATATTAAAATGGGTATGCTTTTGCGATGGGATTTATTATGCACTAAGAAATATTTATAAGTAATTTCATGCTTATGGTTATTGTTCATTTCTAAGCTTGATTTATTTTCTTTTGTGTTTATGTTGTCTGTTTATGACGTGGGTTTACATGCTAATTTTCTAATTTATAGTGTAACTAAACTCCATCACTACATATCAAATGGCTTGATTTTAAAAGAACTGGTTGAAGACTCTCACGATGCATGAGAATATATAATTATTTTGAGAAATCTAATGTATAATTTATATTCTAAATTTTATTGTAAATTATTTATTCTTCCTAAAAATTAAACAATTTCTAAAAGTCTATTTCTTTATTTTTACAAATATATAATTTTATCATTTTTTTTTGGTTCACGTGATGCGTGAAAATATATAACTATTTTTAGATGTGATATAATGTATAATTTATTCTCAAAATTTTATTATAGATAATATGTTCTTCCTAAATTCTATATCTCTATTTTTACAAATATATAATTTTATCATTTTCCAGTTTTTGGTTGGTATTATTCTTTTTTTTAATGGTTCATATTCTTTTAGTTATTATTATTATACATTATATTTTCCTAATTTCTTTTAGTACAACTAAAATTTTTAGTTTTCAAAATTATTATTCAAATTCTCATTCTCTTATTGATATTATCATGATAATTGTCGGGAACGTTTTGCGACAAGGACCAAAAATGCAAGATTAGCCCAAATCTCCCCTTGAGTTCTTTAGAAATGTTTATTTGTGGAGAATCAAGCCCAAAATTTCAAATGTATAATGAACAAAAGGCTAATGATGCTTTAACAAGAGAGAAATCAAAATGTCATAACTGAAATACAAGAAAATGCAGAAAAAGCACATAGGTCCAAAACTTCGACTCACAGTCAGCAAGAAGAGGAAAATTGAGAGAGGCTATGAGGAAGAGATGGAAGGTTCCCTTGCACCCATATTTTCACCCACAAGCTTCAAAGTTGTGAGAATGTTAACTGGCTGAATGGTCTTTTGTTCCAAAGTTTCAACTCTATGGGGGAAAACGTGGTTTTTTTATGTTTTGAACTAAAAGGAGATTTTTATAGCAACCTTCAGGTGTCCTTAATGACTAGTTTTTAGGCTAAACATGAGGCTATGGACCTCCTAGGTGCCAAATTGATGTTTGGTTCAAATTTACACTACAAAGAACTGGTCCTATAGTGGCTTTTTTTTAGTGGCGTTTGTAAAAAACGCCACTATAGGTACCCTATAGTGGCGTTTTCTATAAAAGCTGCTATAGGCATATCTATAGTGGCGTTTTAAAAAATGGGTCTATAGCAACATTTTTAAAGGCCTATAATAGGTTCTAGTCTTACAAGGGCCTATAGTGGCGTTTGTCAAACGCCACTATAGACACTTTTTATTTTTTTTTATTTTATTTTTTTTTCCGGGTGGGTAGGGCCTATAGTGGTGTTTGACAAACGCCACTAGAAGCCCTTGTAACAGTAGGACCTATAGTGGTGTTTCCCAAACGCCACTATAGGCATTTGACCTACAGTGGCGTTTACAAACACCAATATAGCCCCGCAAAAAAAAAAAAAAGTTAAGAAAAAGAATCCAGCAAAAAAAAAGAGACCTATAGTGGCGTTTGGAATAGGACCTATAGTGGCGTTTGTCAAACGCCACTATAGGCACTTTTTTATTATTATTTTTTTCTTCGGTTGGGTAGGGCCTATAGTGGTGTTTGTGAACGCCACTAGAGGCCCTTGTAACAGTAGGACCTATAGTGGCGTTTGCAGACGCCACTATAGCCCAGCAAAAAAGAAAAACGTTAAGAAAAAGAATCCAACAAAAAAAAAAAAAAAAACAGTAAAAGTACTGAATGAGTTTGAGCGGTAAAGAAAACCATGGAATATGCCTAGAATATTCTATGGCATATTCCAAAATATTTGAATATAATATAAATATATATATTTATTTAAATGTATATATTATTATATATTTATATAAATGAGAGATGCTATGTCCACAATATTTTCACAACAAATCATAGGTGGTTAGTTGTTATTGGTTCAAATTTGAACCTAACAATAAGATTATTTTTTTGCCTTAACAATAACAACTAGTAGCAACCTCTCACTTAAAATTTGTTGCAAAAATATTGTCAAAATGTTGTTGATATATCATTTCTCTCTCTCTCTCTCTCTCTCTCTCTCTCTCTCTCTCTATATATATATATATATATATATTTTATGTATGAGAGATGCTACGTCTACAATATTTTCACAACAAATCATAGGTGGTTAGTTGTTATTGATTCAAATTTAAACCTAACAATAAAATTCTTTTTTTGCCTTAACAATAACAACCAGTAGCAACTGTCACTTAAAATTTGTTGTAAAAATGTTGTGAAAATGTTGTTAACATATCATTTCTCTTTATATATATATATATATATATATTTTTTTTTTTTTTTATGTATGAGAGATGCTACGTCTACAATATTTTCACAACAAATCATAGGTGGTTAGTTGTTATTGGTTCAAATTTGAACCTAACACTAAGATTAATTTTTTGCCCTAACAATAACAACCAGTAACAACCTATCACTAAAATTTTTTGTAAAAATATTGTGAATATATCATTTATATATATATATATATATATAAATTTAAAAAAACATTAAAACCCCCCACCTACCCCCACTCTCCCATATCTCTCCCTTATCTCCAGACTTCCTTAATTTCTCTTTTGGTGTTTTTTGTTTTTTTTCCTTTCTTTCTTTTTCTCCCTTATCTCTCCACGCCAAGTCTCAGACTTTTTTTTTTTTTTTTCCGCTCCTCCATCTTTCTTGTTTTCTTTTTCTTTCACTCTTCTTTCACTTCACACCTGAATTGATACTTTTCTCTTCCTCTCCATTTTGATTTTATTTCTTTTGTTTTATTTGTGGTGGTGTTAATGTTTGTGGGTTTTGGATTTGCAGATGGTGTTGCAGCTTATTGATTTTGTTCAAATTTGTAGATGGTGTTTGAAGCCATTGGTTGTATAGTTGCAGGTAAGCATTTTAAAAAAAAAAAAAAATTATGATTGTTTTGGATGTGAGCATGTTGTGTTTGATTTTGAATTTTTTTAGGTGGGTTTGTGTTTTCATTTTGAATTTGCTAGGATAGCTATAGTGTTTGTATGTGGAGTTGCTTTTTTTTTTTTTTTTTTTTTTTTTTAATTTTTGGATGTGAGCATGTTATGTTTGATTTTGAATTTTTTTAGGTGGGTTTGTGTTTTCATTTTGAATTTGCTGGGATAGTTATAGTGTTTGTATTTGGAGTTGCTATTTTTTATTTTTTATTTTTTTTAATTTTTGGATGTGAGCATGTTGTGTTTGATTTTGAATTTTTTTAGGTGGGTTTGTGTTTCATTTTGAATTTGCTGGGATAGGTATAGTGTTTGTATTTTGTTTTATTTATGTATTTTGTTTTGTTTTGTATCTTTTAATTTAATTAAAATTGTAATATTAATTTAATTACAATCTTAATTCAATTAAAAAAAACTCTTTCACGTCAAAAAAAAAAAAAAAAAAATCTTTTGATTACCAAAAATTAATTTTTGGCAATCAAATTTTTTTGGGTGGTTTTTTGACTATAGACCTATAGTGGCGTTTGACCAATTTTTTTTTTATTTTTGAAAAAGGCTATAGTAGCGTTTGTTAGGGGTCCTATAGTGGCGTTTTTATAAAACGCCACTATAGGTCTATAATAGCGATACAAAAGTGGCGTTTGTAAACGCCACTATAGGTCCAATTTTTTGTAGTGTTGCTTTAGTTGGGTAAAAGATTAAAATTGCTTTATGCATAATTTGGGAAATATTTGACTAAACCTCCATTGTCTCCTCATTTTTAGTTGTTTCAAACTCTTGGGAGACTCACCTAATTGAGAGCTAGCAGCTGGAGTTGGCTAATGAGAGCCAACTATTTTTAAAGGGAAAAATGGATTTAGGCAAAGACATTGAGCCACAGTCAGCTAGAGCATAAAAGCTCTTTTGGGATGGAAATTTTAGGTATAAGACCTCTTCCATGAGCCTGAGATGCTACCAGTGTCTTTTGCCCACTTGGTAGCACACATGGGCTAGGCTCATGCAAATGGTCTAAAAAAAATCGAACCATACTCTCCAAACCACACTTCCTCAATTTTCTCCAATAAGTCGCATGGGCTTGGGCCATGCTTAAAAGAATAAAATACATGAATTAAGCCCACAAAGAAGTCAGGCTTGTAAAAATTGTGTCGTGAAAATGTGTATTAATACTAATCAAAACTTATTATATAATTACAATTGATATTACTCAAATAAGTGATGGTACTCTCAACTCAAACTTGTCTTTTCCCATTCTTGAGTGAGTACACTGAAGACTGAAGTTATCCAAATTGGACCAAGGTGGACCAAAATGGACTGAAGTGGAACGAAATAGAACAAGTCGACCAAATAGACCGAATTGAACAAGTGGACCAAATTCGATCAAAATGGACCAACTGTTGAACCATATTAGCAAATATAACTCAAAATATTAATAATTTTTATAATAATAAAGTGATATAAAACCATATATGTGATAAGTGTGTTCCGATATGATGGAAGTGGTTTGTTGTTAAAGTAACATCAATCAAATTTGTTATCACATTAATATTTTTAACTAAATTATTATACACGCGTCTATGATTCTATGTGCTTGTTAAAGGTTTCATTCAAGTTGAATTCGGTACCATGTAGAGAAAGTTGATACACCACAAAAAAAAAACATATCAGGGAAACCACTTATATGTAATATTTTATACAAAAAGAAATAGAAAGGCGAAAAAAAAAAAAAGCCATTTGTTAAGAGTTTAATTATCTTTATCTTTTGAAATTTATGAAAATAATATATGATTTTCTAAGTAGGAGAGGAACTAGATCCTTCAACTTGGACAAGAATACTATATTAGCATATGAATATGAATACAATACTGGAATGAGACTTTTTTGGATGAGTATGAACTAAAAATATATAAATGGTGTCTCCACTTAAGGTATTTATATTACATATATTTTCTATTACAAGTTACATTTAGGGTAAAAAATGTGTAAAGTCATGGTAGTCAATAAGTTTATATCATGATTTATAAGTTATAATTAGTTTTCTGAACCAGTTTTGCAAATAAGTTGTGTTTTCAAAAAGTATTATTAGATAAAAGTTATAAGACTCCAAGATCATTGGTAACTTTCTCTGAACTTTGGTCTTAATCAATCCATGATTGTGACTAGATAAAGCCCCAACATCATTGATAATTTCTTTTCACGGGGAAGAAGTTTCAACCAAACTTGTGTGGGGTGGACTTAATTTCAGGAAGCAATCTAGTTCAAAATGAGAAAATTTTGAAATAAAACAGTCTATTATTGACGATGGAAGCTCGAAATGACACAGATCTTTACCATAACACTATTACCTGCTATAAATTTAAGATCTTGTTTAGAAAATGTAAATAATGAAAGATAATGTTCTCCCCATGTCGAAACACAACAAATATAAATGCCATGATTGATTATATGTACTCATTGTATGTGATTGATAACAAACTTTTAGGGTTACCTGTGCTTCTAGCTCGATTTTCTTCTTCTTCTTTAAACTTTGAATCTCTTTGGTAATGCTCTGGCAGTGGATGAAAGGTTTGAGTCTTGGATGTTTGAATGTTAGAAATGGAAAAACCATTACACAGCAAACGAAGTCAACTAGCAATGCAATTATCAAAAAATTTTAAAAAATTAATAATAATAAGTCAACTATAGCAATGCTGCAGCTTGCAGGTCCCACTCACCTCGCACATTCACATGCCCTACAATTCTCTCTCTCTCTCTCTCTCTCTCTGAATTGTTTCGGGTATATTTTTAGCAAAAAAAATAAAAAATTGCTTCTTGTATATGATACTCTGCAATTTTACCTTCCCACTCAAAAAAATAACAGCTCAGAAAAACATCTAAAATTACATGGAGACAATTTGGATACATAAAATTCACGGCATATTTCTTACTAACAATTACACAGCATTTTAACTGGAAAGTGAAACTGTTTGATTGAAAATCATTACAAAAAGATATTAGTTAATTTATTAAACATAAGGTCCTAGGAAGATCAACATCAAATTGGTTCAAAAGATTTTGGATTTAACCTAACCAAAATTTCTTTTGTAAATAATAAATTCATAATAGCAACATTAATAATAAATTAACACAGTTTTTTTTTTTTTGTGATAGAGTTTCAACTTATAGCATTCACTTTTGATTATTATACTATTTATCATTAGACCAAGACACCAAATGGTTTTTGGTGTAGGTTGTGATTAAACCTTAGATCTCTTATTCAATTATCAGAGACAATTAACACAGTTATATATAATATAGCTTTGAAATTTAGCATTATTTAGTACTCATATTCTTCTAAAAAAATATTTTTAATACTTTTATAAAGGAAATTTTGGATTCAAATATTCCACACATTCAATTACGATAAAAAGATAAATTAAAAATTAAAAGAATCTAACCCAGTGCATATGAATAGCTTCAGAAATTATTAGGTCCACTGGAGGACTGCTAAGGTGGCCCTTCTTGATCCTCCTTACCAATAAAACGCTGCCATTCATGCAAATGTGACATCACTAGGTGAATTTTTTTTTTTTTTTTTTTGGTGCTAATTAGAAAGCTGACTCACACATTTGTAAATGTGAAATCATTTTATTGGTTGGAAGGACCTCAACATTTCTCCCGATGAACCTAATAATTCCTCGAAAAGCTGGATCAAGAATGTTCTATATATGTAACCTTCACCGGATCCCTTCAAACTTCAACAAGGTATGCTTCAGCTCCACTAATATGTTGAAAATGACTACCAGGCTACCACGCCTAATTTATTAACAACTTCGCAACTGGGCTATGTTGATTTGGTTCCAGGCTTCCAGTTATGTTCAGACAAATGTAAAATTGCCCTTTAAAAAGGGACACATAAAATTGAAAAAATTAATTACCCTGTCTAGTTATTAGTTTCTTTTACTTGAAAACAAAACGGTTTGAATTCAGGATTCGCATCCACTCCATTTAATGGTCATATTGCAACTCCCTCTTGTGTAGTTGTGTGTGTTTGTTTCTCAAGGAAAA
The DNA here is from genome assembly GCA_019022515.1 of Quercus aquifolioides. Classification (NCBI taxonomy): domain Eukaryota; kingdom Viridiplantae; phylum Streptophyta; class Magnoliopsida; order Fagales; family Fagaceae; genus Quercus; species Quercus aquifolioides. The sequence goes on along the minus strand of CM032331.1, from coordinate 6,230,749 downwards.
ATTATTTCAAAGTAGAATAATTTAAGATTTAGATTTTGTTAATTCAATTAAATTAAAACTGTGTTAAACTAAACTAGAGTTAATAAGCACAATTTAGACCTTAGATTTATTTTACTTTGAATAATGACCCTCTTAAATGGCCGGACTTGTTAGTCAAAGTGGTTCCCTTCCCATGTACTAATGGGCAAGGCGGATCTACCACCATGCTAATTAGGCAATCTCTTAATGACTAGATTGGATGGAGGAGAGGGAGGAAAAGTAGAGTAGAATTGGCAGGAAATGGCAATTTTTAATCTAATGGTGAATTTGTCAAAGTTCACATTCAATAAAATTTTTTTTTTTTTTTTTTTAAAATGACAATGTTTAGCTACAAAATCGATTTTAGCTTTAAACTAGAGTTAATGAGTACAATTTAGACCTTTGATTTATTTTACTTTGAATAATGACCCTCTTAAATGGCCGGACTTGTTAGTCCAAGTGATTCCCTTCCCATGTACTAATGGGCAGGGCCAGACCTACCACTATGCCAATTAGGCAATCTCTTAATGACTAGTTTAGATGGAGGAGAAGGAGGAAAAGTAGAGTAAAATTGGCAGGAAATGGCAATTTTTAATCCAATGATAGATTTGTCAAAACTTACATTCAATATAAAAAAAATGACAAAATTTAGCTACAAAATCGATTGTAGCTTTAAATTAGAGTTAATGAGCACAATTTAGACCTTAGATTTATTTTACTTTGAATAATGACCCTCTTAAATGTTCGGACTTGTTAGTCCAAGTGGTTCCCTTCCCATTTATTAATGGGCAAGGCCGAACCTACCACCATGCCAATTAGACAACCTCTTAATGACCATTTTGGATAGAGGAAAGGGAGGAAGAGTAGAGTAAAATTGGCAGGATATGGCAATTTTTAATCCAACGGTAGATTTGTCAAAAGTCATAGGTGAATTTTGACAAATCCGCCATTGGATTACATTTTCTTCTTATATCATTCATGCTTACAAAATTATTAGAAAATTAAAAATTAATAGCTATGTCATCAATAAATTATTTAAATTGCAAGTTTTTGTAGTTTAAAATTTTTCATAAAATATAATCTTATAAATCATATAGTAAATAATTTCCTATTAGCACAAAATTTAACATGTATATTAAGAGCGTAAAGAAACGTAATCCAACGGTTCGATTTTCAAAATATGTAGCAATGTTAATGATATTGAGTAAGGTTGTACTCTTAGGCTACAACTAATTTTGTGGCTAAACTTTGTCCATATTAAGTGGAGTTGTTGCTATTGAATTAAACTAATTGGACAAATTACAATTTACTCACTTACAATTTGGCCGAAATTTAAATTGCCTACTTGTGATTTGAAATTTGACATTTTACCCACCTGAAGTTAGCTCAGTTAGAGTTCCGTAACATACCTCTATTAAAAACATGGCTAAATATGTAAATTTGCTCCACTTTTATGTCTATCTCCTCTAAAAACACAAAAAACATAAAAATACAAGATCAAATAAGATCAAAAAGGATCCAGCGGAACACTTTTATCATAGGATCAAACCATAGGTAGGCAATTTAAATTTCAGTTAAACCTCAGGTGGGTAAAGTGTCAAATTTCAAACCACAGATAGGCAACTTAAATTTCAACCAAATCATAGGTAGATAAGTTGTAATTTTTCCAAACTAATTTATAGCCAAATTTTGTCCATAAAAAGTTTCTCATTAAAAAAAGAGTGAAGCAATCTAAGAAAATAGCTTTAGTAAATAAAAATAATGATTTTTTTACATAACGACCAAAAATCACCATATTGGTGGAATTTAGTAGAATGGACCAAAACGGGTGGAATTTAATGTGTTCAGGTTCAATTTAGTAGAATAGTCCATTCGGTCCAGTTTGGTCTATTTGGTCCACTTTGGCCCATTCAAGTTCAATTTGATCCACCTCGATTCGCTCCATCCATTTCAATCCACATTAGCATACTTATTTAAAAATGATAAAAGACAGGCTTGAGTTGAGAATATTATCAATTGTAATTATATGATAAAATTTTATTATTATGACAACCTTTTTAAGAGAATGAGAAAATTGAATAATAAATTTGAAACTTAAAAATTTGGCGAAAACTACATTTTCACACATTTTCACGCGATTCCCACTTTGATCCCTATCTTTTATTTTCACCGCTTTTAGTCCCTAAAATCAAAAAAGCAATCTTGTTTTTGTCCCTTTTGTCATCTCACTAACGGAAATAGTCTACGTGACAAACAGAGTGCATCACTGGCACACTAAATACTAACGTCAACATTAAAATAATAATATAATATTTTATTTAGCATTTTAAAAATGCCAGTCATCTTTTAAAAACAAAAAAAATTAATTTATGAATTTTAACTAAATGATAAAAAAAAGGAAAAAACAAAAATAAAAACCAAAAATCATATAAATTGAGATCTAGCTTTATCTTGAGGAAGAATAGCCAAGAACAAAAACCCAGAAAATTCAAAACCCAAAAACATCTAGTGAACTTTAGAATCGTTTGATCTTAATCAATTATTTGTTAATCTGATTGAAGAACACAAAAGTAAGAAAAGAAGAAAAAAAAAAGTAGCTAAATTCTAAAACACACATATTCAAACACACATAAGAGACAACTTGCAATATCAAACACAAACACACACGATTAGCCAAAACCCAGAAATACAATAGATTGGTTAAAAAAAAGATTTTTAAAAAATGTAATGTGAGATGAGAGAAAGAACCCAGATTGAGGAGAAAAATAAAAACCAAATCGGTATTTTGAACAACAAATTTTGCAACCGAAACAACATTGTTCTTCCTACTCTCCATCCCTCTAGCTAAACTCTGAGCACCCAAAATTTTCAAAACCCAAAAAATTAACACAAACCCAGAAATTTCAAGCACGAACCCAGAAAATCAAACACAAGAATACAAGAAAGTCAAACCTAGAACACACAAGCACAAACCCAATTAGATATGTATGAAATCGGATCTGACGGGGACACCTAACACGGGTTGTGGAGCTCCGACCTGATCTGAAAGTCATGCATATCAGATATTAACATACCTAGTGGCCATGCTTAGCGGCGATGCGAAAGGCATCCAAGAGCCATTAGATCGGAGATGATGTAAGCATCTAATGGGTCATCTCCGAACAGCTTATCCAAGAGATGATTGAGGGAGTCAAGGTCGCCTAATCGGACGGCGGAGAAGAAGGACTGGTGGGCGATGAATCGTAGAGCCTTTGATGAGTTTGAGAGTGAGAGAGATATAAAGAATTTACACGAGAGAGAGAGAGAGAGAGAGAGAGATTGTGGGAGTGTTGTGTTGGTTTTATTTTAATTTTTTGGATTTGTGTTTTGTGTTTGTTTTCTAAGAAAAAGAAAAAGAGAAAATGTCAAATAAAGGAAAATGTGTTCTTGTTGTTATTAGATCTGGGTTGTTCTTAATTTTTGGATTTTAATTTCTGGGTTTCTGTTCTTAGATCTGGGTTTGTGTTCTTATTGTTCTTATTGTTCTTATTCAAGACACACTTAGATCTCAATTTATATGATTTTTTGTTTTTAATTCTGTTTTTAATTTTTTTTATTTAGTTAAAATTAATAAATTTTTTTTTTTTTTTGTTTTTAAAAGATGACGTAGCATTTTTAAAATGCTAAATAAAATCTTATATTATTATTTTAAAGCTGACGTCAGCATTTAGTGTGCCAGCGATGCACTCCGTTTGCCACATAAACTATTTCCGTTCATGAGATAATGGCAGGGACTAAAATGAGATCGTCTTTTTGATTTTAGGGACTAAAAGCGGTGAAAATAAAAGATAAGGACCAAAGTGAAAATCACGTGAAAATGTAGGGATGAAAATGTGATTTTCGCCTAAAAATTTTAGTTATACCAAAAGAAATTAGGAAAATATAATACGTAATAATAATAATAATAATAATAGTTAGAAGAATATGGCCATATCAAAAAAATAATAATGTCAATCAAAAACACCAAAAATGATAAAAATATATATTTGTAA